>VZQC01001747.1:394018-500921 GCA_009823505.1 Rhizomys pruinosus | reverse complement strand
AGAGAGAGAGAGAGAGAGAGAGAGAGAGAGAGAGAGAGAGAATAAGTGAGACAGAAGATAAGAACCATAAAAATTACCCAAGTTGAAGCCCAAAGAGAAAATAAATTGAGCAAAACTAAATGGAATCTCATGGACCAATGGGTGGCAACAAAAGAAACTGCCATCAGCATTGTGCCTGAGGTACCAGATGGAGGAAGATGGGGGGGGGGTGAAGAAGAGGAGGAAGAAAGGAAGAAGAGGAGGAGGAGAAGCAGGAGGAAGAAGAGGAGGAGGACCGGAGAAGTAAGGAGAAGATGAAGAGGAAGAGGAGGAGGAAGGGGGAGGAAAAAGAGGAGGAGGAAGACAGGAGAGGGAGGAGGAAGATGAGGAAGATGAAGAAGAAGAGGAAGGGGGAGGAAGAAAAGGAGGAAGAGGAGGAGGAGAAGGAGGAAAAACAGGAAGAGGAAGACAGGAGGAGGAAGAAGATGAGGAAGATGAAGAGGAGGAGGAAGGGGGAGGAAGAAAAGGAGGAAGAGGAGGAGGACAAGAGAAAGAAAGCACAGTAAGAAGAAGCCCTGAACTCAGACTGACAAGCACATACTCACAGATCCAGGTTGGTGAGTGAACTCCACAGAGGAGCTGTCCCCCAAATCCATCTCTGGAAAACTACAGACAACTGTCAGGATGGGAAGCGGCAGAGGAGATCTTCCTTGTGGGCNATTATTATATTTTTTGCTTTAACAAATTTTCGCCAGGGAAAATGAAAATTTGGTTTTTTTTTTTTTTTTGCATATGAGATGGGTGTTCAAGATCCAATTTGTTAAAGTCGAGTTTACTGAGGCGTGATACGTCCCAGGGAACTCGCACCATGCAGGTGTGCGGCGGGATGGCTTCTGGCCACTGCACACACTCACGTGATGATAACGAAGCAAGGCATTTTAGAAGGTTCCCACCTCTCCCACTCTCACAAACTTCACAGCCCATCCCTGCCCACCCACAACCACACCTCCAGGTTACCTCTTCTTGAATTTCTCTCCATGAAGGTCATGCTGGAGGAACTCCGTGTGCACAGCGTGAGCCCGGATTCTTTCTCCCAGCTCAGGATCTCCGAAAGCTGCTTCCTGGAGTTGCTGCCAGTGATCCACGGTGTGGACACCTGGCAGCTCTGCCTCCACCGGCAATGGGAATTTGGGTTGTTTCCAGTTGGAGGGGGTTATGAGCAGAGCTGCTGCAAAGCAAACAGGAACTCATCTTCCTGTGAACACTTGTGTAGATTTTTCTTGGATGGATACCTAAAAGAGCGATTGTTGGGTTTCCTAAGTTTATTTTGTCTAAAGCTGCCAGGTTGCTCCCAGCCTTCTGCTCCCATCTTCTTTCCTAGCAGCTGTGAGCTTCTCTCATTCTCCCTCTTTGTTTGGCTCTGTCTGCACTCTGACAGGTGCGTGGCACACCGTGGCTTTAATCTGCATTTCTCCAGTGATTCTGGAGGGCAGCAGCCACATCTTTTATCTGCTGAGGTGTCTGTACAAGCCTTCTGTGCAGTGTTCCACTGGCTGTTTCTAATCTGTGAAGGGTATTTACAGATTCTGGGCACAAAGCTCCCGTCAGATCCATGTCCCAAATCTCCGCAACCATCCTGTGACCGTCTTTCCACTTGTATGGTGGACAGCGTTAACTGTCAGCTTGATGGAATCTAGAATCACCTGGAAGACTGGCCCTTGGTCATGCCTTGGGGAATTGTCTTGATCATTAATTGACATGCCCATTGCCTGCAGCTCCACTCCCTGGCTGGGATCCTGTACTGTGCGGGTGGATTGGAGCTGAGCAGCAGCCTGCATTCAGCACTCTCTGCTTCCTGACTGTGGATGTGATGTGACCGGCTGCTTCAAGCTACCTGACTGCCCCACCATGATGGACTGTAACCTTGACCTTGAGCCCAAATAAAGCTTTTCTCGCTTAAGTTGCTTTGGTCAGAATATTTTATCAACAGGAAAAGCAACTACATCAGCCTCTTAACAATGTTTTATGAAGAGCAGTTTTTAACTTTGATGAAGTCCAAATTACCAAATTTGTTTGTGTTTGTGTGACTTATGTTTTTTTGAGTCCTAAAACAGCAGACCTAGCCAGATTCAAAAAGATTCCTTGTATATTCTATTTAAGAACCTGCAGGCTTTGGAGTTGTAAATCTCTGATCCACATGTTCTGGGTTTCCATATGTGCTGCAAAGGAGACTCAGGTTTTCAGTTTTCAAAGTCCCGTTTGTTGAAATGCTTTGCTGTTACTTCCCTGTTGAATTGCTGGTATTTTTACTGAAAGGGGATTGACATAAAAGCAGCCTCTCTTTACAGACTCTGCTTTTGCTTGTCACAAGACATTGTCTTCAAGTTTTAAGATACATTTTACGTATCATGAAAGCTACCAATTTAACATGTATATTTTGGTGGCTTTTGGTATAGATGAACCAGCAAACTAATTTTAGAATAACAGCAAAGGAAACTCTCTAAGTAGCAGTCACTCTCTGTTCACCCTCCCACTTGTTATCAGCCACTAAATTGCCCTGTGTCTATGGAGCTCTTTTGGGCATTGCACAAAATGAAATTATACACTCTGGGGACATGTGCTTCTGGCTTCTTGTGTTTCCTGGGCACTTTCCGAGACTCGCCCATGGTGTGGAGAACTTTATTTGTGTCCTCTTTCTGCTTGGTTAGTATTTCCATTCATTGCTTAGTCCTCTGGGGGTGCCATGGGGCTGTTAAGAGCAATGCTGCTCTGTAGTGGTGTGGAGATTGGCTTTTATACCCCTGGTAAGCAGCAAGGAATGGTTAGCTGGGTCATAAGTTAATGTCATCAGAGGGTGTCCTAATTAGCTTTTACTCTCAACTAGACCCAAGCTGGAGTCACCTGAGACTCATGCTGGACTTGAACTCCTGACCAACTTTATTTCACGTGTTGCCATTTCACCTTCTCTTCAATTTGCATCTCTGACAGCACAGTACTGATCTTCCTCTTCCCTGTTTTCTTCCTCTCTTCTCCTCCTCCTCTTCCTGTATTCGCTTTTCTCTCTCCCGCCTTCTCTGTGCACTTTCTCTTCATCTTCCCAATTCTTCCCCTGCCTCTCTCCTGTCTTTCCTCACGTCTCTCTTTCTCCTCCCCGTCGGGACTTCCTCGCCATCTCCATCTTCATCTCTTGCGCTTAACTGTCTCCGGGGTGCTCCTCGTCTTCTTTCCTCCTGGCTTCTCCTCCTCCCTCTTCTTTTTCCTCCTTCCGTCTCTTCAACCCCCCCTCCCCCCCTCTTCCTCACATGTCTGGGTACAGTGTCAGAGGCGACACAATGCTGGATGGCAGGGTTTCTTGTTGTTGTCCAAACCCATTTGTCCATAGAGATTGCCATTTTAAGTTGTGCTCTTGTATTTTCTTTTGGCTTATTGGGTAAATTTATTATGGTTACTTATCTTCTGTCTCACTTATTCTCTCTCTCTGCTCTGCCTCTCTCTCTTCTCTCTCTCCTCTCTTTTCTTTCCCTCTTCTCCTCCCCCACCATCAATATACTGGGGATTGAACCCAAGGCCTTGCACAGTAGCAAGCACTCACCCGAGCAGAGGGTCCCTCCCCCCCATCCCACCCCTGAGTTTAGATCTTTTGTTTAGTGCATTTTTTAGTTTTAAAATTCCCACTTGTTTGTTTTTCTCTTTAGCTTCAGTCATTTTGCTAAGGCTCCTGTTTGTTTTTTTTTTTTTCCTTCATGCCTGCGTGTGTGTGCAATTGTTCATTCAAGCAGCTTTCTCTTGACTGTTTAAAATGTTTTTAGACGTGCCCAGTATCCCTGGCCTTTGGTGATGGCATCTTTTCATTGTCTTCTCTCATTAGTTTAAATGTACATGGTGGATTATTTCTCGCTGAAAAACTGAGCATCTAGGCACAGCTGTTGTGATGAGACCTTTGTCTTTATTTTCTAATTCTGTTTATTTAATTTTAAATAATTATAATTTAAAACCATAGCACTCAGAGTAACAGGTTCCACATGGTGCTTCCCCACACGGTTTGGCTGATCCTTCTGCACCTGACCCTCTTCCTCCTGCATCTCGATGAAGATTTTGCCTAGCTACCTTTCTCTGACACTGCTCCATAGGAGTCAGCACCCCCACTGGGTCTCTGTGGACTGTACACAGTGAGAGTTCCATGCACTCACCCCTTATTCCCACATTGAGATGTTGCTGCTCCTTGCAAAGCAGCCACTGAGACAGAATCAGTGTTGGTCATGGAGAACACAGGACTGTGAAAGTGTTGAAAAAAGGAAAGTCAGAAACACACACAAGGCAGGTCGGCCAGCAGGTGATGTCTTCACAGCCTTGGTGTAAACACTATCAGCCAGGAAACCGTCAGTTCCAGCTAAGTCTGTCTTGAGCAGCATGGATGAGACACATCATTTCCAGAGATTTGGGAAATGGCGAGGTTAGGAAGTGCTTGCCTGTAACCATTGGACCTGCTTGGACAATTAGCAACCACATACAAACTGGGTGTCATGTCCTGGACTCCAACTCATTCTAAAACCACTAGATTCCTTTCTCAATGAAATAGTAGAGCAGATGGATGAGACACATTTCCACGAATTTGTGGAATGCCCGAGTTCGAGGTTAAATGCTGCCTGTAACCATTAGGGACCTGGCTTGGACCTTAGCACCCACAACCAAATGGGTTGGTCGTCTGTCCGAATCTGCCCACATTCCGTGAGCAACCAGAACCTGAGAATTGTCTCAAGAAATAAGGAGCTGGGCATTTTCAATCTAATGCTACGCGAGGCAGAGCAGGCGATCTCTATGATCAAGCTAAGCTTGTCTACGAGTGAGTTCCAGACAGCTGGGAACCTACAGGAAGACCCTGTCTCAAAAAGCAAAAAAACACAATAAAATAAAAGAAATAAAAGAAATAATAGAGAATATGAGCTGAAGACATCTTGACATCAACCGCTGAACTCTAGACCACATGGAGAGAGAGACAGAGGTAGAGAGTCCCAGGTCATGCATTGATGAGGATCTGTCACTGGAACAACATCCCACAGATGCTCAGTTGAGTCTTTTTGCTGAAATGGAAGGTCAGTGACTGGGAACTCTAACATTCAGACCATAAAAATCAAACAAGAAGTCAAGAAAAATATTGATTGATTTAAACAATTTTTTTTCTTCTCCTATCTGTTTTAAAAGCCAACACCCACAAACCCATAATTAAGAGACATACTGATCCGTATAATGCACCGAGACTTAATTTAGATGACAATAATTGGACAAAGGAGCAGGGAGACTCAGAGGAACTCAGGAGCCAAGACTTGAATTGTATTGAAATCAAACTGGCATTAATGTGAACCAAGTTGTCTAAGTTGTTACAGACTGTCTGTAATACACTAAGCATGTATACATGAAACAGTAGAAGAGGAAACAAAAGAAATCAAAGATTAGACAGTCTCTACAGAACATAAAAGGCCAGGACATCAGGATATGAATACGGACCAAGAGATGTGGCGGAGAGCAGGGCACAGGGGCAGCCACAGACCTGCCCTCCGGAGGCTGCTCCCAGGTGAATCGGTTACACCTCAGCCACCAGGAGGGGACTAGGATAAAGGCACAGAGTGGTCACCAGGATGCTGTAAGAAATACACTTATTGAATTCAAAGACGCAAATGGCTTCACCGTGGAAGACTGGAATGAGATTAAGATGATGGGGGTTTCATAGCATAATTCCCAAAGACAACGGAGTGCACTGGTTAATATTAGATGAAATAGACAAAGAAAAAGTAAACACTTAGAGACAAAAGAACATTTGTTACATGCTAGAAGTAATAATTCATGGAGAAGACATATGAATTAGAGATAGCTGGGCACCCAACAACATAAAGTAAAACCTGAGTGGGCTGACTCCACAGGAGTGGGGGAGCTCAGGCCTGTTCCTGGGGTTGTGGGGATTGCGACAAGATGAGGAGCAAGCACTTGAGGCTTTCCCCTCGTGTTCAGTAAATCTGTGTCTTCACGGCTCCGCTCTGCTTGTCCAGTTCATCACTGAAACACAAAGAACCTGGACATCAAGAGGGACCACCCGGGCTGCCCTCTGTTCTAGCTTCCTTTCTGTTGCCCTAACATAAAACATCCTGAGCAAAGCAACCTGCGGGCAGGGCTTATCCGCTCGACACTCTCCGGCCACGTCATCATGGAGCATCCAGGGCAGACTTGTGCAGACTGAGCAGAGACTGCAGAGGAGCGCTGCTGGCCTGTTTCCCTCTGGCTTGCAATAGGAAGTCCAGCACGTCACTAGCTCCTTACACAGCCAGGTCTAGACCCATACATGGCACTGGCACCACACTGGGCTTCTGGCCTCCCCATCCCATTAATATCCAAGACTATGCTCCACAACAGCACAGGGCACCTAATCCAATGCCCTCACTACCGGCTCTCCNAGTTTCCTTTGCTGTTATTCTAAAATTAGTTTGCTGGTTCATCTATACCAAAAGCCACCAAAATATACATGTTAAATTGGTAGCTTTCATGATACGTAAAATGTATCTTAAAACTTGAAGACAATGTCTTGTGACAAGCAAAAGCAGAGTCTGTAAAGAGAGGCTGCTTTTATGTCAATCCCCTTTCAGTAAAAATACCAGCAATTCAACAGGGAAGTAACAGCAAAGCATTTCAACAAACGGGACTTTGAAAACTGAAAACCTGAGTCTCCTTTGCAGCACATATGGAAACCCAGAACATGTGGATCAGAGATTTACAACTCCAAAGCCTGCAGGTTCTTAAATAGAATATACAAGGAATCTTTTTGAATCTGGCTAGGTCTGCTGTTTTAGGACTCAAAAAAACATAAGTCACACAAACACCATCCAATTTGGTCCTTTGGGGACTTCATCCCCCGTTCAAACCTGCTTTCATAACCACATTGTTCGAGGCTGCTGTCGTTGCTTTTCTGTTTGATAAACTTATTTGACCCCGCAACTTCCGCGCGGAACCGCTTTCTTGTGGGCTCCCGGTCAAGGTTCCCGTCCCTTCATGGTGGGGCCGTCCGGCGCTGCAGTCTAGCCGGTCCCCGTCCCCCTCCTCCCGTCTTCGGACGCCCGCGTCGGTGCTGCCTGCCCGGGTGCTGCTCCGCTCCCCCTCCCTCCGCCCCCGTCCCCGTGCTCCCCCCGCCCCGGGCGCGTGCCGCTTGCCGGCCCCTGCTCCTGCCCTCTGCTCCCGCCCCCCTTCCCCCCGGTTCGCCCCCCGGTGCCCCGTCTTCCCCGGTGCGCTTCCTCGCTTCCCCCTCCCGCTGCCGTTCCCCGCGCCCCCTCCCTCCCCGTGGCCCGGCCGTCCCCCGGCGGCTTTGCGGCGCTTTGGGCCCTGGCTTTCTGCTCGGGCGCTTTGTGCCCTCCCGCCTCCTGTCCCTTCCCCCCCTTCTCCCGCTTCGCCCCCGCCCCGGGCCCCCTGCCCCCGCCGGTTGTCTCGCTTCCCCCTCGCGCTTCCCGCTTGTGGCTGCTGCCCCTCCCTCCGCCTCCCCTTGCGCCCTTCCGCTTCTTCCTGCTCCCTTCGTGTGCCGCCCGCGCCGCCCGCGCCGCCCGCGCCGCCCGCGCCCCCCCCCTCGCGGGGCGCCCGCCTGCGCGCCGGCTCCCGCTGTCGGACCGCCCTGGGAGCAGAAGGCTGGGAGCAACCTGGCAGCTTTAGACAAAATAAACTTAGGAAACCCAACAATCGCTCTTTTAGGTATCCATCCAAGAAAAATCTACACAAGTGTTCACAGGAAGATGAGTTCCTGTTTGCTTTGCAGCAGCTCTGCTCATAACCCCCTCCCCCTGGAACCACACCCCCCATTTCCCCTTGCCCGGTGGGGCCGCGTGCCCGGTGTCCACACGTGGCTTCTATTGGCAGCACCTCCCCGGAAGCAGCTCTTCGGAGCGCTCCTGCGCTGGGGCTCCCGCATCCGGGCTCCCGCTGTGCCCCGGCGTTCCCTCCCGCCTGCCCTTCCTGGCGGCGCCCTTCACGACCGCTGTCCCCTGGCGTTCTGTGGTTTTGGTGGGCAGGGCTGGGGCTGTTGCCGTTTGTTGCGCGTTGGGGCGCGAGTGGGCGGGCACCTTCTCCCCCTGCCTTGCTTCGTCTCATCCTGTGCGTGTGTGCCGGTGGCCGCAGCCCTCCCGCGCACCCCTGGCCTGGTGCGCTTCCTGGCCGTCTCCCGCCTCCGTCCCCTCGCCTTTCCCCCCTTGGCCTCTTGCCCCCTCCCCTTTCTGCCCCCCCACCCCTCCCTCCCTCTGGATTGTCGCCTTGCCTTTCTACTCTCTCCCCCCGCCCCGGCCCCCTCCTCGCTCTAGCCGCCTTTTCCCAGCTTCGGCTTCGCCCCCGCTTTTTCCCTCGGCCTCTTCTCCCCTCCATCCCCCCCCCGACTCCTCTCTCTCCTCTCTCTCTCTCTCTCTCTCTTCTTCTCTCTCTCCCCACGTTCCCCCCCTCCGCTCTCCCTTCCCCCCCCGCCCCCCCCTCCCCCCCCCCGCGCCCCCGGCTCCCCCCTCTAAGTAGCAGTCACTCTCTGTTCACCCTCCCACTTGTTATCAGCCACTAAATTGCCCTGTGTCTATGGAGCTCTTTTGGGCATTGCACAAAATGAAATTATACACTCTGGGGACATGTGCTTCTGGCTTCTTGTGTTTCCTGGGCACTTTCCGAGACTCGCCCATGGTGTGGAGAACTTTATTTGTGTCCTCTTTCTGCTTGGTTAGTATTTCCATTCATTGCTTAGTCCTCTGGGGGTGCCATGGGGCTGTTAAGAGCAATGCTGCTCTGTAGTGGTGTGGAGATTGGCTTTTATACCCCTGGTAAGCAGCAAGGAATGGTTAGCTGGGTCATAAGTTAATGTCATCAGAGGGTGTCCTAATTAGCTTTTACTCTCAACTAGACCCAAGCTGGAGTCACCTGAGGAGATGGACCTTCAACTGAGGAGCCATGTGGATTAGGTGACCCTGTGGCCATGTCTGTGGAGCATCCGTCTTGACTATTAATTGATGGGGGAGGGCCAAGTCCAGTGTGTGCAGTGCCATTCTTAGGTGGGCTAGCCTGGGCTGTGTAAGAGAGCTAGCTAAGTGTGGCTTCCTGAGCAAGCCAGAGGGAAAACCAGCAAGCAGCGCTCCTCTGCAGTCTCTGCCTCAGTCCCTGCACAAGCTCCTGCCCTGGATGCCTCCATGATGGACCGTGGCCCGGAAGTGTCAGCCGGATAAGCCCTCCCCCCCGCAGGTTGCTTCTGCTCAGAGTGTTTTATGTTGGCAACAGAAAGGAAGCTAGAACAGAGGGCAGCCCGGGTGTCTCTTGATGTCCAGGTTCTTTGTGTTTCAGTGATGAACTGGACAAGCAGAGTGGAGCCGTGAAGACACAGATTTACTGAACACGAGGGGAAAGCCTCAAGTGCTTGCTCCTCATCTTGTCACAATCCCCACAAC
This sequence comes from Rhizomys pruinosus, assembly GCA_009823505.1. Taxonomy (NCBI): domain Eukaryota; kingdom Metazoa; phylum Chordata; class Mammalia; order Rodentia; family Spalacidae; genus Rhizomys; species Rhizomys pruinosus. Next base: position 491,499 of record VZQC01001747.1, on the reverse strand, counting down.
CCCAGGAACAGGCCTGAGCTCCCCCACTCCTGTGGAGTCAGCCCACTCAGGTTTTACTTTATGTTGTTGGGTGCCCAGCTATCTCTAATTCATATGTCTTCTCCATGAATTATTACTTCTAGCATTACAAAATGTTCTTTTGTCTCTAGTGTTTACTTTTTCTTTACTCATGCTGGACTTGAACTCCTGACCAACTTTATTTCACGTGTTGCCATTTCACCTTCTCTTCAATTTGCATCTCTGACAGCACAGTACTGATCTTCCTCTTCCCTGTTTTCTTCCTCTCTTCTCCTCCTCCTCTTCCTGTATTCGCTTTTCTCTCTCCCGCCTTCTCTGTGCACTTTCTCTTCATCTTCCCAATTCTTCCCCTGCCTCTCTCCTGTCTTTCCTCACGTCTCTCTTTCTCCTCCCCGTCGGGACTTCCTCGCCATCTCCATCTTCATCTCTTGCGCTTAACTGTCTCCGGGGTGCTCCTCGTCTTCTTTCCTCCTGGCTTCTCCTCCTCCCTCTTCTTTTTCCTCCTTCCGTCTCTTCAACCCCCCCTCCCCCCCTCTTCCTCACATGTCTGGGTACAGTGTCAGAGGCGACACAATGCTGGATGGCAGGGTTTCTTGTTGTTGTCCAAACCCATTTGTCCATAGAGATTGCCATTTTAAGTTGTGCTCTTGTATTTTCTTTTGGCTTATTGGGTAAATTTATTATGGTTCACTTATCTTCTGGTCTCACTTATTCTCTCTCTCTCTCTCTCTCTCTCTTCTCTCTCTCCTCTCTCTTCTTTCCCTCTTCTCCTCCCCCACCATCATATACTGGGATTGACCCTAGGCCTTGCACATGTAGCAAGCACTCACCCTGAGCAGCGGGTCCCCCCCCATTCACACCCTCGAGTATTAGATCTTTTGTTTAGTGACATTTTTTCAGTTTTTAACATTATCCCAACTGTGTTGTGTTTTCTCTCTTTAGCATTACAGTCATTTGCTGTAGGTCTCTGTTTGTTTTTTTTTTTTTCTTCATGCTGCAGTGTTGTGCCAATTGTTCATTCAAGCAGCTTTCTCTTGACTGTTTAAAATGTTTTTAGACGTGCCCAGTATCCCTGGCCTTTGGTGATGGCATCTTTTCATTGTCTTTCTCATTAAGTTTAAATGTTGACATGGTGGATATTTCTGCTGAAAACTGAGGCATCTTGGCACAGCTGTTGTGATGAGACTTTGTCTTGATTTCTCTAATTTTGTTATATTTATATTTAAATACTTATTAATTTCAATAACATAAGCACTCAGAGTAACAGGTTCCACATGGTGCTTCCCCACACGGTTTGGCTGATCCTTCTGCACCTGACCCTCTTCCTCCTGCATCTCGATGAAGATTTTGCCTAGCTACCTTTCTCTGACACTGCTCCATAGGAGTCAGCACCCCCACTCGGTCTCTGGTGGACTGTCACAGTGAGAGTTCCAGACCAACCCCATCCCACATGAGTATGTTGCTGCTCTTGCAAACACGCCACTGAGACAGAATCAGTGTTGGTCATGGAGAACACAGGACTGTGGAAAGTGTTGAAAGTCAGAAAACACACAAGGCAGGGCCAGCAGGTGATGTCTTCACAGCCTTGAGAGTAAACGACTATCAGCCAGGAACGTCAGTCCAGCTAAGTCTGCCTTGAGCAGCATGGATGAGACACACATTTCCAGAGATTTGGGAAATGGCGAGGTTAGGAAGTGCTTGCCTGTAACCATTAGGACCTGGCTTGGACATTAGCACCCACATACAAACTGGGGGGTCCCTGTCCTGGCTGCAACTCATTTGCTAAACCACCCTAGATTCTGTTCTCAAGAAATAAGTAGAAGCAATGGAGAGGACACTTCCAGAGATTTTGGAATGCCCGAGCAGGTTAGAAGTGCTCTTGCCTGTAAACCATTAGGACCTGGCTTGGACATCAGCACCCACAACAAACTGGGTGTGGTGTCTGTCCTGGGACTGCCCAACTTCCGTGGGCAACCAAACCTGAGAGAATTGTCTCAAGAAATAAGGTAGCTGGGCATTTTAATCGTTAAGTGCTACAGCTGAGGCAGAGCAGGCGATCTCTATGATCAAGCTAGCTGTCTACAGAGTGAGTTCCAGACCAGCTGGGAACTACAGGAAGACCTGTCTCAAAAAGACAAAAAATAGCACAATAAAATAAAAGAATAAAAGAAATAATAGAGAATGATGACTGAAGACATCTTGACATCAACCGCTGAATCCTTAGACCACATGGAGAGAGAGACAGAGAGAGAGTCCCAGGTCTGCATTGAGAGGATCTGTCACTGGAACACACATCCCACAGATGCTCAGTTGAGTCTTTTTGCTGAAATGGAAGGTCAGTGACTGGGAACTCTAATTCAGACCATAAAAATAACAAGAAGTCAAGAAAATATTGATTTGATTTAAAATTTTTTTTTCTCCTATCTGTTTTAAAAGCCAACCCCACAAACCAATAATTATAGAGACATACTGATGGCCGTATAATGCACCGAGACTTAATTTAGATGACAATAATTGGACAAAGGAGCAGGGAGACTCAGAGGAACTCAGGAGCCAAGACTTGAATTGTATTGAAATCAAACTGGCATTAATGTGAACCAAGTTGTCTAAGTTGTTACAGACTGTCTGTAAACACTAAGCATGTATAACATGAAAAAAAAACGTCCAGAAGAGGAAACAAAAGAAATCAAAGATTAGACAGTCTCTACAGAACATAAAAGGCAGGAAATCAGGATGAAAGACCAAGAGATGTGGGGAGAGCAGGCGCACAGGGCAGCCACGACTGCCCTCCCTGGAGGCTGCTTCCCAGGTGAATCGGTTACACCTCAGCCACCAGGAGGGGACTAGGATAAAGGCACAGAGTGGTCACCAGGATGCTGTAAGAAATACACTTATTGAATTCAAAGACGCAAATGGCTTCACCGTGGAAGACTGGAATGAGATTAAGATGATGGGGGTTTCATAGCAAATTCCAAAGACAACCTGGAGTACTGGTTAATATTAGATATAAGACATCTCTACTTAATTATCTATGAAGTGATGCCAGAAATAAAAAGTTGCAGTATAAAAATCACAGGTAAATCTGGGGGTGTGGTGCATGCCTTTAATCCCAGCACCCAAAGGCAGAGGCAGGCGGATCTCTGTGAGATCAAGGCCAGCCTGGTCTACATATCGAGTTTCAGACCAGCTGGGGCTACAGGGAGACCATGTCTCAAAAGACCAACAAAAGAGTAAGTAATAAATAAATAAATAAATAAATAAATAAATAAATAATAAATAAACAGGCAGCAATCAAGCGGAGAAGCCAGGAGACAAAGTCAGCAGGAATAACAGAGTTGCTCCAGCTCAGAGTGGTTTAGAATCAAGTGAAGCCAGACACGAAACACAACATGAGCGTGGTGTGTGCTTGAATAAATGCAAGTTTGAAAATATGGGTGTAAAGGCAGACAGCCCCAAAATAACTGCACAGCAAGGAGATAAATAGAAGGGCTACAAATAGCAGAGGCACGTAGTGTATAATTAAAATTAAAATCTCATTGGATGGACTCAACAGATGAGATCAGAGTGAAGGGGAAAGCACTGGGGTGGAAGAGGATGCGGAACAGCTAAACAGTGAGGGATACAGGGCCATGGAGCAGGGAAGCAGGTGGACACAGGAATGGGCTCAAAGCGTCCAGCCAGAGAGGAAAGTGGAGGCGTTTGTTTTTAATAAGCTGTGATGAAGATTACCCAGAGCAGAGCCACAGAATCAGGGGCTTAAGCTCAGCTTTGACTACTTCATGAGCTTGAAGCCAGCCTGGGCTGAGAAGAGACGGTCTCAAAAAATGTATAATTTGAAGCTGATGAAGAGAAGGACAAACAGACTGAGAACACCTTATTTCAAGAAGAAAGACAAAGAAAATCTATTTACATGTACACAAATTGTAACTCAGAGTAAAGGAAACTGAGCACAGAAAGGACATTGTGAGGGGAGGGAGGTGACACGGGGAGGACAAAGAGCCACAAACTCTGAGGGACATGACCACAGTGGTGATCAACCCAGGACAGCCTACGCTTCCAGCGGCAAATGAGAACCACAGGCCCTGGAACTTAGCTGGAATGTTGACTGTGGATCTCCCTGTCTGACACAGCACAGTTCTCTCTGGATAGTGGCAGCAGCAGCTCGAGTGGCCTCCACTCAGCCTGGCAGGTGCGGGACACACACACACACACACACACACACACACACACACCACATACACACACACACACACCACTGCTATTCAGTTAAGATACATATGGACAGCAGCAGGTTAATCTGTCTGCACCTCTGCTAAAGAGAAGGTTTCCAAGCTCCTTCCTTCAAAGAAAGTGGTGTTTGAAAAACAAAAATTCTGTCAGGCTAAATTTCTGTCCTTCCTGGTTAGTTGGGGAGTATTTTTAAGTCATAAGTGAGTGCCAAATCTTATGAAATTTTCTAATCTGTAAGTGTTGAAGTCATTAAATTATATTTCCTTTAATCTGTAAATGGAAAAAAATTGTTTTAAAATTTTTTTCTTAGTCAAACTGACCCCAGTCTCCTGGACAGTCAGCTCACAGTGTATTATATTTTTAAAAATACAACAGTATCTGTTCCCCCAACACTATCTTCCACATCAAAAACAACTTCATTGAGCTGCAGTTTACCCATAATTAAATAGTCCAACTTTCATTAGTCTTTGAATGACTCACGAATTTAACTGCAGATGATTGAAGGTATTTAAGGCTTCTATCACTTCCCAAGTTCCCTTGGGCTCACTAACATTTTCCTTCTTTTCTTATGAAATAAATCACACCAAAATATTTATTTATTATATTGTATTTTAAATATCAAAGTTCTATGAAATTTGTATAAACGAATTTTGGAGTGTTCTATTTTTTCTACACATTACAATTTTCTGTGAGTGAAATCCTTTATTTGTGGTCTCTGCTGGTAAGTCTTCATTGCCCACAAGGAAGNCGTCCCCGGCAGAAGACATGGGCTTGAGCCTGTGCTACCATCACTATAGCTCAGGGCCACCCTGTGCTAAGCCAGCAGCTGAGGTCAGCAGGTGAGGACGCTCATGTGGCTGCTAGCTTATGTGGGCACCTTCCCAAGCCCGAGCACCCTTCTCCTCTCTGTGCTCAAGTCCTCCAGGAGACAACACTGCCCAGCTGGGCTCCAGCATCCCCCACTTCCACTGATGTCTGTGCTTCTGATCTGTTGCTCGCTGTTTTGTCTTACATTGTTTAAGACAAAACTTTAAATTTGTAGAAACCATGCAGCATGGTTCAGAAAGGTGCTCATTAATTATCTCACCAAATGATGCAAATGGAAGTTACCAGAAAAAAGCCACACTTGAGGAGTCTACAAGGAGGATTGATGAGAACTTCTCAGTTGTGGAGTTGGAATGTTGCAGTCCAAAGCCAATCTCTCCTGGGCTCTTCCCTCTCCTGACTAGTCACACTGCCGGTGTCTGGGTTGACCCCACGTCCTTATAACTGTCAGATAAACATTTGGAGTGGCCTCTTAGCAGGCAGCTAGCATCTACCAGCCCCAAAGCTGAGAATGTCATCAGATAACAACACAGTGTCTGAGACCTCGGCAGCGGATTTCCTGCTTTGCTGTGACAGCTAGCTCTGGGTTCCCACCAATACATGTGGTAAACGCCTGGATTTGTGGCTTCTGCTGCAGCCACGAAAGCCCATGAAGCAGATTCCATAGTGGACTGCTTTGTTTGGGGCTACTTGAATCCATATTCAGGGCCATGGTCACCACATTTAGCTTAGAATCCTTTTAAGGTGAGAGATGCACTCTGTACTGACTCCACAGTCGGAAAAGGAGCTGCGGTCTGTCCTCCGTCCCTCCAAAGATGCGCAGTCCTCACTGAGTCCTTCCTGGGACCCACAAGTTTCCAGTTCTGTCTACAACTGACAGATTCAATAAAGGGGAGGGGAGACTTGTTGGAGGGAAGGATTCTGACAAAGTTAGAGAGAATTCAGAGTGAAAGGACCAAGGAGGTGATGGGAGAGAGGAGAGAGCGAAGGGTCGCGGTGGGAATGCACCGTGCACCGGGGAGGAGAGGGAAGAGAAGGAGGCGAGCCAGAGCTCCGGTGAGCAAGGGACTCAGGAGAATGAAAGGAGATTTGTTGGAAAAACACAGGCAAATCTCACAGAAGCCCAGGACAGGGTGTCCAGTGGACGGGGTGGAGTGGACAGAACACAGCTGTCTGCAGCCACTGAGAAGATCTAGAATCTGCAGCCAGCCAGGCTGTTGTGCACTCCGGATCCCTGTCTCTTGGTGTGGGTCGTGTTTGCCTTGTGCTCTCTGCGGTCATTAAAGTTTGGGTTTAGAGTGCACTGCTGTGGTCTGGGTTTGGGGTGTGCTGCTGTGGTCTGGGTTTGGGGAGTGCTGCTGTGGTCTGGGTTTGGGGTGTGCTGCTGTGGTCTGGGTTTGGGGTGTGATGCTATGGTCTGGTTTGGGGTGTGCTGCTGTGGTCTGGGTTTGGGGTGTGCTGCTGTGGTCTGGTTTGGGGTGTGCTGCTGTGGTCTGGGTTTGGGGTGTGCTGCTGTGGTCTGGTTTGGGGTGTGCTGCTGTGGTCTGGTTTGGGGTGTACTGCTGTGGTCTGGTTTGGAGTGTGCTGCTGTGGTCTGGGTTTGGGGTGTGCTGCTGTGGTCTGGTTTGGGGTGTGCTGCTGTGGTCTGGTTTGGGGTATGCTGCTCTGGTCTGGTTTGGGGTGTGCTGCTGTGGTCTGGTTTGGGGTGTGCTGCTGTGATCTGGTTTGGGGTATGCTGCTCTGGTCTGGTTTGGGGTGTACTGCCCTGGCCTGGTTTTGGGGCGCACTGCAGTCTCTCTGGCTTTCAGGGTTCAGCTACTCCCTTCCCCTACCACTTTGGTTTTCTCCTTCCACGTTTGAAAATGGCTCCCCCAGCATGGCAGCCTCATGACCTAAAGTTAAATTGCTTCAGCTTTATAGCGCTGCACTAATTCCATCCTGAGTAGACCAGGGATGGTCAGCCACTCACCCTGGTCCAACTGCAGCCTCGGGTGTGAGAGCTGTCCTGATTGCAGAAGTGTCTTGTGTCAGGAATGGAGAGGAATTCACCACTGAGTCAAGGGTTTGGGGTAGACAGAAATGTTAGGTGTTACCTGGAGACCAAAAGATGCTAAGTGACCCTCGGGGAGACATTGAGCCTTTGATTTAGTTCTGGGTCATGTGCTTCATCTCTGATTGCTGGGCTCTTACTCAGCAACTGTGACAAAGGACATCTCTCCAAAGGGAAAATCACAGTGCAGTAGAGAGCTTGCAGTCTTTGTCACCAGCAGACACTCCAGCACATTCCTTTGCAGGGTCTCAAATCCCAGGAGACACACACAGAGAAAGCAGTCCTGTGGCCACAGTGGGACACCCGTGAGTGGACAAAAGTCTGAGGACAGCCTGGTTAGGCAGTGGATAAAGACAGATCCATGGCGCCCACTGAGACTCCTCCAGCAGTGCTAGGGTGCGGTTGCTTCCAGAGGATGCTGGGTATTTATGGGAACAGATGACTGCATAGTGTGAGTGGAACAAATAATATTAAAATAATATTTAACAGAAGGGAAGAAGGAGCCTCACCACAGTGACACCCCATCGCGCCAGGCTGCCACAGTGACACCCCATCGTGCCAGGCTACCACAGTGACACCCCATCGCACCAGGCTGTTCCCTTGCCTCCTGTAGCTAAGCCCGAACACACCCAGACACAAGCAAGTAGTGCTCTGCTCTGCTCAGTACACCTGCTTCAGGCCACACCAAGGACCCCGGCACTCTTTCCCAGACCCCCTCCTCAGGAAGGCTGAGCCTGACCAGCCTGGCTGGAGCTGCCTCGCTCTCATGGAACCCCCCATGCTCATCCTTCTCCTCAGTGGATCTCTAGCTACCCAGCCTTGCCTAGACATCCCCTCTCCTCACTGTTGGCCAGAAGCCTCCTTCCCCTCATTTGGGGTCTGTCCTCTCCTGTCAGCAGATCCTTGTACTACAGGCTCTGAAGTCAGCGAAATGGCTGAACTTCCAATGAGGATAAAGGATGGAGCCTTCTTGTACATTTGACATTCTGACCATTTTCACTGTTAGAAGAGAAAGAGGAGAGGAAGACAGAATCCATGGCACCTGCACCTCAGCTACTTGGATTTGCTTTTGGTCTTTGTGAGACAGGGTTTCCCAGGAGACCTAGCTGGCCTGGAACTCACTATGTAGACCAGCTGAGCTCCATCTCACAGCAATCTGCCTGCCTCTGCCTCCTGAGTACTGGGATTAAAGGCATAGGCCTTCACGCCTGGGTAGGTTTTCTATATTTTTTTTTTCTGAATCAAATAATTTTCTACTTTTAAGAGGCAAACTGGTGTGAACAGTCTTTGTACCACTTGCATGGATGGTAGAGGAGCATATCTGCTGTGAGGAGAAACCCAGCCTAGGACAGCTCCCAGAAGGGGGGAATTTCACAGTCAAACCCCAATCCAGACCAGGCAGAGGGCAAGGCAGAACACCTGCCTTGAAAGCCAAGGACATTAACTCGATGCCCAGAACTCATGTAAGAAAGCAGCCATGGCAGCGCAGGGTCAGTTCAGCACGGGAGGAGATGGGGGTCCCTGGGGTTCCTTGAAGCTGGCCTAGCCTACTAGGTAGACTCCAGGCCAAAGAGGGAGCCTGCGTCAAAAGGTCGATGGTGTTCATGAGAGTGACATGAGGGGTTGTCCTGTGGTCTGCACACACACACACACACACACACACTCACGCACACACACACTGGTGCATACACATATACACATTCATATATACCTACACACATCTACAGACAAGTGCATAGAAAGAAAACAAAAGTAGCAAGTCCAGCCTCGGAGATGGTCTAAAGAGCCCCGAACCTGGGTTCCCTGCTCCCACAGAGGAAGAACTACCAAGTGGAACGGGGATGGAGAGAGAGGAGCCTGTGGCAGCTCATGAGAATCATAAGTTGTTTCTCACATTGGTCGCCATGTGATTTCGCCCCTGCCTGTGCCCGCTGCGGCCTTCCTCGCTGGCCTTCCCCAGAACCAGGGGGCAGCAATCTTTAATTGAGAAGGTTACTGCTAGAAGAAATCTCTAGTCTCCTAATCTTTCCATTTCACACCTGAAGCAACAAGGCCCAGAGAGGTCAAGTGTCCAGGCCTGAGGTCTCACAGCTCCCTAGCACTCACTGCTGAGTGCCGAGCTCCACCAGAAGGCTGCTCATTCTCAGCCAGGTGTGAATGGCAGTTGTTTACAGCACTGGAACTGAATTGAGGGGCTAATGCTCAGGGACTGGGCTGACAATACTGTCCACCTCTTTTAGGTGTGAAGTACGAATTCATGAGTGGGTCTGGACTGTACACACGGGCAGGGCTGTGCCCCCAGCCTGGGTCCAGGCCTCCTCTTGGGCAAGAAGGATCCACTGCAAATCCGATTTGAGCCTTATGGGGGATTGGGGCCGTCCTCCACCCTAAGACCCCATGGTATTTTTTAAGCCAATGTTTTTTGAAGCTTTGTGCATTTCATACAAAATTTCCAATCAAGTCCAGACCCATTCCCATTCTTTGCCCCCCGACTCCATCAGAGCTCGTGCATTCTGCCAAACATGTTTTTCATCTTTTTCTCAGTCTCTCTCAAAATTCTCGATGCAGAAGTTTACTGTTTCGAGCAGAAGTTCACCATTTCAGTCAGTTCTTTGACCCAGTCTTTTCGTTGTTGTTGGTGTTAGTTCTTTGACCCAGTCTTTTTGTTGTTGTTGTTGTTGTTGTTTGTTGTTCCTTCTAATATGCATCACTCCAAAATATGCATATACGAAAGCCACATATATCATAGGTTTTAGCATCTTCAGCTTATGATGTTTTTTCTTTATTAGGCTGAAAGATGTTGTGTTTGAAGGCTCCTCCTTGGCAAGCCCAAATAACCATCAGTCCTGCCCTTGTCCTCCATACTGGGGTTTTCCCTTCCCATGGTCATCAAATGAGGTCCAGCAAACACCACGTCCTGTCTTGATCTACCTGTACTAGTCTCTGTGGTACAGCCTGGGTAGTCCAGGCAGTCTATACTCTGAAGAGGTGGAAACCCAAGTAGTATCTCAGTCTACAAGCTGGATATCTCAGCAGTCCCCATCTGGCACTGAAGGTTTGGAGGATTCTTGGAGAGACATGAGTCTTCAGTCCATATTGGAAGGTTGAAAAGCTGTGTCTCATGTCTTTGAAGGCTGGCAAAAGCAGTGGCAGCCACAGGGTAGCTGCACTTGCCAATAAGAATTGAAGACTGGTAAAACAACTGTGTGCTTTTTTCACTTTTTGTGTTTTTACTAAGACCTCAAGTTTTATACCTGAAGTACAGTTTCTCAGGCTTAACTGTTTACTTTCCTTTTGGATGTTTAAGGCCACACATTTAGCCCAGGTTAACCAAGGATTTTGTTTTCTCAAAGACCCCAGGGTATTAAAGGTGACAATTGGCAAATTGCCAGGCTGAACACAGCAGCGTATAACTTCAGGAAAGTCACCACACTGGAACATGTAATTTACGGTAACCGAACCCTGGGTTCCCAGGCCATGGTCCCTCTCCCTTGCTCTAGCATGAAGGGTCTCTTATCCCCTTTGAGGTGAGGGCTGTTTTCCTGTGTAGATGGCTGTTTTTCCATCTCAGCTTCCTGAAAGCTGCACAGTCTCAAGTCCCTGATGCATGCTGGACTCCCCAGGACGCCCTGTGGGCTGTCTTGTCCCTGTAAACCCGCTGAGGCCCCTCACTCCTTCACCCTCTCCTCTCGGAAAGACATCAAAGTCTCAGACCCTGCTTTCTTCTTGGCCTTCAGGGCAGGACCATGAAACCCTGCAGTGGGCACTCTGGAACATTCCTATTATAGATAGAATGAGTTGAAAAGCCAAACCTGAACGTCACCAACTCTGTATCAATTTTCAACAACTTGACAAAAAGGAACAAAGAAATCCTTCTCTAAAATGAATGCAGCTTTGGCAGCTGCTCTGCCCAACGAAGTTCTAGACAATATCTGTTTTGTCTTGAAAACTGGCCAATAAATAGTAAAAATGCTCACGGCTCCTGGGCTCTCTCTACTCTGCCTGTCAGGAGTGGTTAACATAAGGAATGAGTGGTTTCCAGGGGGAATTGGAGGGTCTGGATTGTGCCTGGGTCCTGAAAACTCCACCCCCTAAGCTCCTTCCCCAGCCACCCTCCCTATGGTCTTCTTAAAAGTTATGATAGGTGCCTCAAAGAGCCCGGGGAAAGACAGCACTGCAAACCCCAGACCACTCCTAGATTCTATGAAGGCAGAGGAACCCCAAGTCCACACCCAAAAATTATGGCGAGTTTCTGTCCCAGGAGCAATGCACGTTTTTCTCTACTAAGTGGCAAGGCCAATGTTCAGAACAGAGTCGCTGGTTTCGACTGGCATAGGACCTCAGTGGCTGTCTTTACTAATGGAAACATGTGCTGAGGACATCCTACCTTGAATGATGGTCAGCCACGGTGCTACAGAGCTTTGGCCTACTTCTACCAATAGCTATACTTTTGTGACAGATGTGTACATGTGTGCGTGTACAAACACATGCACACGCACATATTTTACGTAGCTAAATAAAATGCAGGCAGTCCAAGTGAGTGGAAACATATTTGTCTTTTGAAATTGGTCTGATTTGCTTACCATGAGCATCCATTTTCCTGGAAGTAATATAACTTCATTCTTTTTATGACCAAAATATTCTGCTGTGTATATACTACCTGGGTGCCTTTTAACATAAACATATACACAGATAGTGATTCATGACTGATAGAAGAACACTCAGCTGAAGAGGTTTATAATCCCGACCTTTATCTACCTAAATTGATAAGTATTGAATGAAGGCCTACATGTTTTCTCACAGCAACGACTGTGAGAAACACATTGGGAAGGCAGAATAGAGTATTGCACAAATTATGTCTTTAAAACACAAGTGAAAGCTACATATTGAAACTGCATAAGATACAGTAAAAAATATGAAAATATTTTACAAAGATGCCACTCAAAAAAGGAAGGGCAGGGCTGGAGAGATGGCGTAGTGGTTAAGAACACTGACTGCTCTTGTAGAAGACCCGGGTTCGATTCCCAGCACCCACATGGCAGCTGAGAACCGTCTTTGACTCCAGCTCCAGGGGAATCTGATGCCCTCTTCTGACCTCCGCGGCAATGCACAACACGGGTGCACAGACCTGCATACAGACAGTACATTCATACACATAAAAGAAATAAATAAAATTTTCAAAATTAAAAAATAAAAAATAAAAAAGGAAGGGCACAGTCCAACGGGCACATAGATCATCCCTCTGCCTCCACACCCTCGAGATGTCTGAAGTGAGCTGGACTGAATAACTCTGCTAAGCTGCTGCTTCAACCTGTGGATCTCCTTGGCCTGTTCTCAATACCTTTCTTTTTATTAATCTTTTATAATCAAGGGACAAATTTTCACTTAGGAAGGAAGGACTGTAGTTGACCTTTATCTACCTCCTGGTAATATTAAGCCTCAAATCCAGGCCACCAGTGAGCCTGAGGGTCAATTCTCTTCCTAGATCCAGCCTCACAGAGTCTGAGAGGCCAGGGGTCTTGGGAGAGGTGTGCAGAAGGCAGGGCCGTGTGGGCAGAAGGCGGCTCCTTGCTGACTCAAAAATTGATGAAGTTGAGGAGCAAAGGAAATGTGTGTGTAAGGATTCTGCTCTGGGTTGGGTCGTGATTCAGTTGTTTAGAGTGCTTGGATAGCAGGAAGTCCTAGGTTGAATCCCATGCCATGAAAACAAGGCACGTCGGCCCATGTCTGCAATCCAGCAATTTGGAGGGGAGACAGGAGGGCCAGGAGTTCCCCACTGTCCTCACCTGTCTCAATGAAAAGTGTCTGCTTTGATTGTAAATGCTTTTCGCTACCACAAATGTTCCATACGAATTTTTTTTAATGGTAGAAGTCAATTTTTTTTTCATTTATATTGTGTATATTTATTTTATAAATTATACATTTATGTGTTTTTATATATTTATTTCAATCTCAGAAGTCATGAAACTATCACCACAGATTAGCAAATCCATCATCTCCTGCAGCTGCCTTTGCACAGGGGAGGCGGGGCAGGTCAGAGCACCTGCTGTCTCCTGTCTTAGCAAACGCCCCTGAACAGCACAGCACCCTCCTCAGCCCATCTCCAGGCTATAGATTTGGTCTCTGACTTGTTATATATACTTTGTTATATATACTGTATGATTTCTAGGTCACACCCTCTGACCTGTGTCTCCTCATCACTGTCCCATCATTTTGCTTTGTGTCTCAAAGAACATGACATGTTCAGACCTTGTGTGAGTGAGGCCAGGTGGGACAGCTCTTTCTGTGTCACTGAGAGTGTTGACCTCCTGGTTCAAGCCTCCATTGTCATAAATGTCCAGACCTTTGTTCCCAAGGCTGAATAATATTCATGTGTGTGTGTGTGTGTGTGTCTGTGTGTGTCTGTGTGTATATCTGTGTGTGTGTGTGTCTGTGTGTGTGTCTCTATGTGTGTGCTGTGTGTGTGTGTCTGTGTGTGTCTCTGTGTGTGTGCTGTGTGTGCTGTGTGTGTGTCTGTGTGTGTCTCTGTGTGTGTGCTGTGTGTGTGTGTCTCTGTGTGTCTGTGTGTGTCTGTGTCTGTGTGTGTGTCTGTGTGTGGGTCTGTGTGTGTATGTGTGTGTGTCCCACAACCTCAGTGCCTCTTCATTGGACACTTGTTTCTGCTGCTATTTGGCTGTGGTCAATATCAGAGCCATCAGGTCATCAGAGCAACGTCTCTGTGTGGATTTCATGTGGAGCAATAGCTGGGCCATGAGGTCCTCCAGGGCTCCATTTCCCAAGATGCATCTCTGCAGCTCTCTACACAGCTGCACCTGTCTCCACGTCCACCATCCATGCAATGTGGCCTTTTTCAGCACCTTCACCCCTCCTTTTCCCTCTTACTTCTTTGATAATGCCCATCCTGTTTGGTGTGCAGTGAACTTTTGGTTTGGATTCTCTGATGGTCTGTGATGCTGAGTATCTGTTTACACACATACTGGTCCTTTGTGCATTGCCTTCCTTAGAGGCGACGTCTGGGTCCTTTGCATGTTTTTTTTTTTTGTATGTGTATGAATGTACTGTCTGCATGTAGGTCTGTGCACCCGTGTCGTGCAATGCCGCTGAGGTCAGAAGAGGGTCTCAGATTCCCCTAGAACTGGAGTTTTCCTGGAATTGGAGTTACAGATGGTTCTCAGTCCCCATGTGGGTGCTGGAGATCAAACCAGGTCCTCTGCAAGAGCAGTCGGTGCTCCTAACCGCTAGGCCATCTCTCCAGCTCCCCTTTGCATGTTTTGAATGAGGTTAGTACTTACTCATTTGCATGTTTTCCTATCAGTTTGTATGGGGTTTAACCTCTTCTCAGACACTGGCTCACAGTTGTTTTCCCAACCTGTGGACTGCCTTTTCATTTTGTTGGTTGTTTGGAGGCTTTTTATTTTGATATAGTCCCAAATTGTGGTCTTATGTCAGCACTGGGAGTACAGCAATTTCACAGGAAGAAGAAATAAAAGAGGTAAGATTAGCCATGATTGCGGATGTGGTCCTACACGTAGAAACTGAAAAAGCCTCCACCCAAAATGTTAGAACTTACAACTGAATTCAGTAAAGTTGCAGAATAAAAAAAAATCAACACACGAAAGATAGTTGAGTTTTTTTACACCAATAATAGAGAATAATCCTCCCTGTGATGGCATTGAAAGTAATAAAATACATAGGAACAAATTTAACCAAGGAGGTGAAAGATCTATACACTGAAAATCATAAAATACGATGAAGGAAATTGAACAAGACTTAAATAAATGAAAATATATCCCCTGTTCCAGGACTGGAAGTATCAGTATTGGCAAAATGTCCATAACATCCAAAGTAGTCTATACATTTAATGCACAATCTACTAGAACTCTAATGACAATTTTCAGTGACATAGAACAACTTTAAAATTCCTATGGAGGGGCTGGAGAGACAGCTCAATGGTTAAGAGTACCGACTGCTCTTGCAGAGGAGCCGGGATTGATTCCCAGCACCCACATGGTGGCTAAGAACCATCTTTAACTCCAGTTCCAGGGAATCCAACACCCTCTTCTGACATCCGCGGCATTGCACGACTGGGTGCACCAACCTTCATGCATACAGTACACTCATACACATAAAAAATAACTATCTAACTAAATAAATAAATAGAAAGAAGCTCTCTGAAAAGAGTGTTTAAAGTATCTTGTTTAAAAAAAATTCCTCCAAACATACTTTTCATCTCTTTCTCAATCAAGTATGTTTGGTAGAATGCATGAGCTCTGATGGGGTAGGGGGGTAGGATAGGGTGGGGGACATGGGTCTAGATTTGAAAAAAAAATATTTTTATTAAAAAAAATGTTATTAACCTAAAAAAAATTCCTATGGAAGCACAGACCTTGATCAGACAGCGTAGAAGTTATAAAAAGTCCAACCTGGCCCTGACCAAATTCTATCACAGAGCTACGGCATCCCACCGTGGGACACCAGCTTGAGGATGCCTGGAAGGCGGAGGTGGACATCCACTCAGGTTCGTTAGTGGACAACAGAGTCCACTAACGAACCTGAGTGGATGCAGCCCCTAGCCTTGGACAAGGACACAGAGAAGTCCCCCTGGGAAAAGGAGAGTCTTTAACCCAGGACATTGAGAGACAAAAACTCAGGCCATCCTCTTCAGGGGAGATGGCCCAGCCCCTCCCTCCCAGCTTTCCAGATGAAGCTCCAGACTCTGTGGCTTGTAGGGTCCCCGTAGCTCCACTCCTTTCTAGCTCTGACAGGCTGGGACCCCACTGCCACCTCAGTCATCACAGCCTGCCTTGTTCTCTGACCGTCACTTCCATCCCCTGCCTTCGGGCACCTAATTCGCAGCTAGGGAGATTTCAGACACGGTTCCCCACCCAGGCTGTCTCATGAGGGATGTTAGGCTTAGAAACACTGGTGGCTGTCAGTGGCTCAATACTCTAGGGACAGGCAGCCTCCTACTAACACTATGGCCAGACAGTAACCCACCGCTGGCAAGCTGGGAGAGCCTGCTTAGATCACCGTGTCCACGCAAAAGGACAACTCTCACCTCAAAGGGGTTAAGAGGTAGTTTATTCTGGAGCCAAATATGAGTGACCAGCACCCAGGAACACAGACTCGGGTTACCTCAAATCCCACGTTCCAACCTGGTAACAGTTTCATGCAGATTTTTTAAATTTTTTAATTTATTTTTGTATGTGTATGAATGTACTGTCTGCATGTAGGTTTGTGCACCCGTGTCGTGCAATGCTGTGGAGGTCAGAAGAGGGTCTCGGATTCCCCTGGAACTGGAGTTCTCCTGGAATTGGAGTTATAGACGGTTCTTAGCTGCCATGTGGGTGCTGGGGATCGAACCCGGGTCCTCTGCAAGAGCAGTAGGTGCTCTTAACCACTAGGCTATCTCTCCAGCCCCTCATGCAGATTTTATAGTAACAGAACAAAGACACCTTTCAGATAGGTTGGTAGAACATGAAGCAGCAGATGCATAGGCCTCAGATGCCGTCTGATGACATTGGCCTTTGGGTTGGTGGGAGCTGGTTGTCTGCTAAGTTAATACATTCCAGAGGTTTCTACCTGTTAGTCACAGGATGTCAGGTCAGAAACAAAGGTGGACAAGGAGTGGCTACGTAGGGGGCTAAAGATGGCCCAAGATAAATGTAATTAGGCTCTGACCTGCAGCCTTCCAAACTCCCCACATCACTGAAGTTTGAATCAGTTCTGCAGCCTGTGTAGAAGGTTCGGTTTCAAGATGAAGTTTTCCATCACAGCCCCAACGCCCCTTCCTCAGAGAAGCAGGGTGTGGTGGTTTGAATGAGTGTCCCCCATAGGCTTTAAGTATTCAGACATTTTGTCCCCAGTTGGTGGCACTGTTCTGGGAGATCTTAGGTGTGGCCATGCTGGAGGAAGTAGGTCACTGGGGGTGGGCTTAGTGAGTTTAACAAGACTTGCAGTGTCCAGTCTCTCTCTCTCTTGACTTCCTGTACTCATTGCGAGATGTGAACTTCGCCTTTCTGCTCCAGCCCCAGTCACCATGTGTCCCATCACAATGAACTCTAATTCTCTGGTTTTATTACAGCAACAGAAAGGTGACTAATACACAGGGCATCTCCCCTCAGAGTTCTGAGACAGCAGGGTTGCAATCTCCCCTCTTGAGAGTACCATCCTTAAGCACTGCACCCAAGAGCAAGTCTCAGTCAGTACTTTCTGAAAGCAGAACTGGATCTCAGTGAGGCTGTGGGTTCTATCGTCGCGTGTGTGTGTGTGTGTGTGTGTGTGTGTGTGTGTGTGTTGTGTTGTATTTGTGTCCATGTGATTATGTGCACATGCATGTAAAGGCCAGAGGTCAATATCCAGAGTCTTCCTCAATCTCTCTCCACCCTTTCCAGAGACCAGGTCTCTCACTGGACCTGGCACTCACTGCTTACTAGGCTGGCTGTCCAGTGAACCCCAAGGACCTTCCTGTCTCTGTCTTCCCAGTGCAGAGGTTATAGTCCTGTGAGGCCACACCCAACTCTGCACACAGGCTCAGGGGATCCAAACTCAGGTTCTCATGCTACTGTGCCAAGTGCTTTACCAACCGGCCCATCTCTGGGCCTTCTCCAGGCTGGGTGCCTGTGCGTCTCTGGGGGAGTGTGTCAGGAGGCCTGTGCCTTAGGAAGCAGGGACAGCACAGGACAAAGCTGAAGAACCCCAGAGTGGACAGGACCAGGCACAATGTGGCCCATAGGTCTGGGGAACTTGTGACATTGAACTGAGACTCTTGTCAGAAAGCTGATTGCAGCACATGGGAGGGGCAGCTGTCCCAGGTGCCCCTAACCCTGCACACATATACAGGACCAGGGCAGGGGTCCACATCAAATTCACCCCTGTCTTGTTTTCACCTCAGAAATGCTGTAATCTTTTCCAACAAGGGTTATTATAGGGAACAGCAACAAGTGCTAATGATAAGCTGTCAGTCATGCCATTTCAGTGGGAGCTCCCCAGGGTGGAGGGAGGGTGACTGTGGCCTGTGGAGATTGGGCGGGTGGGGGGATGCTTGAGTCAGACCCCTGCCAGCAGCCAGAGTGTGGCTCAGAATTAAGCCATCAAATTCCAGGGCCTTGCCCACCCACCAGTATCAGCTGGCAACATGCTGGGGGTACAGTAAGAGAAACCCTGGGAATCCAGGTGGGTCACACACAGAGCTGGCTTCCTCCTGGTGCTGTCAAGAGATTGGCAGGGCAGCCTCACCATCTCACTAGGCCATTGGAGACTCCAGATTACCAGGTCTTCTTGCTCTGTCCCTGACCTCTTGCTGCACACACTTAAGTCAGGTTTGATGAGCCTCCTCCCAAGATGGCTGCCATAACTCCACCCATCACATCAATGTTCACCACAGGGCAGCCAAGAGCTGCCTTTACATCTCAACAAACACTCCTCTGGATCCTCTCAGCTCACGTTTGTTGCTTTTTAAATATATATATATCCTAACCCCATACATATTTAATATATTTATATAGTGAATAAATATATATTTAAATGTTATGTTTATGAGTAGTTGACCTGCTTGTATGTAAGTGCACCCCAATCATGCAATGTTGCAGAAATCAGAAAAGGGTGTTGGATCTCCTGGAACTGGAATTACAGATGGTTGTTAGCCACCATGTGGGTGCTGGAACCGAACCTGGGTCTTCTGCAAGAGCAGTTAGTGCTCTTACCCACAGACCCATCTCTTCAGCCTTTCTTGCCTGCCCCTGAGGAAGTGGAGCCTGGCTTCCAGAGAGTCTTCCTGGTAGGTTCGCTTTGGAAACAGTGTGTAGATTCCAGGGACTTTTGTGTGAAGTCCTTATCTTTTGGTTCTATTTTTAATATTTGTTTAATCTTTATTGCCTTGTATGAGTTAATGATCCACATTCAGCATTATTTGAGCCATTTGCAATTACAGAAAGAGAAATACTTATTTGTGTTTTAAATAAAACTGATATGAGGAAATACGTATTTTATTTTTATGGCTTTAAAGTTCCCTCCAGGGAGAGCCCCAGAGCTGTGCCTTTATCAGCCACTGCCGTTCTCCACCACACTGCCCAGCTTATTAATGGATCCCCACAGTCCTCTTTTCTAATTTTGCAGGGCAGCCATGACTCTCATTCCCTCAGACAGACTGGCTTTCCCTAGCTCCTCAGCCTTACACACTTGCACCGGGGCCTCCTGAGTCCCAGGGCTTGAGGTGGGCAGTGGAGGACTCTAGAAAACAGACCTGTGCTGTGCCCTCTGCTTGACATAAGACATCTGCACAGAAACCAGACAACCTTCATCAGCTTGATGACAGAAGAGCAGGATGTCATGTGGACTCCTGGGAAAGCTGCAAGTCTTGAGCAACTTCCTGGAAGTAAAGTCCAAGCAGAGACTTAAAAGGGCAGGAAGCTTGGGATGGAATGAAGGGCGTCCACACATCTTGAGCTCACTGGAGGGCTGCAGGGCTATGGCTGACTCCAAAGCCCAGAAGAGACTCTGAAGCAGGACAGGTTGGAGGAAGAGTGAGCAGGGAGATGTCCTCACTCCTCAGATCCTCCTGGGACTCAGAGCCCATAATCTATGGGTTCCTAGAACACGTGTGCTAGACTCCTAATAAAATACCCACATAAATGAATAGAGAGGGACTGAGAGAATGAACTGGTGAGTGAATGGATAAGGGGAGGAATGCATGAAGAGATGAGCAAATGAATGAGGGAATAAGATGAGTGAATGAATGGGTGAGTCGGGGAATGAATGGATAATGGAATAAATATGTAAATAAATTAATAACTAGTGAATGAGTGAATGAATTAATAATAATGAATGAATAAATGGGTGAGTGAGTAAGTAAATGAATTAATAATGAATGAATAAATTGGTGAGGGAAGGAGGGAGTGGCAACTCAGCCTAGGTCCTCTGCTGGCCGTTGGCATCTCCGGCTCTACTGTGACCTGAGGACCCAGCAGACTCCCAAGGTCCAGTGCAGGGTAGATGCTTGTTAACATTTGTGGGATGCGTTGGATTTGCATGCAAACTCCCCCTGAGCAGGATCCGTATCTTATGAAAGCATTGATCCCTGCATCTCTGCTTCCTTAGTCGACGTCTTGTGCACACAGGAGCTCTATGGACTCTGGGTAGACAGCATGAGGGAACCCACACCCTGTCCAGCTTCCACACTTTCTCCTCCTACCCCTGCATCCCCCTTGTCCCAGGAATGAACATTCGTGGCTGGCCTCCGGCCAGTGTTTATTTACAGCTGTCCTTCTGACAGGGACCCCTCAGATGGAGCCATTAGGAAGGAGCTCTGATTAATGACTATCTCGGCACATGCAGAAGAAGCCTTTCCCACTATTTCCAATTCCCTGCCAAAATATGACAATTCACTGGAAGCCAATTTGTTCTAAATAACCAAACTACAAGCTGCAATTAATGAAAAGCCATTTCAGAGGGTTGTGCGTGCACATCGGCCTAGGCAGAGGCAAACTACCCATCGTGGTGTGTACACACGGTATTTCATACAGCCTCACTGCAACCCGGGGGGGGGGCACAACTGTTTAGATTAAATGCAGATTTGGGGCAATCACAAGGGTCTGATAGCAGGCTCTTGGAGACGGGTGAATCCCCTTAATATTGTTCTACTCTACGGAAAAGCGCTGGTGGCCCAGGCAGAGCCGCCTGCTGGCTGCTGATGGTGGGGAAACTCAAGGCTGCTTGGGCCTCAGGCCAGGCTCAAGTGTGTAGATGCCACCTAGGTTGGACAGCTGGGGCTCTGGGGCAAACTGATGCTGCCCTCTAAGCCCAGCCCCCAAGTGGGGTGACTTTCATCTTCTGAGTCTGTGCTTCTCTTCTGAAAGCCACGTGTGTGTCACACAGCAATGGTCAGGAAACTGGCCAGGGAGACAGACACAAGGGCCCAGACTCTGGGGCAGAGCCAAGCGTGCCCTGGCACTGGGGTGAGACCCATACAGGTTCTCTGGGCACCTGCCTTTCACCCAGTGACCTCCTCAGCTCATCACTGCCCTTCCAGACCCTCAGCTCAACCCACAATCCTTCACTCCCCACACAGTCACACCCAGACACACTGGCACTCACACCTGCCCCAGCATGGGCAGCACAGTGCACACTACCTCCCCTCCACATAACAGGTAGGGCCTAAAGTTGATAGTCCAAGCTGCAGCGCCTTCTTTACAAAGAAAAGCAGGTTTGAAAGAGGACATTGTTCTAAAATAAGAAAGCAGGTCAGGAGAGGGGATCGTGGTCCTCAGAGTCCAGGCCTTCCTTCTAAGACCTCCTCAGCCTTTTCATTATGGATGTGACTCTCTACCACAGCCCGCTTCCTCTTCCCAGCTAGAACACTCTACAATGCCCAGCTTGGTAGTTCCCAGGCTCAGGCAAGTAGCATGCCTCTGAGCTTCAGTTCAGTAGCATCTTCCTAGGTCCCCTCCTCTATCCTTCCCCAACATAGACCCTGAGGGAGGAGGGTCACCTCACACAAGAAAGAAGGAGCCCTAGAGGGAGCTTCTACAACACAGGCACACACATACATGCTTACAGACATTCATACACATTCATGCACACATGCCCAGACATGCACATATACACAATATCCACACATACAGACACACATACATTCACATGCATACATAATACACAGACATATGTATGCATGTGTACACACATACATGCATACACATATACACAATGTCCACACACACATACACCACACACCACATACACACACTGCACATACCTGCTATACACACTGCACAAACATAACACATCAACATTTGACACACCACACCACACGCACACGGCACACACCACACACCACACACACAGCACATGGCACCCAGCACACAGCACACAGCACACACACAGCACACGGCACACACCACACACACAAACACGGCAGACATACTGCACACAGTGCAAACACACACCCTGCCCAGAGAATGACAAGGTAAAGCATGAGAGGGGTTCACAATGCAGCCAGGCTAGAGAGCTGAAATCTAGTGGCTGAGCCATGCCTGACTTTCTCCCTGGAAGCCAGCACTCTCCTGAAACTGTCCTCCGTCACTTGTATTTGTTAGGCTGAAGGTACATGTGTACTTCCATTAACAGCACCCACACTGCTCTCTGTGTTTTTACGATTACCTGTTATAATCAAATTCTTCCTTTTGCAAAATACTTTTTATATAGAATACATTTTATATTTAATATGTTTGGTTCACATTATTGATGCACGTTGATGTTATTTATTTTCCTGCACAGAGCATCCTGTTATAAACAAGTGTCTCCTTCATGTAGACATTCATTATCTGAAACCCAATTTACTTTTCGCTTTTCATTTTCTTTTTGCTACTTCAAATGGTGCCTCTGTGAGCGCTGAGAGGCTGAGCTGTGTGCACACTTCCAAGCTTACAGACTGTTGGAAAGTCATACTCATAGGAGACGGTGCTGGATTAAGATGCACAGAGGTTCCTGGAGTCTGACATCTTCCCAAAGCTCATGTGGTGGGCTAACCCATACCCTAGGGCAGCATGAGCACCTCCTAACCAATGGGGGTGCCCGTGTGTGTTTACTTGATCATGTGTGCACATGTGGGTGCACGTGCACATGTGTGGATGTGTGTAAAGTCCAGGTTGACACCCAGCATCTTCCCCAATCACTTCTCTGCCTTATTGTTTTGAGACTGTCCCTTCTTGAACCTAGAGCTCATCTACTGGTTTGACTGGCGGCCCTTGATCCCCACGAATCCTCCATTTCTGCTTCTGGCACTGAGAGTGCAGACAGATGCCACTCACCACACTGGCTTTTCAAAAAAGCTGCTGAGACTACAAACTCAGGTCCTCCTGATAATGCAGTGAGCACTCTACCCACTGAGGATCCCCCCATCCCTCCCTTGGAACTCTAAGTGGAACTTGTATCTGGGATTATTTTAAGGATCGTACAGGCTCAGGGAAGAGGAAGAACTACATTTGTTTGAATGAGCCTGCTCTTGAAGCTGTATGAGGAAAGCAGGAGATTAGATGGCAGATACAGGTGTGGCGGAGACCAGAATAGCCTTGGACATGCTGGGCCACTGGCCCTGGAGATGGACAGAGCGTAGTCTCCCCCAGAGCCTACAGAAGGAGCCTGCTGTTGGATACAATGACTTTATTCTTAAGAGTTTGGTACAATTTCTGGGTCCCCAGACTGTAAACCAATAAAGTTCCAGCGTTTCACTGGGACTGGATCGATGTGGATTTGTAACCACAGAGAGGTTGCTGCAGGTAGGTTATCTTTACCCTGTGGCCACTCTGGTAGGAAAGGCTACTCTCTTTGATTTGGTATTTTTCTCCTTCCTCCCCAGGCCAAGCAATTTTGATTTTGTTCTCTGGATTTCTTCATGAAATGCTTCCAGAGTTTTCTTCTATCATTTAAAAAAGTTATCTTCTTATTTCTAATATTCTGGATAGCAAATTTTGTTCCTGGTGCCTGCTATAATCACTTATTCCTGATTTGTTAAACTGGTTGTTATCATTCAAATATTTTACATTTTCTTGGGTTCAAATTTTATTCTTCATTTCTCTGTAAGAAGCTCTTTACTACTGTACTAAGATAAAGATATTGTCTTATATTTTCTTTTAAACAGTTGCTTTTCACATTCAGGCCTTTGGTCCATCTGGAATACATTTTTGCATGTGTGTTATGAAAAACCCTAAATATATCTCTTTCCATATGTCTTGCCAATTGTCTCCACACCCGTCATTAAACAGCCCGTCTTCCCCATTCGAGTGTGAGGCTGCTTCCTCCAAACACAAATCTCTTATAGTACCATGATCTCCATGGAGGTTAATCCTGCTCGCAGCTCTTGCTGGACTCTTAGATTCATTTTTGCCCTTCGTGCTACTAGAAGACTTTCTGAGTCAGCTGTCAAGCTCTGCTAACTTCTAATATTTTGTTTGGGATTGCATTAAATCCGTGCATCTGTCTGGGAAGGACTTCCTCTTCTCCGCATGGTTTTGTGTGCTTTCTTTCCTCCTCTTCCTCCTCGCCTGTTTCTTCTTAGCTCTGTGTCCTAGCCTCAGCCTGTGCAGCCCCAGGACTCCTTTAGTCGGCCTCCAGAATGCTGCCAAATCACCAAGGGACTCGGTTAACACAGGCTGCAAGGCTCACCCACCCTGGCCCTGTCTGACATGGCAGGTCTGAAGTTAGGTTCTGTTGCTGAGAATTTTCCTACCGGGATCCCACAACACGTACGCACGCACTAGCGTCCAGCCATCAGGCCCCACCATTCCTGGGTTACTAGGCAGCAAGGTGAGAACTCTCTAATCTTAGACTGGAGAATTTATTGGTCTTGCCTACAAAGTGATGGCCGACAGGAGACACTCACATGAGTTTGGCACTGCAGCCCGTTTCCCCACTTTTCAACATGGCCGCCTGCACTCTACGCCCATGATGGTGGAACCGTGAGAGAGGGGGCCCAGCAGCATCCCAGAGTTCCAAAGTCCTGTGCCTCTTCCCACAGCGTCATGGGAACCTCTCTGAGTGGGCTCAGCTTTGCCTTAGCTCCTCTCTCTAGACTCCATAGTTCACAGTTTGTCCTGTGATAGCTTCATTTTAAAGAAGATATCATTTATCCCACAGGTTCAATAGCTACATTTCTAATAAATGGGGCCTGGGACCACCCTTTGAGAAGCACTTCCTTGCATTTTTGTAGAGTTGCTTATCTGCAGATAAGTTCCACATAATTATGCTCAGCCTCAGTTTCAGCCGTTACCCCCAACTCCAGAATTTCATAAGTAACTGGGGATGCAGTCCCTCAAATCCACCCCTGACACTTTACAGACTTGGAAACAGACCCCTCCTGCCTCCGCCCCTCCACTTCAGAGTCAGAGAACCTCCATACTGTGCATACTGTGGCTCTGGCCCGGACCTGAGTCCTCCAGTCTTCTGTAGGGCACGCCCCACATACCGGTGATCAGAGCATCTCTCTGGATTTACTGTTAAGATGTCTGCAGGGCTGGGCCGCTTGTCCCCACCTGTCCCTCAACCATGTTGGGCACAGTCACTGGGACAAGAGTAACGTCCTCACATATGTGTCCGAGCTCTACCACCACACTCTTTGAACTTCACCACAGAGAAGCAGACTGAGCCATTTATCAGCTAAATCTGTGTCTCCTTTGTATTAGACATACTCAATAGATTCTATTCTAATTTATTGGTGTGAAAACCAGTACAGAAAGGTCCAGCAAGACCAACTAGGCTATCCTTGTCTGCTTCTAATGCTTGGAATTCCATTATCTCATCACACACACACACACACACACACACACACACACACACACACAGAGTCCAGCATACTACTGAGCTCACCAGAACAGTGCACACTTCACAGGGCATTGGGGTGGCTTTGCCTTCTATCCTGAGACATTACTGGAAGGGGCAAGCACAAGTCACTCACCTCAGAGAGGGAACCAGGGGGGAAACAAATCTCAGCTCGATGAACTGGCGAGCTTACTGGGGTTACTGACAAGGCAACAGCATCAGGAAGATGCCACCCAGCATGAATGACAGCCTGAAGCCTCCATCCTGGAGATCTCTGCATAACTTGCAGTCAGCTCTGCTACCTGAAGTCTCCTCTCTGCATCAGCTGCTACAGTTGATAAAGCCTTGGGGAGGGGCCTCATGACTGGTGTGTCTCCAGGGCTTCCTGAGACTTGTGAGTGTTTACTTCTTGAGCTTTATGGAGCCTCCCTGGAGGGCAGAGCATTAAATTCAGAGGGAATCCCTCCCTACCTGCTTCTCTCTAGAACAATCTTTGCAGTCATCTTTGAACATATCCCTTCACTTCCTCCTAAACCTGTGCCAATAAAGCACAATCAGGATTGTGTCAGAGGGATGTGCTTTGAGATCTTTTCTACCCCAGCATTCCCAGGATCCCTTCCTATGCTGTATTTTCTTTCTGAATGGTTACCTTCAGACATACAGTGCATTGTAAGTACCATTAAACAGGAAATGTTTCTCACAATGCCATCTGACCCCTGAAAGTTGCTAAATACTTATTTCTTTTCTTTATTTTTTATTTTTTTATGTGTATGAATGTACTGTCTGCATGTAGGTTGGTGCACCCGTGTTGTGCAATGCTGCGGAGGTCAGAAGAGGGTGTTGGATTCCCCTGGAACTGCTGAAAAAGCCTTTGACAAAATCCAGCATCCTTCATGCTTAAAGTCCTAGAGGTACTTGGTTTGGAGGGATCGTTTCTTCATGTAAATCCAAAGCCATATACAGAAACCCACAGACCAATGAATCATCCTAAATGGAGAAGAGAAAGAAAGCCTTCCCCTAAAGTAGGAACATTGGCAATAGCATGCACTCTTGTCACACTCCTCTTCAATATAGTGCTTGAAACACTTGCCTAGGCAATAAGGCAATGAAAAGAAATTAAAGGAGTACTAATTGGCAAAGAGGAAGTCAAGCTATCCCTTTTTACTGATGATGATGATTGTTTTTACCTAGAGGATGACTAAAAACTCCACACCGATTAATGGCTGATGTGAAAATGTGGTTCATCTACAAAATGGAGTTCTATCAGCAGGTACTAGAAAGATAACATTGCCAGGGAATGGATGGAAATAGAGTTTCACAAGTGAAGTCACACACAGAGGCACGAAAACCACGTGATGTAGTTCTCCCTCTTTGGGCTATGCCTGATTACCCACCGGAACCAGGAAAAGGAAAGGACACAGAGGAAAGAAATAAAAACTACTCACAAAGCAGGAAGGAGGCAGGGACAGATGTTACCAGCAGGGAAGAGGGGAGACTGGGAGTGTTAGCTTGGGATCGGAGGAGGGAGGTATGATGGGGGGCAAGGGAATGCAGGAATGGGGGAGGGGGGGGTAGGGAACAATGAGAATAGGAATTGGTGCTGGGAAGGTAGGGAGTAAGGGTAGACGAGTGGTGATGTGATGCCCCGAGACCCCATGAGAAATGCATACTGTCTAGAACATTCGATTGGAACGTTAAATACCTGGGACTAGATGTAAGGAACACAGTACCAGACAGGAGGCACCTCCCTATGAGTGGTTGGTGGAGAGCTCCAGAGATCTCCCAAAACAACATAGGCTCATTGCAAGCACTTGAGCATCTTCCAGAACAGAAAATAAGAACCTTGCCAGGACAGGACATGCTTCAGAGAACAGGACTTGGAGGAGGGGAGCAGGAACTGGACCTGGAAGCCCTTCTACTGGAAGCTTACCTACTCATAATGCTAGATAATAGCACACTGACTAGGGAGAAAATCAATCAGTAGTACAACCCAGCCCTAAAGCCTAATAACCATAATGAGCTGCCCATCAAGCTACTCCTATTTTGGTGCAGTAGTGGCGCTGTTATCTGGGGACAATCAATGGTCTCTAATTGGATTTAATACACTGTCCAATGGGAGTGAACACATGGGGGCTCTGTAACCTCGACCAAATGCACATGGCTGGAGCGGACATAGATCCTAGAGAAAGCCCTATCTCTGTCTTATCTAGATAAATGAAAATTTTCTTACCATACTTAATTAGGGACTCTTATATTTACAGACACCGACCAATACACCACTCACCAAAGAAGCTTTCCTTGCAACAAGGAGAGCACTACTGCAGAAGCCCACAACTTGGTCCAGCAAGGAGATATGTACTGAAGATGCCCAATCCCAGGAGACACATCTACATTTGAATCTCTACACCTAAAACTCATGAAGCAGAGAAGAAACGAGAGGGCAGAGAGAATGAGTGGCATCCTTCAATTCTCACCAGTGAAGCTTCCTTACACAATGAGTTCAGTGCAAACACAGGCCACAACTGGACAAGCTTCAACAGAATTGGAGCCCCAGAGTGTGTGTCCTTGAATATGACTCCTATGTTAAACCTCGTGCACCCAGGCTCAGGGATCATTAGCAGAAGAGGGGCGAAAAGAATGTAAGAGCCAAGGCTGTGCATGAACGCAGGGAAGCAGTGTATTTCAGACTACTGCACGCGTGCACATGTGAACTTGTGGATCATGTTGGCATACAGACACAGACCCATGCCAATAAGACCAGGTTCCAGAGTGGAGCAAGAGTAATGGGTGGGAGATCTGGCCCCAGACAGAGAATTACAGGAGGCAGATTGCTGCTGGGCGAGGGAGAGTTTGCCTTACCTAAGATTTCTAGATGTGCTGACCAGACTCCAGTGGATGAACTTGCACGGGACATCTGGGTTACGAACTTGACCAGATAGGGCTTAGCTTGGATGTTGTAATCCATGAGTTCTTATGAGGGGTTAGCGTGATGAGGGAGGCCCTAAATTTTTCATTAGGAATCGTTGTATGAACTATACAAATGCCTTATAAAAATTTAAATAAATAAATAAAAATAAAGCTAAATAAATGATGAGGTATACCATGTTCATGAATAAAAGCCAGTGTTTTGGTTTGCTCAAGGAATGACTGTATAATCAGGGGCTGGAGAGATGGCTCACGGTTAAGTTGCACCAACTGTTCTTGCAGAGGATTCCCGCACCCACATGGCGCTAAGAACCGTCTTTAACTACAGTTNCTCCTCCTCACATTCCCACGGGCCATCCCACACCCCCTCTCCTTTCCCAGCCCACAGTGTTCTGGTCACAGTCCCATTCTTGAGTGCCTTTTACCATCAGACCAGCAGAGGGCGCCAGACGGACGCAGATGAAACCAGAGCTGGGACCCGCTCAGAAAGACGGGTCCAGAAGGGAGCGGCGGGGTGCAGACAGAACTTCACTAATCATCCACCTGGGACAGAAGCTCTGAGTCTTCTTACAGCTCCTCTTACCCTTAGAGGTGAAGATAGGACCAGAGTATTTTCATTGTATTTTTTTTTTTTTTTTGTCTTTCGCGGGACCGGGTCTCCCTGTAATCCCAGCTGTCCTGGAACTCACTCTGTAGACCAGGGCTGGCCTTGAACTCCCAAAGATCCGCCTTCCTCTGCCTCCAGGCTAGGATTAATGGCGTGTGCCCACGGCCTGGCTCCTTTGTATTTATTATTATTTTTTAATTTACTTTTATTTATTTTTGTAGTGTTGAATGAGTACTGTCTTGCATGTAGGGTTTGTGCCACCCGTGTCGTGCAAATGCGCGGAGGGTCAGAAGAGGGTGTCGGATTCACCTGGAAAATGGAGTTCTCCTGGATTGGAGTTTCAGACGGTTCTCAGCGCCATGTGGGTGCTGGGGATCGAACCCGGAACCCGTGGTCTCTGTAAATGCGGTCCGCGCTCTCTCAAACCCGGGCTAGGCCATCTCTCCAGCCCCTCATTGTATTATTTTTAAAAATCTGTTTTAGTATTTTATGTTCAAGTATCCCGGTAATATTTCTTAAATGCCAAAATAGTATTATTGGCCCAGGTGTGGGGCCCAAACTTGCCTTTCATTCCAGCACTGGGAGGCAGAGGCAGGTGATCTCTGTGAGACAGAGACCAACCTGGTTCTACATAGCAAGTTTCCCGGCCAGCTGGGGTCCACGGGGAGGGACCAATTAGGAAACCAACCAACCACCACCAAAACCCCTAAAATTAGGCAAGTGAGATGCCACCGAGCCTGACAACCTGAGTTTGACCCTTGGGACCCACATGGCAGAAAAAGAGAATGGACTCCAACCCTGTAAGTTGTCCTCTGACCCCCACACACTCATGTGTGGACAGACACAGGGTCTCCCTGTAGTCCCAGCTGGTCTGGAACTCCATGTGTAGACCAGGCTGTCCTTAAGCTCACAGAAATCCACCTGCCTCTGCCTCCTGAGTGCTGCAATTAAAGGTTGCTACCATGTCCAGCTTAAATTGACATATTTCAGCTATCAGTACTTAGTACTTAGTACATTAAAGGGGTTGTTTTTTTTTTGTTTTGTTTAATTAAAAAAAAAAAAAAAAAATTGGTCTTTTTGAGACAGGGTCTCCCTGTAGTCCCAGCTGGCCTAGTAAACTCGTATATAGCCGAGCCTGGCCCTCAAGCTCACAGAGATGTGCCTGCCTCTGCTTCTCAAGTGCTGGGATTAAAGTTGTGTACTACCATGCCTGGTAATTTAAAGTTTTGACAACCAAATATACTAAACATGCATACACACACAGTCACTTCTACACTTGTATGCTTCTCTATATATAATGGGACAATTTACAAACTGCATGAAAATGATATGAATTTGTAGCATGCTATCTATTAGCTGGGAATGTAGGTGTGGGGATGGAGAGGTGAGAAAGAGCGAGACAGAGAGAGATGGAGAGAGAGAGAGGGGATGGGGGAAAGAGGGAGAGAGAAAAAAAAAAAAAAAAAAAGAGAGAGAGATGAGAGAGGAGGAGGGAGGAGAGAGAGAGAGAGAGAGAATATTAATTCCCCATTGGTGGTTGCCTCCTCACTAAGTAGATACTATTCTGATTTCTTGTCCCCTCTTCTTAGGCCACAGAGCTTCTTCCTGTGTTTCTGTTGTTTTGTCAGAACAGGAAGCCTTCCTGGAAATTCTCCAGAAATCCAACATCCTCCTCCCTCGAGGGACACTGGCCTACACACTGGCCTAGGCAGGAATCTCATCCTACCTCAGTTCTCGGCCAAGACAACAGGAAGTCATCTTCCCAGGAGCCCAGGGATTTGCCCTCAGGGTGAGCATCAGCCTCGGGCCTGTCTTCTCTTCCAGAAGAACAGTAAATTCAGTAGAAGACAACAAGAAAGAGAAAAGGTCTGCCATTTTTTAAAGGCTCTTTGAAAAGCACAGGAGTACAAAGAAGAAAACAATGACATGAATTTTCACAATATTTCTTTTTACTATTGTTATACTTCATGCCTCTTCAGCCTGGTGTCTGAAGGCTAGTGCTGTAACTCCCCAGCAAGTTCTACTGGTTCCACCCAATACTCCAGGCCCTCAACTTTCCCCTACTCATTCAACTAGCAGTATGTTTATCTCATCTAGTCAGCATTTGGGAGCACAAGGCTAAAGTTTGTCTGACCCAGTGACTACATTCACTATTGAATGCAGTGCTATAGATTCAGATGTTTAAGAGGCCATGAAACACAAGTTAGACATAACTTAGTGGTAAAGTACTTGTTTAGCATACACAAGTCCCTGGGTTCTGGGGCTGGAGAGATGGCTCAGTGGTTAAGAGTACTGGCTGCTCTTGCAGAAGAGCTGGGTTTGGTTCCCAGCATTCATGTGGTGCCTAATTCAAGCCTGTAATTCCAGTTCCAGGGAATTTGACACCCTTTTCTGGCCCCCACAGGCATTGATTGAATGGACACGGTGCACTTACATACATGCAAGTGAAACACTCATACACATAAATAAAAATAATGAATGCTTTTTTAATTTATTTATTTTTAATTTTTTTTTTATGTGTACGAATGTACGGTCTGCACATGTTAGGTCTGTTCGACACCCGTGTCATGACTGCCACGGAGATCAGAAGTGGGTTCAGATTCCCCTGGAACTGGAGTTCCTCTGGAACAACAAAAAAAACCCCTGGAGTTACAGGACGGTTTCTCAGCCGCATTGTGGGTGCCTGGGGATCGAACCCGGGTCATCTGCACGAGCAGTCTGGTGCTCTTAACCCCTAGGCTACCTCTCCAGCCCCCATTATTATTATTTTATGCATATTGAGTGTACTGTCTGCATCTAAGTAGGTGCACCCGTGTCATGCCACATATATCATAGAATGCTGCGGAGGTCAGAAAAATGTGTCGGATTCCCCTGGGAACTGGAGTTTTAAATGGTTCTAGCACCATCGGGTGCAGGGAATCGAACCAGGTCCTCTGTAAGAGCAGTTCTGTACTCTTAACTGCTGAGCCATCTCTCTAGCCCATGAATGCGTTTTTAAGATGCTGGCTTCCATCCCTAGTAGCACAAGAAAAGAAAACAGAGAGTACACAAGTCTTGCCAAATTCTCCTAGTAAAAGAAGTCAAATAAGTCTGAAGTCAATTAAATTTGCAAAACACCCTCTTCAGGATCAGCATCCTGTATCCACAATGCTGAGGCTCTGAAAGCCCTAATTTTTTTTAATTTATTTAATTTTTGTCTGTGTATGAACTGTCTATCTGCATGTCGGTTGTGCACCCGTGTCGTGCAATGCCGCAGGAGGTCGAAGAGGGTCTGGATTCCCCTGGAACTGGACGTTCTCCTGAATTGGAGTTCAGACGGGTTCTCAGCCGCCATGTGGGTTTGCTGGGATCGAACCCGGGGTCTCTGCAAGAGCAGTCAGTGCCTTCTACCCGCTAGGCATCTCTCCAGCCCCTGAAAGCCCTAATTATGAAGAGATGTCTCAGCGGTTAAGACTGCTTTGCAGAGGACCCTGCGGTTCGATTCCAGCACCCACATGGCAGCTAAGAACCATCTTTAACTCCAGTTCCCGGAAAACTCTGCCACCTTCTTCTGACCTTCACGGCCTTGCATGACACGACACGGGTCTGACCAACCTACATGCTGACAATACACTCATACACAAAAAAACTAATAAAAATCCAAAAACGACCAAAAAACAAAAAAATACCGGGAATTGTGGCGCTCCCCTCTTCATCCAGCATTTGGGAGCCAGCGGCAGGCGGATCTTTGTTGAGTTCAAGGCCTGCCTGGTTACAGAGTGAGTTTCCCCGATTTAGCCTGGGGCTACAGGGCGACACTGTTCAAAAAGACCAAATCATCATAATCATAATCATAATCATAATAATAAATAAAAATAAGTTGATAACTCTGGGTAAAATTGGTAAGTATCATTTCAGAATATTCATTTATCTTACTTAGTTGACTATCCATGTTTACTGCAGAAGTATGTATTTGGTTACAGGGTCCTCCCCACCCTGATGGGTTCTATCGAACAGACAGTACATTCTCAATACTATTAAGTTCTAAGGGGCTGAACAGATGGCTCAGTGGTTAAGAGCACTGACTGCTCTTACAGAGGATCCAGGTTCAATTCCCAGCACCCACAAGATGACTAACAACAGTCTGTAAATCCAGTTCCAGGGGAATCCAACATCTTCTTCTGACTCTGGGCATTGCATGACATGGGTTCACCTACACACATGCAAACAAAACACAAAAAATTAAAAAACAACAACAAAAAACAAAAAAAATAAACAAAAAAAAATTTTTTTGTCTTTTTGAGATAGTAGCTCCCTGTAGCCCCA
Source organism: Rhizomys pruinosus (assembly GCA_009823505.1). Classification (NCBI taxonomy): domain Eukaryota; kingdom Metazoa; phylum Chordata; class Mammalia; order Rodentia; family Spalacidae; genus Rhizomys; species Rhizomys pruinosus. The sequence continues at coordinate 458,227 of VZQC01001747.1, read as the reverse complement.
GCTTGTCCTGGAAACTCACTCTGTAAACCAAAACCAGGAACTCACTCTGTAGACCTCACAAAGATCCACCTGCTTTCGGCTCCCAAGCTGTGGATTAAAGGTGTGCGCACCATGCCCCTGCCAACAACATCTTTTTTTTTTTTTTTTTGGTCTTTTTCGAGACAGGGGCTCCCTGTAGCCCCAGCTGTTCCTGGAACTCGCTCTGATTAGACCAGGCTGGCCTTGACTCCACAAAGCTCTGCCTGCCTCGCCTCCCAAGTGCTCGGATTAAAGGCATGCGCCACCCATGCCCGGCCAAAATCTTTTTTTAAAAGAGCTGGTTGGGTGTTGTGTCGTGATGGTGCCACAACTTTCATCCAAGCAACTCAGGAGGCTGACGCAGAGGGAATCTCTGTGAGTTCAAGGCCAGCCTGGTCTACACAATGAGTTCCAAAATCTGAAAAAATTTAAATTCCAAATACATATGGCCCCACAGATCTTGGCTAATGAACTGTCAACTGTATAAATCCCTCTTCTGGTGCTGGTGGGGATTGCTTCGGCAGACCATAGCACCTATACTAAAATTGGAACGATACAGAGAAGATTATCATGGCCCCTGTACAAGGATGACACGCAAATTTGTGAAACGTTCCATATTTTTCAAAAAAAAATTAATAAATAAATAAATAAATCCCTCTTCTGGACATTTAACCTGTCCACAGCACATTAAAGCCTCTGAAAAGCTTTACATAGCATTCCCTAAAGTAATTGGCCCAAACCCTTTGTTCCATTTGCTATCTGTTAATACATCACAGAGTTCCTGTGTAAGTTTTATGTTGCTGTGAGCCAAATACCGAACCAAACAACTTAAGGGAAGAATAGACTTACTTTGACTCATGGTTTTAGAGGTTTCAGGATGTGGTAGCAAGAAGGACAGGACAGAACACAACTCACCTTGAGGTGACCAGGAAGCCAGGGGAGAGGAGAGAGAGAGAGAGACAGAGGAACAGAGAGAGAGACAGAGAGAGAGAAAGAGTAGAGCGATATTCTTCGCTCAGTCAAGGTTTTTCCTGTTTTCCCCCTTTAATTACATGAAGACTTCCAGCATAGGGGATGGCACCACCCATATTCAGGGCAGGTCTTCCCTGACCCATGAATGCTCTCATGAAGTACCCGCACAGGGGTGAACTTTACTACTTTCTTAAGGTGTTTTTCAATCAAAATCAACCACCCCAAGTCCACTCATTGTCAACTTGAAACACAAACACATCTCCCTAAACCACAACACTCTACCCTTAACCTCCAAAAGGCTGGTGTCTGCCTCCCAATGCCAAATATATTTAGTTTCCAAGAATGCCTTAAGTCTCAATAATTCCAACATTGGTCCTAAGTCCCAGCCAAAGTTTCTTCTGAGAGTCAAGGCAAAGTCTTACCTGTGAGCTACTGTAAATAAAAAATAAGTATTTTGGGCTGGAGAGATGGCATATCGGTTAAGAGCACCGACCCGCTCCTTCCAGGGACTGGGTTCTATCCCCAGCAATCACATGGCGGCTCGAGTGAAAACCATCTTTAGCTCCAGTTCCAGGGGAATCCGACACCCTCTTCTGACCTCCTTTTCATTGCACGACACAGGTGAAAAAAAAAACCTACATGCAAACAGTACATTCATAACATACAGAAATAAATAAAATTTAACAAAAATTAAAAAAATCATCACTCTTCAAGATCCCATTGCAAAACAAAACAAAGCATTTCTATCAAAAGGGAGGAACAGCGACATAGAAAGGAGATGGGGGCCTGGAGAGATGGCTCAGTGGTTAAGAGCACCTGGACTGCCTCTTGCAGAGCAGAGGACCTGCGGTGATTCTCAGCACCCCACATGGCAAGCTGAGAACCATCTTTAACTCCAGCTTCCAGGGAAAATCCAACACCCTATCTGACTTCCGAGGCATTGCACGACAGGGTGCACAAAACCTACATGCCGACAGTACCATTTTGTACATAAAAAACAAAATAAAATTTCAAAAATTTAAAAAAAGAAAGGAGAGGGGATAAAAACAAGAGTGAGACCAGCCGGACCAACATTAAACACTACAGCTCCATGCTCAACAGCTAGGGTTGTGAGGGCCTTGATTTGAGCTCCCAAGACCTGGGGCAACCCCACCTCTATGCCCTTGTTAGTTGCAATCTGAATGGTCTCTCTCTCCTTCTCTCTCTCTCTCTCCTCTCTCTCTCTCTCTCTCTCTCTGCTCTGTCTTATGACTTGTCCAGCTTAAAGTCGTGGTGGAAGCCTCTCTGACCCTGAGGACCGTTAGGATCATCATGTGGATTATCCTAACCTCTGCTGCCCCCTCGACCATTGCTGTAGGCATCTCTGCATGCCGGGATGTCTGAACATGAAGAAAAACTTCTCTGGATAGCCCTGTGCAAGCAGGAGTTCCTAGAACTGCCTTCTCAAAGCAGTCTTTCAAATGAGCTCAGAACTTCACACTCTTGGGCTAGGAGCTTAGCCCACTTGTTGGAGTGCTTGTCTAGCATGTGCTAAGCCTCGCATGTGATCTCCAGAACTGCACAAAATTGAGTGTGGCGGCATATACCTATAAACTGGGAGGTGGCAGCCAGAAAGTCAGGAAGAAGCTCAAGGTTATCGAGCACACAGAATGAGATGAAGGCTAGCTGGACTATGAAAGTCCCTATTTCGAAAACAATAATGGGCTGAAGAAATGGCTTAGAGGTTAAGAGTAACTAGTGCCCTTGCCATAGGACTCAGGTCCCATTCCCAACACCCATATAGGTAACATTCATCCGTAACTCTAGTTCTGGGGATCATGATATCATCTTCTGACCTCTGCAATCAATACGTGACATGGGTGCAGTTACACAATGCAGGCAATGCCCTATACACATAAAATCCAAGAAACTAATAAATAAAATACTAAATAAATAACCAAATCTTTCTTCTCTGCTTCTTGTTCACAATTGTCGATGTAAACCTGGCTAGACACAGTCTGTGATATCCATGCTACAGCCAGAATGCTGTGCTGTCCTGAAATTGCCTTCCCAAATGACTTTCCATTATTTTTATTCCTTCTGCTAAGACGGAAGGAAACAGTGTTCTTAAAACCCCAGACCATCTCTTCGCCCCTAGTCCATTGCTTTTAAGTTCAGCCTCACTCAAAGTCTTAGTCCATAGATAAAATTAAGACTTAAAGTCTTTTGCCACACTATAACCACAAGCCGCCTCTAATCCAATTCCCAATAGAGTCCTCCTTCTCATCTGAAACCTGACTAGTTTTTGCTGTCCACATTCTTGACTATTCTGATTGGAACTGAAATCATCGTGTGCTGCATGCCTATAAATCCCAATACAGCATTCTTTTTTTTTTTTTCTGTTCTTTTCGAGAGGCGGGTCTCCTGTAGCCCCAGCTGTCCTGGACACTCACTCTGTGACCAGGCTGGGCTTGACAACTCACAAAGCTCTCCCTCCCCTCTGCCTCTCCAAGTGCTTTTAGGATTCAAGCAGCACCCCACGCCCGACCCCCCAATTCCATATCTACACTTTGCCAGCCTGCATCTCAGAACTTTTCCAAATTCATCCTACTAACCAGTGACAGAAGCTTAGGAACCACATGGTCAGGTGGTCATAGCAACAACCTCATTTCTTTGGAATCAATTTTCCATATTAGTTAGACTTTCATCACTGTGACAAAAGTCTGTGAGCAAAATAATTGAAAAAGAGGAAGAGACTTATTTTCATTTGACTTGTAGTTCCAGAGGTTCCTGTCTATCATGGGGGAGGGGGCATATCAGAATGGCTCATTGTGTGGCCAGGAAGCAGAAAGCCCCTGGACTCCAGGCCTAGAGGTTCTCAGCCTATGGGATATTATCACTCATATGCGGGTGGGTCTTGCATCCCTTAATCAATCCTCTCTGGAAGCACCTGCGTGGACAAACCCAGAGATGGCCTTTCTTGTCTCCAAAGTAGTTCTTATTCCCATCAAAGTTGATAACCAAAATGAACCATCACAATTCCCACATGAACACTTGAGAAATGACGTTTTTATGGGACTGGAAATATGGCTCAGTGGTTAAGAGCAACCAAATGCTTCTGTGCAAGAGGACCCGGGTTATAGTTCCAGCACCGCACATGGCGGCTAAGAACCATCTTTAATCCAGTTCCAGGGGAATCCGACGCCCTCTTCTGACTCGTGGCTGCACGACACAGGCACAGCTACATTGCCAGTACAGTACCCTCACGACATAAAACAAAATAATATAAATAAACTGGGCATGGTGGTGCACGCCTTGTTATCTAGCACTTGGGAGGCGAGTGGCCAGAGGAGGATCTCTGTGAGTTCAAGGCCAGCCTGGTCTATAGAGTGAGTTCCAGGCCAAGCTGGGCTACAAGGGCGACTTGTCTCAAAAAGATCAAAATAAATAATAACTAAATAATAAATAAATAAATCTAATAAGATTACAATAAGTAAAAAGAGAAATGGACCATGTTTTAGAAGAAAGTAACTCCAACGGTGAGTTTTCAGATGTAGGAAAAAGATTGACCTTTCTTTTTTTTATAGTCTTTTTGTTTTTAAGACAGGGTCTCCTTGTAGGCCCCAGCTGGCCTGTGGAACGTCACTCTGTAGACCCGACTGGCCTTGAACTGCCACAAAGATCTGCCTGCCTCTGCCATCGCCACAGTGCTAGGATTAAAGGTGTGATGGCCACCGACGCCCAGCTCTTTTTTTTTTTTAAGACGTGTGTATGAATGTACTGTCTGCCATCAGGTTTGTGCGCTGGTGTTGTCAATGCTGGCGGAGGTCAGAAGAGGGTATCGAAATTTCCGCTGGAAACTAGAGTTACACAAGATGGTTCTTAGGTACACCAATGTGGGTGCTGGGGATCAAAACCTGGGTCCTCTGCAAGAGCAGGTCCGGCGGCTCTTAGCGCTAGGCCATCTCTCCAGCCCAGGATGGACCTTTCTAAGCACTCTTAGATCCCAGGTGCCAGGCTCTGCTTGCCTCTGGAGTTAAGACTGGACATAATGAGAGGCCCCAGTGGTGATGACTGAGTCAAGACTTGCATAGCTTCTGGGGATAAGACCAAGGCCACTGGAACATCCAATTAGAATAAACTGGTAACTAGAAAGTCAAATCAGACAGCCAGACACGGACCAGGAGGGGAACAGCAAAGGTTGAGCTACAGAGCAGAGACCAAGAAATCCTCAGGATTGAAAGCAGTCAGGAATCCAGGTACCCAACAACAAAGAAGCGTTAAAACACAGGCAACATTGCACCCTATCCTGTGAGCTTCTATAAGCATCCAGTAAAGGTCTGCACCCACTCTGGGTTCACAGGTAGGGAGATGGTGTGTCAAGCCAGCAAATGAGCTTCTGGGGCAGCTACCTGATGTCTGTTCTTGATCTGGGCAAAGATAAACTACTGCAGTATCATACAAAGAGACTTGTGAGAGCCACACACTGAACGATGGGGTTTTGAAGATATTTGAGTGTTTGGTTTCCTAGCTGCTGCATATTATAATTCTTTGAAATTATTCATTGACCAAAATGTTAAGCTTTGGTACCATGTCTCAGCAGAATCAGAATGGGGTGGCCTGGCCTTAAGACATGCTTGTAAAAAGGTCACTAGGTTGGCTACTACCCTGAGCTTTATAGGCTTGGGCCTGTAGAGGCAAGAAAGCCTTCAGAGTTAGCTCTGGCTCACTCTGGAGCAATTCATTGTTTCCTCTAAGCTCCTAAAGCTGGTGCTTTTTTAAAATAAAAGTCCGCTTTCCCAGGGGCTGGCAGATTTGGGCTCATGTCGGTTGAAGAAGCACCAAACTGCTACTATGCAAGAGGACCATGGTGTTTCGATTCCAGCACCCCCACTGGGCGGCTATAGACCTTCTGTTAAGCTCCGAGTTCCAGGGGAATCCAACACCACCTCTTTGACCTCCGCAGCATTGCACAAATCCAGGAATGGCCCACACAACCTACATGCAGACGGTCACCTATACACATAAAATAATAAATAAAAAATTTAAAAAGTCCCTTCACAAACTATCACATTTGCTACCTCCCTGAGTCTGACCTCTATTACTTAGAAATGTGTTTCATGTTTTCTCAACCTTGACATCTTAATTTTGAGCCAGATCATTCTTGCTCTGCGTAGCTACGCTGTGCATTATAAGATGCTAGTTACCCCCTAGATGCCAGTACCATCCCCCCAGTTGTGCCAGCCAAACCCTACCACTCCCATTGGAAACCAGGCAATGACCACTCAGTGTCATTCTTTCCAAACAAGAAGGTCACACAATAGGCTGAACATATGTCTGGGTGAGGGCACTGGCTCGGTCCGGAGCTGGCTTGTACTATTTTTCACATGACCCTGAAATATTTCCCATTGAATGTAAGTAACCTCTATGAGACTCAACTTCCCGATTCATAAAGTAGAGGAAAGGAACAGAAGTTCAGAGGCTTGTTGGGAGGATTAAACAATTTACATAAATAGATTATAGCACTTGGCACAATTGAGCATTCCAATACCTGTGGGTTATTATTAAACCTTGTCCCCAGAACTCTACGCCTGCCTTCAAGGTGTCCATGAACTGCCCTTAAACTCGCTTATGAAATTCTTTGTCATCTAACCTTTCCACTCTAGCTTCATTTCTCCATTCCAAACTCGACGCTCCAGTACTGTTGACTGCTTCCAATTCCAGGGAGGCAGCCAAGATTTTTATGGTCCCTGTGGTCTTTGAATATGTTATGCTGTTCCCTTAGTCTGAACTCTCTTCCTCCCCCTTGACTAACTGACTCCTCAGCACTCCCTAGGTCACAGCCTGGAAGCCCAGAAAGACTTTCCCTCCCCAAGCTTGGGTAGAAGGGCTGCTCTTCAGCTCCCTGGTGTCTGCATTTCCCATCATTACGCCTCTGACACTGAGTGGTTGGTCATTGCCTGGTTATGTCTGACTCACTCTGCCGACTGCGACCTGGGAAAGAAAGGGTGCTGCTGTCTTGCACAATATTGAGTCTTCAGACCCAAGCGCAGTGCCTCCCCTATCTGAGAAGGACTCTATAATGTTTGTCTGATCCGTGATGGAATTTCCAAACTTCATTAGCACTGATATGGGAAAAGATGGTCTTTTCCCCTTCTCTCCCAGGCAAACAGATATTTGTCTTTCCATTTGAACAGGTAGTACTTACAACTGCAACATTTCAAAGTTATGGAGCCCGGGTGTTGGTGGGCAGGCCCTTTCATCCCAGCAATCAGGAGGCAGGAGGCAGGTGGTTCTGTGAAGTTGTCAAAGGGCCTGGTTACAAGCGAAGCTACTAAAGGAGACCCTGTCTCAAAAAATACAAAAAGTTATGGAACAACGTATATATGGAATGGAAGGGTAGGGCTGTTGCATGTTCTCATGCAACCTTCCAGAGATGGTCCAACTGTGCATATTATTTATTGTTTTTTTACTTTTTGCAATGTAAACCAGGCTGTCCTCAGCACCATCATCCTTAGCAAACTGTGTATTTTTTTTTATTATTGTTGATTTATTTTTGAGACAAGTTCTCAATATCCAAGGTTGGTCTCAAACTCACCATGTAGCCCAGGATGTCCCTGAACTTCGGATCCTCCTGCCTCCACCTTCCAACTCACCCCCATTTGTGCAGGACTGAGGTTCAAACCCAGGGCTTCCTGAACTCTAGATGAACATTCTACCAAATGAGCTATAAATCCAGCCTCAACTGCACTTTTTCTTTTTTCTCCCCTTTTTTCTTTTTTTTTTTTTTATAATTTTTTATTTTTTTTATGTGTATGAATGTACTGTCTGCATTGCATAGTTGTGCACCCGTGTCGTGCAATGCGCGGAGGTCAGAAGAGGGTGTTGGATTCCCCTGGAACTCTGGAGTTCTCCTGGAAATTGGATTTCAGACGGTTCTCGGCCCCAACCCTGTGGGTGATGGAGACGAACACGGTTCTTTAAGACCGAGTCCGGCTCTCCTTACAACGCTCAGTGCCATTCTCTCTCCAGAGCCACCTTTTTTTACTCTTTAGACCGGAAGTCGGTCCATTTCGCCTTTGTCTAACACCCCATCTCAGACCATGGCCTGGCCAGTTACACATCAAGCAAGCTGGCCATTACTCGATCGAGTCCGCCTGTCCTCCGCGTTACCTCCCACACGTGCCACCCAGTTCAAAGGCGTGCACACCAAACATGGCCTTTTTTTGTTTTGAGACAGGGTCTCTCTTGTAGCCCCGCCTGTCCTGGAGCTCACTACGTAGACCAGGTTGGCTTGTAACCTACAGAGACCACCTTGCTCTTGCCACTTGAGTGCTTGGGTCTATTAAAGGCTGACCACTTGTTGAAAGTGCATTTCAAGCACAGTTGAAGCCGAGCTTCAACTAACATTTTTTTTTTTTTTTTTTTTTTTTTGTCTTTTGAGAAACGGGTCTCATGTAGCTTGACCTGCCTGACACCACCATTTCTCTTTGTAGACCAGGCTGGCCTTGAACTCACAAAGATCTGCCTGCCTTCTGCCTTTCCCAAGTGCTAGGGATTAAAGCGGCGACCCACGCTGTACAACGTCCCCCGCCTCTCATAAGCCTGCCTAAACCGACCGGTATTATTACCACCAGTGCGTGCGGTGAGAGCACCAATCGAACCTGGTTTCCCTGCCATAGAGCTTCACGTCAACGGCCTCTCTTAACTGCCTGAGCTATCTCTCCAGCCCCAGCCAACTGACACTTTTAAATGTAGACCTTACAATCTATTTAGCTTTGTAACTGCGCACTCCCTCATTATGTGCAATCAGCAGTCCCCCTTATCAAGTCTCTACGACCCAAGTCTCTCTGTTTTGCAAAACAAGCTGTTTCGATACCAATAATGTGGACTCACTGGGAGCAGAAAACCAAAACTTTGGAGCTTCCTTAGGGCACCTTCCAAAGGCGAGGCCATGGAGTCGAGACACAGGGGTTAACGCTAGGACAAAGTTGAGGGTAGACCCCAGGCATGCCCTCCTTCAGTCTTTAGCTATTTATTCACATGCACAGCCATTCCAGTAAAGTTCATCGGCTTGTCCAAGACAGGATCTGGTCCCCTCAGGTGTATCACACTACACTTTCTTCCTGCCGGTTCTTCATCCCATCCCAATCCACTATCTTGAGAAATCAAGAAGGAAGGACAGAGGCAGCTTTAGGCTTCCTCCTCTCTCCCCAATAAGAGGAAGGGAACCTCAGTGCTTAGTCACTTCCCATGGGGTTGGGCTCTACCTGGGAGTCTGAGTCACCTCACAGGTGCTTTAGAGGGAGAGGTGCTGCCCAGCATGACACACGACTTGTCCAGGAAGCACTTACCTAGGGAAGATTAGCCACTGGGGGTTAAGATGTTGGTGAGTCCAGGGACCATGCTAAGAAAAGCTAAGAACCCCCATGCTCTGTGGGATTTGGAGTGCAGGTAAAAAGTCTCTGAGGAAAAAAGGAAGGGTCCAGGGCTCCTCTTGCCTTCTCTCCCCTAATTCCTCCCTCTCCTCACAGAGAACCAGCCACTTCGTTGGCATCTCCCAGTACCTCATTGTACAAAATTACGACACTCTTTAGAGGGCTTGAGTAAAGCCCCTAATAGTCCTAAATAGCAGTGTTATTTCCCTTCTCTTTCTGAGTTGAGAATAAAGTCAAAGCCTGAGATGCACCGGTGACGATGGTGAATCTCGAGGCGACATTAATTGCTGACCAAACCTTTCAGCTATGCCAGGGGCTTCCTGGAGCCAGCCAGAACAGCCCAACCCTGGGATGAGCTGGACTCCATGTGGGGAAACTCCACTTCTGGTTGGCTTTCACGGTCCCTCCAGCAACATTTTCACTTTCATTAACCCATGCTTGTAGTGCCTGGGGTATGGCTCGAATTTAATATTCCTCTCAAAGATGACCATCCTTGGTCCTGATCCTCTGGACCTGGGAACTGTTTACCTTGCCATGGCAAAGCAGACTGCAGACTATTAATGTCAAGGGTCTTCATGGCGACTCAGAGGCCATACTTCTGGATCCATATAAGTGAACCCAGTGTGATCCCCAGTGAACCCTCTAAGAGGATAGCGCCCCGCCACGATGATGCCCGATGGAATCTAGAGCAGTATACCCGATTACAGTAACATCAGCTATGACAGGGATTACAGGCACGGCCTCTGGAAGCTGGAAAAAGCAAGCAGGCAGATTCGCCTGAAACCCTTTCTTACCCTGTTGGTGCATTTTTGGACATTGGCCCTAGATATATAAGGTAATACATTTGTCGTTTGTTTTGGCTTCGGGTTTTGGTTTTATGGGTTTAATTTCCATATTTTGTTATCTTTTTATTTCTTACTTTTTTATGTAAATTGATGTGTATTGCCCTGCATGTGTGTAAGTGCACACCCTAGTCTATCAATGCCTGGAAAGGTCAAGAGCAAGAGGCATCTTTCATCTTCCATTGGTCAGGATTTTCCTGGAACTGGAGATATGGAGTGGTCATTGGAGCGCCATGTGGGTGCTGGGAACGACACCTGGGTCCTCTAAAGAGCTATCCAAGTACCGTTCATCTTCCCTAATGGTGAGCCATCTCTCCGCCACCTGGTTGTTTCTGTTGTTTTTTTTTTGTTGCTGTAGACAAGATCTCCTCGTAGCCTATTCCATCTCCGCTGGCCTGGGACTCTCTATGTACGACCAGGCTCGGCTCTTCTCACAGATCTCCTGCATTGCCTCGCCCTCCCTAGTGCTGCGGCACCTTTAAAGGATACCCAATCATGGCCAGCTTTTAACTCTTGCTGTGTGTGGTGTCGGTGTGTGTGTGTGTGCTGTCGGTTTTTCAAGCATCACTCAATACCTACTCACCATGGGCTATCTTTGACGGGGGTCTTTCATTCATCAACCAAACCCTTTCAGCACAATCAATGTAAAATTGCTATATGAACCTTTGGTATTAAAGTACGGGGTGACTGAATGTACTCTAATACCTCTTTTTTTTTTTTGGTTGTTTTTTGAGACAAGGGTCTCCGCTTTAGTCCTCAGCTGGCCTGGAAAACCTCCGACTCAACTTAGCCCAGGCCGGCCTTCTGAACCCACATGAGACTTGCCTTCCTTGCTCCCACAATGCTAAAAATTCCACTAGGGCATGCCCACCAATCTGCTGATAAACTACCTTTTTATTAAAACTAAGAACTGGGACTGGAATTGATGGCACAGTACCCACAGAGGCTATGCTGTTCTTACAGAAGAACAGGGTTCAGTTTTTTCTTAGCATCCACTTGGGGAAGCTCATTAGCAATCCGCCTAACGTTTTTTTTCTTATTTCCCTTTTTCGTTTTTTTGCGACAGGATCTCCCTTTATCCCAAGCTGTGGCCTGGAGCTTGCGTGTCGACTTCCTCAGGTGCCCTTGAACTCACTATGCAGATCCCACCTGCCTCTGGCATTCCCCGAGTGCTTGGATTTTCAACGTGTACCTTTACCCTGCACCACCACACCAGCAAAAATCTGTAATCTTACACTCTTTTCTGGCCTCATATTGTACTTGCATGCATCTGATGTACACAGTCAAGCATGCATCTGATGTACACAGTCAAGCACACCCACACACTAAGTAAATAAACATTTACCATAACTAAATAACTTTGGATTCGGGTAGTATATACAGTAGATGAAAAATGTTTAAGGGGCATGATACAAAAACACTACAGACTTAAAATTTGCCGTCGGGGCTTTCTGGGCATGGTGGCGCAGCCTTTAGTACTAGCACTCTGGAGGCAGCACGGCCATGCCAGGGCGCACCACTTTGTGAGTTCAAATAGCCTGGTCTACAGAGTGAGTTCCAGGAAAGATGGGGCCTATAAAGGCTCGCGAGACCCTCTGCCTTAGAAATGATCCAACCAAAAAAAAACCAACAAAATACACAAAGAAAAACCTTCTGTTCCTTTCCTCTACTTTATGAATCGGGAAGTTGAGTCTCATAGAGGTTACTTACATTCAATGGGAAATATTTCAGGGTCATGTGAAAAATAGTACAAGCCAGCTCCAGACCGAGCCAGTGCCTTCACCCAGACATATGTTCAGCCTATTGTGTGACCTTCTTGTTTGGAAAGAATGACACTGAGTGGTCATTGCCTGGTTTCCAATGGGAGTGGTAGGGTTTGGCTGGCACAACTGGGGGGATGGTACTGGCATCTAGGGGGTAACTAGCATCTTATAATGCACAGCGTAGCTACGCAGAGCAAGAATGATCTGGCTCAAAATTAAGATGTCAAGATTGAGAAAACATGAAACACATTTCTAAGTAATAGAGGTCAGACTCAGGGAGGTAGCAAATGTGATAGTTTGGAAAGGGACTTTTTAAATTTTTTATTTATTATTTTATGTGTATGAGTGTACCGTCTGCATGTAGGTTGGTGCACCCGTGTTGTGCAATGCTGCGGAGGTCAGAAGAGGGTGTTGGATTCCCCTGGAACTGGAGTTAAAGACGGTTCTTAGCCGCCATGTGGGTGCTGGGAATCCTCTGCAAGAACAGTTGGTGCACTTAACCGCTGAGCCATCTCTCCAGCCCCTGATTACAGTATTCCTTGAGCAAACCAAAACACTGGCTTTTATTCATGAACATGGTATACCTCATCATTTATTTAGCTTTATTTTTATTTATTTATTTAAATTTTTATAGAGCATTTGTATAGTTCATACAACGATTCCTAATGAAATTTAGGGCCTCCCTCCACGCCTCAACCCCTCATAAGAACTCATGGATTACAACATCCAAGCTAAGCCCTATCTGGTCAAGTTCGTGAACCCAGATGTCCTGTGCAAGTTCATCCACTGGAGTCTGGTCAGCACATCTAGAAATCTTAGGTAAGGCAAACTCTCCCTCGCCCAGCAGCAATCTGCCTCCTGTAATTCTCTGTCTGGGGCCAGTCTCCCACCCATTACTCTTGCTCCACTCTGGAACCTGGTCTTATTGGCATGGGTCCTGTGTCTGATGCCAACATGACCACAAGTTCACATGTGCACGCTTGCAGTAGTCTGAAATACACTGCTTCCCTGCGTTCATGCACCAGCCTTGGCTCTTACATTCTTTTCGCCCCCTCTTCTGCAATGATCCCTGAGCCGTGGGTGCACGAGGTTTAATATAGGAGTCATATTCAAGGACACACACTCTGGAGGCTCCAATTCTTTGAAGCTTGTCCAGTTGTGGCCTTGTGTTTGCACTGAACTCTATTGTGTAAGGAAGCTTCACTGGTGAGAATTGAAGGATGCACTCTTTCTCTCTGCCCCTCGTTCTTCTCTGCTTCATGAGTTTTAGGTGTAGAGATTCAAATGTAGATGTGTCTCCTGGGATTGGGCATCTTTCAGACATATCTCCTGTGCTGACCAGTTGTGGGCTTCTGCAGTAGCTGCTATCTGTTGCAAGGAGAAGCTTCTTTGGTGAGTGGTGTATGGTCGGCTTGTCTGTAAATATAAGAGTCCCTAATTAATGTATGGTAAGAAATTTCATTTATCTAGAGATATGACAGAGATAGGGCTTTCTCTAGGATCTATGTCCGCTCCAGCCATGTGCATTTGGCTGAGGTTACAGAGCCCCCCATGTGTTCACTCCCATTGACAGTGTATTAAATCCAATTAGAGAGCCATTGATTGTCCCCAGATAACAGCGCCACTACTGCACCAATAGGAGTAGCTTGCTGGGCAGCTCATTATGGTTATTAGGCTTTAGGGCTGGGTTGTACTACTGATTGATTTTCTCCCCTAGCAGTGTGGTCATTATCTAGCATTATGAGAGGTAAGCTTCCAGTAGAAGGCTTCCAGGTCAGTTCCTGCTCCCCTCCTCCAAGTCCTGTTTCTGAAGCATGTCCTGTCCTGGGCAATAGGGTCTTATTTTCTAGTTCTGGAAGATGCTCAAGTGCTTTGGCAATAGCCTATGTTGTTTTGAGAGTCTTTTGGATGACTCTCACCAACCACTCATAGGGAGGTGCCTCCTGTCTGGTACTGTGTTCCTTGACATACAGTCCCCAGGTATACTTGTCCACTAATGTTCTGACAGTGTATTGCATTTCTCATGGGGTCTCGGGGCATCACATCACCCTCTGGGTTCCCTACCCTTTCCACCTCCCTACCCTTCCCAGCCCCATTGCCCTCATTGTCCCTCCCCTCCCCCATCCTGCATTCCCTTGCCCCCCATCATACCTCCCTCCTCCCATCCCAAGCTAACACTCCCAGTCTCCCCTCTTCCCTGCTGGTAACATCTGTCCCTGACTACCTTCCTCTTTGGAGTAGTTTTTATTTTCTTTTCCTCTGTGTATCCTTTCCATTTTCTTGGCTCCTGGTGTTACAGTCCACAAATGAGGGAGAACCTACATCACTTGGTTTTCTGCCTCTGTGTGACTTCACTTAGTATAACACTCTCTATTTCCATCCATTCACCTGCAAATTTCATCTTTTCTTACTGCTGAGTAGAACTCCATTGTGTAGATGAACCACATTTTCATCAGCCATTAATCGGGTGGAGTTTTTAGCATCCCTTAGGTAAACAATCATATCATCAGTAAAAAGGGATAGCTTGACTTCCTCTTTGCCAATTAGTACTCCTTTAATTTCATTTTCTTGCCTTATTGCCATAGGAAGTGTTTCAAGCACTATATTGAAGAGGAGTGGTGACAGGAGGCAGCCTTGCCAAGTTCCTACCTTTAAGGGGAATGCTTCTGTCTCTTCTCCATTTAGGATGATATTGGCTGTGGGTTTCCTGTATATGGCTTTGATTACATTGAGAAACGATCCCTCCAAACCAAGTACCTCTAGGACTTTAAGCATGAAGGGATGCTGGATTTTGTCAAAGGCTTTTTCAGCATCAATTGAGATGATGGTGTGGTTTTTGTCTTTCATTCCATTTATGTGTTTGATGTCGTTTATTGATTTTTGTATGTTGAACCATCCCTGCATCTCTGGGATGAATCCAACTTAGTCATGATGGATGATCTTCTTGATGTGGGTCTGTATGCAATTTACCAGTATCCTGTTTAGAATTTTGGCATCTGCGTTCATTAGGGAAATGGGTCTATAATTTTCCTTTTTAGTTGTATCTTTGCCTGGTTTTGGTAATAGAGTGATGCTGCTTCATAGAAGGAATTTGGGAGAATTCCCTCTGATTGTATCCTTCTAAACAGTTTCAGTAATAATGGTTGTAGGTCTTTTTGAAATGTCTTATAGAATTCTGCCGTGAAACCGTCTAGGCCTGGGCTTTTTTTAGTTGGGAGGTTTCTTATTACATCTTCAATTTCTTCATGTATTATGGGTCTGTTTAAGCTGTCGATCTATTCTTGGTTAAGCTTTGATGATTCCCAGGATTTCAGATATTCATACATTTCTTCTAGGTTTTCAAACTTGGTAAAGTCTAGGTTTTTGAAGTATTCCTGTATAATTTTCTGGATCTTTTCCTTGTCTGTTTTGATATTTCCCTTTTCAACATGGATTGTATTGATTTGGAGTTGTTCCTTCTTTCTTTTGGTTAACTGGGCAAGAGGTCTGTCTATCTTGTTTATTCTTTCAAAGAACCAACTTTTGGATTCATTGATTTTTTTGTATTGTTTTCTTTGTTTCTATTTCATTGATTTCTGCTCTGATTTTTGTTATTTTTCCCTGTCTGTTGCTTTTAGGGTTCATCTGTTGTTGCCTCTCAAATGCTTTTAGATGTAGTGTTAGATCATTTACTTGTGCTCTTTCTGTTTTTCTAATGTAGGCACCCAGAGCTATAAACTTCCCTCTTAGGACTGCTTTTAAGGTATATCATAGGTTTTGTTGTGTTGTATTGTCATTGTCATTCAGTTCCAGGAATGCTTTTATTTCTTTCTTTATCTCTTCCTTGACCCATTCATTATTCAAGAGTGTGTTGTTTAGTCTCCATGTGTTCTTGTAGGCAGTAGGGTTATCCTGGTGGTGATGTTGAGATTTATTTGTCACTGTGGTCTGATGAATGCATGAAATTATTTCCAATATTTTTGTATTGTGGAGGTTTTTCTGTGTCCCAGTATGTGGTAGATTTTTGAGAAAGTTCCAGGGGTTGTTGAGTAGAAAGTGTTTCTCTGGTATTAGGGTGGAATGAATATTCGGTAGGTCTATGCGGTCCATTTGTTGTAATATATCACTCAGTTCAGATGTCTCTCTGTTTTATTTCTGTCCTGTTGACTATCCAAAGGACTCCGTGGGTTATTGAGTTCCCTTCGCTGAAGTGTACTGGGGTTTGTGTGACTTGTGGTCCTGGCGGATTGTCTTTTATAAGTTTGGTGCACCAGAGTTTGGGGCCTAGATATCATAATTGTAATATCTTGGTGACTTGTTCCTTTGTTAAAAATGTAATCGCCTTCTTTTGTCTCTTCTGATTTATTTACTTTGAAGTCTTTTTGTCTGATATTAAATAGTAGCAACACCCTTGCTTTTATTTTTGGTACCATTTGCTTGGAATATTCTTTTCCAACCCTTCACTTTAAGATGGTGACTGACCTTGAAGGTAAGATGCATTACTTGTAGAACAGCATATCGATGTGGTCTGTTTCCTAATCCATCTCTCAGTCTATGTCTTTAGATTGAGGAATTTAGTCCATTTAGTATTTAAGGGTTATGACTGATAGGTTTTGCGTTGCTTCCTTTTGCCTTATTATCCATTGTGGGGTTTGGGTTTAGGTTTTTCTACTTCTGCAGTTTGCTTTTATTGATTTCTCCTTCTAGGTGGCTCTGGGGATGGTTGCTCTTTCTTCTGTCCTTTGAATTTGCTTCAAGTATTCTCTCTGAAGGGTTGGTTTTTCGGACATGTAATCTTTCCAAAATTGTTTATTTCATGAAGGTTTTTTCCCTCTCTCCTTCAACTATAATTGACATTTTGCTGGGTATCATAACGTGTTGGGTTGGCTTCTATTGTCCCTTAACACTGGTAATGCTTTTTGCTCCCACATTCTTCTTGCTTTTATAGTTTGCATTTGAGAAGTCAGTGTAATTCTGATAGGTTTCCCCTTATAGGTCCCTGTTGTTTTCTCTTGCTGCTTTAAGTGATTTGTCTTTTGTTTTTTTTTTGGGTGTCTCTTTTAACTATGATGTGGCATAAAGAATTTCTTTTTTGATCTTGTCTGGAGTTCTATGTGCTTTTCTTGTATTTGTATTGGTTTTGTCTTTTTTTTTTCGTTGGGGAAGTTTTCATCTATTATTCTGTTAAAAATCTGATCAATACCATTTCTGGTGATTTCTTCTCTTCCTCTATTTGATGAATGCTGAGGTTTGATCTTTCACTTCAGGGTCCCACAGTTCTGGTTGTTCTCACTTTTGTGTATTTTAAAATTTTTATAATCTTTACTTTAGCTTTTAATGTTTCTGTGTTATCTTCCCAGGTCTGATATTCTTTGTTCTGCTTCCTCCATTCTGCTTTCTGGAGGGTTTTCCATTCCTTTCCTTCTTGATTGGCATGATTGCTTGATTTCCTTTTTCATTTCCTCTTCTATTCTTTAGTATTTCTACTTTTTTTTGGAGCTCTCAATCTCTCCTGTAGCTCTTTGCTTCCACTGGTGGTTTCCTTATCTTTTCAGCAAGGGGATTTTTCAGTGTTTCTCCTTCTCCTTTGGAGTCGTTTTCATTCTCTCTCTCTAAGTTCTTCTCGAGTTCTTCATTCTCTTTTCTTAGTTCTTCGATTTGCTCTTTATAAATCTTGTCGTTTTTAACTTGCTTTATATTTTAATATGTTCCCACGTGTTTCTGATCTCTGTGTCTGGGCCATCCCCATACGAGGGATCCCACTGTCGTAATCTTCCATAGAGGTTTTTAGAGCTTGGTGTGGGATTATCCTTCCCCTTTTCCTGTGTTGTCTCTTCTTCGTTTTCCTGAGATATGGGCTTCTCCTTGGCCTGTATTCCAATGTGAGTCCTTAACTGGCCTCTTCACTGTGTTGAAGGCTTGCTTTGCTTGCCTCCTTTAAATGCCTCTTCGTCATCCCAGTTGGCATTGGGGGGGCTGCTCTTTAGCCCTCGCCCCAGTACAGTTACCGCACTTCAGCTTGTCTCAGGAGATCTCTGGCTGCAGGTTTCTTCTTTGGGGGGGGGGAAGGTTTCTTTCATTATTATGTCTATATTTTAAGCTGTGATTCTCTCTTCTTGGTTTGGCTTTGGTGATTCCCAGGATTTCAGATATTTTGTAAGTTATCTTCTAGGTTTTTTTTACAAAAACTGCTTGTAGAGAATGGTTTTTTGCGTACCAGTATGATTTCTAGAGCTTCTTGGATCTGTTTGTCTATTGTCCGTTTATGAATTCTTTTGCTTCATCATTCTTGTGAAGTTTGCTTTTTCTTTCCTTTCTTTTTTTTTTTTTATGGTTTAACTGGAGCAAGAGGTGTCTCGGTTATCTTGTTTATTGTCCTCAAGAAACCAACCTTTGGCTTCATGAGATTTGTTTTGATTTTCTGTTTCTTCTTTGTTTCTATTTTCATTGATTTTTGCTCTGATTTTTGTTATTTTCTTCCTGTCTGCTGCGTTTAGAGTCACTTTGTTGTTGTCTCTCCAAGGTGTTTTTAGCTTGCTGCCGTGGTTAGTTTAGGCTGTTAGTTGCATGTGTTCGATCTATCCCACGTTGTTGCCCTGTTTCTGTTTTTCTAATGTAAGGCACTACCCAATGGCTATCAACGTTCCTCTTCGCGTTTCGAGGTCACTAAGGAGGATTGACTAGACGTTATTATTATGTTTAGTTAAGTGAGTAACGACTAGCTATCCCTTCGGTGAAAACCAATATGGATTAACGGTTATTTCCCTCATCTGTGGATGCTGGTGCCAATTACCTCGTGTATATCTCTTGTGCAAGCTCTCCTCTGAGCATTTTTTTTGGTCTTTTTGGAGAAATTAATCCCTATTTAACTGTCCAATTGAAACTAAAGATTGTTGGCTATCAACTACTTTTTCTTTTTTTTTTTTTGGTCTTTTCGAGACAGGGTCTCCCTGTAGCCCCAGCTATCCTGGAACTCACTCTATAGACCAGGCTGCCTCCCTGAGCTTTTGTCCAAGTAGTTGGGAGTGGTGCATATTGAAAAGAACAACAACAACAATAACAACAACAACAACAACGAGCAACAACAGAACAGAAAAGACTATGTCAAAGAACTGACTGAAACAGTGAAGTTCTGGTCAAAACAGTCAACTTTTATATCGAGAATTTTGAGAAAGACTGAGAAAAAGATGAAAAACATGTTTGGCAGAATGCATGGGCTCTGGTGGGGTTGGGAGTAGGGAGGGGGACACGGGTCTAGATTTGATTTGTAACATAATCTTGTACAAAAAATTTCAGAGTTTCAGGTTTTATATTTAGGTCATTGACACATTTGGAGTTGACTTGTTCAGGGTGAAAGATAAGGATCCAATTTATTCTTCTACAGGTGGAGATTCAGTCCTGCCAGCACCATTTATTGAAAATTTTGTCTTTCCTCCATTGTGTGTTCTTGACACCTTTGTCAAATATCGGGGGGCTGAACTTGTATGTACCCATGTTTGGGTCTTCTATTTTGTTCCATTGATGTATCTACATGTCTGTTTTGTGCCAGTACCATGCTGTTTTTATGACTACAGCTCTGTAATGTAATCTGAGATCTGGTAGGGTGATGGACCCTGCATTGTTCTTTTTACCCAAGATTGTTGTGACTATCTGGGGTCTTTTGTGATTCCATATGAATTTTTGGAGGGTTTTTCTAGCTCTGTGAAGAATGTGATGGATATTTTGATTGGAATTCCGTTGAATTATACACTGTCCTTGGTAAAATGGTCATTTTGGTAATATTAATTTTACCAATCCATGAGCATGGTAGAATTTTCCATCACCTAGTGTCTTCCTCTCTCTCTTTTTTTAATATTTGAAATTTTCATTGTAGATCTTCTTTGAATGTCTAGTAGAATTCTGCTGTGAAGCCATCTGGGCCTAAGCTTTTTTTTGGCAGGAAGTTTTGTATTACTCTTTCAATTTCTTTATTTGTTATGGATCTGTTTAAGCTGTTTCTCTCTTTTTGGTTTAACTTTGATGGTAACCATGATTCTAGATACTCATCCTTTTCTTTTAAGTTTTCAAATTTAATGGAGTATAGATTTTTAAACTTCTGGATATTTTTGGTGCCTGTTGTGATGTTTACCCTCTCATTTCTGATTTTGTTAATTTGAATTTGCTCTTTCTTTCTTTTGGTTAACTGGGCTAAGGATCTCTTTATCTTATCTTGTTGAATGTTTCAAAAACAGCTCTTAGATTCATTGATGTTTGTGTATTGTTTTCTTGTTTCTTTTCATTCATTTCTGCTTTAGTTTTAATAATTTCTCCTCATCAACTAAGTTTGATATTTGTTCGTTCTTGCCTTTACAGAGTCTTGACTTGTGCCATTAAATCTTTACATGTGATTTACTTAATGTAGACACTAAGAGCTCTAAACTTCCCTCTTAAGGCTGCTTAAAAAAGGCTGCTTTTAAGGTGCCCCAAGGGTTTTGTTGTGTTGTATTCTCATTTTCATTTAGTTACATGAATACTTTTATTTTTTTCTTAATTCCTTCTTTTACTCATTGATCATTCAGGAGTGTGTTGTTTAATCTCTATGAGTTCAGGTAGTTTATATAGCTTCTTTTCCTGTTGATTACAAGCTTTATTTCACTGTTGTCTGATAAAATGCAATGAATTATTTCAACTTTTTTAATTTGTAGAAGTTTGGTTTATGTCCCAGAAAAGCTTGCATGGGCTGCTGAATAGAAAGTGAATTCTTTGGTGCTTGAGTGGAATATTTTGCAGATGTCCATTAGGTCTGTTAGGTTCATGTTCAGGGGAGACCCAGTGTGCCAAAAGGAGAAAAATGTCAGGACTCCGATGAAAGGAAGTCAGGTTTATTTTAGGCATGGCAGCTTACCTCCCTATGTTGGAATTAAGATGGCCAATGTTAGAATGTCCTAAAATGGCAGTTTTTATACTCAAGCACACAGGAACTGAGTTTACAAGGGGGGGGAGGTCAAGAAGATGGGGGAATGGGTGTAGGTGTTTGTATGTCTGGTATCTGAAGGAACGTTTTCAGAGAAACTGAGATCTGTGGCTGGTATCAGTAGAAGCATCTCGAGAGAGACTGGGAACCGTGTCTGGTATCAGTAGGAGCCTAAGAGACATTGAGGCCTGGTTCTGTTCTCCAGTGCAGTATGATTACAGGATGTTGCAGCAACGTTTCTTAGGATGTGGGAGCATAGTCCAGAATAATTATTTCTCTGAACTTCTGTCTCAGTTGGCTTCCTGGAAGCCCTGACTGTAAGCTACAACCTTACATTCATCCTTTTGTGTCGTAGGGATGGGGGCAACATCTTCAGTCTGGCTACTTCATGCCAGCAAGGGACGATGAGGGGCGCTTAATGACCCAAGAGGGTGGGATGTCTTACACTTGGGTGTCATCATCATGATCAGGGAGGCATTTGTAGTCACCTGAAGGAAGAGTGAGTGGAAGTTGATTACACCTAGCCTGGGTAAGTTGTTGAATACATTCCTGAAGGCAGTGAATGAGGCAAGGGGCTATTACAAGAATAAGTCCAGTGGATACCAGAGGTCCAAGCAGGGGATATATCCATGCATATAATCCTCTAATAAACTCTATCCCATGGACTATGGTGTTGGAGTGTATGTAAAGATAGGTCCTGTGCTACCTTCTTAAGGTGTTGGAGGTTATACTCAACCTTTCCTGATTGATGAACATAGTAGCAACATTCTTTGCCCCAAAAGACAGATGTTCCCCCTTTCTTTGCCATTAATAAATTCAGAACTCTGCTGTTCTGGAGGATGACCTCAGCCAAGGAAGAGAGTTGTTGTTATAACACCTGTATAATTTGGGTCATAGCTTCTACCATGGCAGACAGCTGTGTGTTAAGTTGTTGGATGTCTTGGGAGAACTGTTGGTCTGAAACAAGGGTGTGTCCTAGGCTGCCTGTAGCAAGGCTGGCAGCAGCCACTGCCGAGACCAAGCTGATCCCTACCAGCACTGTCAATGTGGCTGACCATTTGTCTTGGGAATGCTGGATGGCTAATAATTCTTCCTGGCTTCTCTGTGTCTCCAGGTGCGCCTGGACCTCTCCTGGAGTATAAAGAATTAGTCCAGGCACAAGCACCACTGGGAGACATGATCCCAAAGTATAGCAGACATGCAGGTGTACACCAAAGAAGAGCAGAGAAATACCAGTTCTGGGGCCAAGGAGGTCTGACCTGTGACTATCACATTTTTGATGGCTGAATCTGGGCATTCCAAAACTCAGGCTGCCCAACATTCAGCCTGGTTAAAATGGGGGGTGGGGTAATTGGGGGTGGGGTAATGGAGTGTGGAGAAGAGGGTAAGCTGAGCACCCGGTGGAGGTGTGGTTAGAGATGTTGTGAGCTGGGAGAGGGAGGAGCAGTGGGTTTTGGAGTGGGGCGCAGAGAAAACAGTTGGAGGCATTTAGGGCAAAAAAGTTCCTTAAGAGGGATAGAGAGAGGGAGAGTACCTCTTCCCATGAGAACTTAAGTGGAGAATTGAGGCAGTGGAGGTGATTGATGGTCCAATGTGTAGTCCAATTAAGAGAGTTTAGAACCATCTGGGCATGAGAATCTCTGATGGTCTCTTTTATCTTTATCCTCCATAGGACAGGAGGAGAGTTGGTGATTTTAAAAGTAACAGTTTTCTCTCCATCAGTTCAGAAAAGGTGTTTGAGTTGTATTCCCCATCCATATCCTGACCAGTGGTACCTGCAGGGCCAAGACATGCAGCATTCTCAACCCCCCCGAATCTCAACAGTCATCATTATCATTTTCCCCAATAAAACAAAGTTACTTTATGTAGTATTCATATCCCGAGTTATTCCCCAGACCTCAGTGGGCGCACAGGTCAAGGATATCAAAGGAAAGTGAAATGGATGGGCAAAGAGAAGCTGGGCACTCGGAGTAGTTAAGAAGGCTGACTTCCTGGTTTTTGTCATTTAGTGTCCAGACCTCAAACCTGTAAACACAGGGAGGTGTAGTACAGGATTCTGGAGTGGTGGTAGTCAGAGCTGGAGACATGGCTTTGAGTGAGAGAGATGAAGGAGATTAAGCACTGCATGGTGATCAGGGCCTGGGCAGTTATTCTGGTATAGAAGACAAGGATGGAGTTTTTTGGATTTTAAGTTTTGGGAGACCAGTCAGTGTGACTGAATACTTGCTGTGAGCCCTTGGCTGGTTTGTGCTTGGAAAGGTGGATCCAGCCTCAATGTCTAAGAAGCTTGGCTGCAGTAGGAGTTGACAATACCACAAGATGAGGTCCAGTCCAACAGGACCTCAAGGGTGCCCTCTGTTGGGGCAGGGTTCAGAGAAAAGCATAAGCTCCAGGCTGGAGAGTATTAAAATGGGATTGTTAGATGGTTGGGGACTTAATTGATCAACATGTTTTTGAAGTAAGTCTCTGACAAGGGAAAAGCAGGAAAGTATTCATGTAGTGGAGTGGCAGAGGGAGAATATTACCCAAGAGAAAAGGTCACCCACATGTGAGCTAAAAGACTTAGAAATGAGGAGGCACAGGGACTAGCTCTAATTTTTGTTAGGGCTAGGAGAAGTAGTTAGACCGAGGAGGAGTGCGGTTCTAGAGAGAGCTTGGTGAGATGGTCTTTAATGAGGGAATTTGCCCATAACCTTACAAGGTCTATTTCATGTAAGAGGTCATTTAGTTCAGATGTCTCTCTGTTTGTTCTTTGTGTAGTCTCTGTCTATTGAAGAAAGTAGGGTACTGAAGTCACCTACTATTATTGAATTGGGGTTAACCAAGTTTTATAGTCCTGGAGTAGTGTTTTTATAAAATTTGGTGCACCAGAGTTTGGTGCATATATGTTCATGGTTGTAATATCTTTTTGATCAGTTGCTCCTTTGATTAGAATGAAGTGACCCTCTTTGTCTCTTCTGAATAGTTTTTTTTTTTTGGTCTTTTCAAGACAGGGTCTCCCTGTAGTCCCAGCTGTCCTGGAACTCACTCTGTAGACCAGGCTGGCCTTGAATTCACAAAGATCTGCCTGCCTCTGCCTCCCAAGTGCTAGGATTAAAGGCGTACACCACCACGCCAGGCTTCTTCTGAATAGTTTTAATTTGAAGTCTATTTTGTCAGATATTAGAATTGCAACACCTATTTGCTTTTTAGAGTCATTTTCTTGGAAATTTTTTCCCATCCTCTTACCCTAAGGTAGTGTCTACCCTTGAAGGTGAGATGAGTTTCTTGAAGACAACAAAAAGTTAGGTTTTCTTTCTTGATCCATTCTGCTAGTCTATGTCTTTTAAGAGGGGAGTTGAGGCCATTCATATTTAATGTTCTTATAGAAAGGTGTGTATTGGATAGTGTCATTTCGATTTCTTTATGTTTGTGGACATATTTTGTGTTTCCATTATTATACCCTCCTTTATTTTCTTTCTGTAGCCTCTTGAGTATACTCATTCCTGTCTTCAGTCCTCTGTATTGTTTCAAGTATTGTCTGTAGGGCAGGTTTGGTAAACATGAATCCTTTCAGCCTATTCATATCATGAAAAATTTTCTGTTCTCCTTCAAACATGTTAGATAGTTTTGCTAAATAAGGTGTTTGGGGTTAGCATCCAAGATTGTTTAGAACTGGGAATACTTTGTTCCATGTTCTTCTGGCTTTCATAGTTTGCATTGAAAAGTCAGCTGTAATTTTGCTGGGTTTTCCTTTATATGGAACTTGTTGTCTCTAGCAGCCTTCAGTAATCTCTCTTTGTTCTGTATATTTAATGCTTTTTTTTTTATCTATAGGCTTCTTGAATCTCCGTAGGTAGGTCTTTCCTTAATTTATGGAAGTTTTCTTCTATAATCTTGTTGAAGATTTGTTCAATACCACTAGACTGACATTCTTCTTCCTCCTGTATCCCTATAATTCTTAGATTTGGTCTTCTTATGTTGTCCCACATTTCCTGCATTATTCCAATAATGTTTTTTTTACATAGTCTTTGCTTCAGGATTCCAGATCTTCAACTTTGTCATGCAGTCTTGATATTCTGTTTTCTGTTTCATTCATTCTGCTTGTGAGGCTTTCTGCTGTTGTTTCCAATTGGCTTATTGGGTTTTTCGATGTCATGTTAATTTATGTTTGGGTTTTCCTCACTATTTCTATCTCTTTTGTGAATTCAGATTTCAGGTCATGAATTGTTTTTGATATTTCATTAAGCTACATATTTGTATATTCCTGAGCCTGCATCACAAGTTCACGCCATTCCTCTTTGAGTTCTTTTGAGATGTTTGTGCTTTAAGTTCTTTGATCATGTTTATAATTGTTCTTTTAAATTCTGAGTCCAGCTGTTCCTCAGAATGGTTTTCATTGCAGTGCACTTCTGGAAGAGGAGTGGGCTTTTGGGGGGACACATGCTCTAGGTTTTTCATATTATTTGTGGTTTTGCACTGATGGTTGGACATATGGATGCTCTTTGTTGGTTATCTGCCCAGTAGATATTTCTCTTTGGCTTTTGTTTAACTGAATTTTCGTCTATTTATAGTGTTAATGTAGCTTGGTTACTTTTTGTCCAGAGTCCTAGGGGGCAGGTCTGTCCAGCAGAATGGGAACCAAGGAAGATAGGGTTTGGGACCACCTGAGTGGGTGCTTAGCAACATATGCTAGGGCGTTTAGCAAGTCTGGGTTAGGGAGACCACAGATCTAAGGTAGAAGAATTGGTGCCTGCCTGTGTGCAAGGCTGACAGGGTTAGGGGAGGAGGGGGCTTTACCTTTATTTTTTAATAAAATCATATTGCTTTTTCTATATGTTTATGTTAACACTTTACTTTTATGTATGATTTGCACATAACAATGAGTTTTATTATGGCATTCTGTACATGTATATGACACATTTCATCACCTTTGCTCCATTACCCTCATGAGCTCCCCTCCCACTGAACATGCTCCAAATGATCTCTCTTCCCAGCCTGACACTTACTATCTTCATGCTTTTTGCTAGCTTGATTCTTAACTACTTTCTGAGGTAACTTGTTATGAATAGCATTTTAAAACACAGTGTGATTTAATTCTATTTTCTAGTGTGTCATTGCTGTTATGTCTACTTTATTATTTAGCTTTTCACTTATTTCTTTCCTATTTATTTTATGTGTCTGAGTATTTTGCTTTACACATGTATGCGCATCACATGTGCATAACACCCATGGAGGCCAGAAGAGGGTATTGGATCCCTTGGAACTGAAGTTAAGGACAGTTGTTAGCCAGCTTATGGCTGCTGGGAACCAAATCCAGATCCTCTGAAAGCAGCCAGTGCTCTTAACTGCTCAGCTACCTCTTGTGCCTTATCATTTAACTTTTAGAAACCTAGCTCTCATAGTTTGGTGGTGGTTAATCTTTAGATTTCCAATACAATTATACCTTCTTCAATTAATGGATATTGATTTCTTCTTCCTCAGCCCACTCAGCTTTTCATTTTCTTCCCATTTGTTCTCTCTTCCCTTCCTTCTCTTCTTCATTCTTCCTTCCTCCCTCCCTCCCTTCCTTTTTACCTTCCTTCCTGCCTCCCTTCCTTCCTTCCTTCCTCCCTCCCTCCCTCCCTCCCTCCCTTCCTTCCTTCTTTCCTTCCTTCCTTCCTTCCTTCCTTCCTTCCTTCCTTCCTTCCTTCCTTCCTCCCTTCCATCCTTCTCTTACTCTGTTTTCTAGAGCTACCCTGATAATGTTGAATACTTTGGTAATGGACATCCATGGTTTGCTTCTGGATTGAATATGGGAATTAAACCCCAAGATTTCAAGTGAACTCATCTGCATATGGAATTATTTCAGGGCTGGTAAAGACCTTCAGATGTCAATGTTCTCTTCACACAGACACTGAATGGGTCAGGACTGAGCCTGGGTGTGAACATGGTTTAAACATTAAGGTGGTTTAAGCTTTCCCTAGGCCAGTTATTATTTCCAGCTAGCATGAAGAATACACTCTGGAGCACAAGGCCACAGCTGACTGGCACAGCATTAAACTGTCCCCAGGCCTGTTCTCATTCCCATAGATTACTGCATCCCTCAACCTTTTTGCAGTAAGTAGAGATGAACACAGAGAGCCACAACTGACCAGTGTGCAGAGATAAGAGCCTGTGGGGTGCTCAGTCCTAAACTCAACTTCTGTGTCACACCGCCTCCTCCCAAGGCTTAGAGGTCATTGTGGAAGAGGAGGAGGAAGGACCATGAGACGTGATGATGACTGCAGTGAGATGCTGTGTTCTGGACTTGAGGGGACTGTTGCACACATGAGTTTACAGAGGCCACCGTTCATGCAGAAACCTGTGCAATATCGAGCCAGAGTCCCAGGAGGAGTAAGAAGGACTCAGGCAGTTCCAGGTTGGTCTGAGGAGCCTTTGGAGACTGGTGGATGCTAGGGGAGAGGATTGTCCCTTTGTCCCTTTTCTTCAGGAATGCGGCCCCCAAGAGGCTGTTTGTGCTCTAGTGGGTGGTCCTCCACCCACCACCCTCTTACTCGCAGCACTAAGGGGACTCTGTTTTTTTAAAAAAGCACATGAGGTTGGGAATGAAAACATTGGAAGGATCAGAAAGGATAGAGGAGCACTAGGGAGCACTGGGAGGATGGGGAACACTGGAGATGAGCTAGAGGGAAGTGAATGATGGGGTTGAATTTGGTCATTTTTCTTTCTTCTGGGTTTTTTGTTTGTTTGTTTTTGAGAAAGGGTCTCACTAAGTATAGTCCTGGGTGCCCTGGAAATCTCTATGTAGACCAAGCTGGCCTCAAACTCACAGAGATCTGCCTGCCTCTTCCTTCTTCTGGGTGCTGGGATTAAAAGCATGGGCCAACATG
The DNA here is from genome assembly GCA_009823505.1 of Rhizomys pruinosus. Classification (NCBI taxonomy): domain Eukaryota; kingdom Metazoa; phylum Chordata; class Mammalia; order Rodentia; family Spalacidae; genus Rhizomys; species Rhizomys pruinosus. Next base: position 430,432 of record VZQC01001747.1, on the reverse strand, counting down.
CCTGGAGATAATTCACTTAAAAAAAAACATAAAGATTGAATTGGAAAAGATTACCAGCTCTGGAGTGCTTGCCAGGGCCTCTTTCATTGCTTCTCATCATTTTTTTTTTCTTTCTTGCAGGATCAGTTAGACATTTGAAAGCACATCTGTCTTGAACCTACCGGTTCTTGATTTTGTACGAGAAGCCTCAGAGTTGTTCAAGATCAAACATCTCTTTATAAATCCCTTCCCCTTCTCAGCCCCCTGGGAGGCAATGCCTGGGCCTCTGTCCTCATCAACAGCTCTGGGCAGATGCTCAGTCAACTCTCAGCAATGGGGTCTGAAGGTCTGAACACATGCAGATCCCTGGGTGATAGAGCTTCCACGTGTCTGATTCATAACCCCACACACCTCACCGGGATTTCTGGAGGTGAAGGCCTGGCACGATGGGGTCATCATGTGGCCAAGCTCAAGAATCAAGGTACACAGTCTCCAGACAGACCCACACAGACTCTCCCAGGGCAGATGAAAAGCAACATGTTTTGTAAACATAACAGAAGAATATCATGATATGTGACACTTAGGGCACCCTGTGTTGATACATGCCATCTAGGGCACCCTGTGTTGACACGTGACACCTAGGCCACCCTGTGTCCTCTGGGCCACCCTCACCAAATTCACTAGTGATAAGAAGCAGTATTTGAGAAGCCTTGCACTGGGGCTGGCTGGATGGCTCACTGCCTGTTCACGCACCAGCAATCTGAGACGGCCACGTGCTGTGTCCCCAGGTCGTGGCCACGTGGCCATTCCCTTATTCACTGAGCTCCTCCTCTCTCTTCTCCTGCTATGCGCCATAATTCGGCTCCTTATTTTGTTTTCGGTGGACTTGTCTTGCATAAGAAGGGTTGAATTATTAATTTTCTGGCTTTCCCTGTCTGAAGCCTCAATACCATTGCAGAAACACAAAGCTAATTCAATATCAAACCAAATTAGAAATTTTCAAATGTCTATAGTAAAAAAAAATGTCAGAATTACTTTCCCCTGTTTTATATGGAGTTGCCGCCAGAGTTCCAGTGGAACAAATGATGCTGCCTTCTGTGGATCTCGCTGCCACCTCACAGGGGTGAGATAAAAGATAAACGCCTCCATAAATAGGGAAACAACCCCCAGGCCACAGCGAGATCTGCTTTGATATGCAAGACTTCACTCTGGATGTTACTCCTGCAAGCATCTATTTCCAGGGACTCTAGACCTGCAGGCTGCAGTCCAGAAGGGGACATAGGCCTTAGCTTTTCCCTCACAAGATCCAGGAGAAGTCTAGAAATTCACCCTCAGGGTACTTCTCATCAGAGCACCCGACAAAGGGAGGTGTAGAATCTCTGGGCTTGGGACCCGGTGCTCATCTCCTTGACTAGTCCAATTTATATGCAGAAGACCCAGGGTCTCAGAGAGGGAAGAAAGGAGGGGGGATGCATGGAACAGAGGGAACCAAGACAGAGCCAAGATAGCTTGCTGTCTGGGACTCCACTGACAGTGAATCCAGAGGACAGGTCCAAGCATGTGGGCAAGCTGGCAGGCCCCTGGCATCACCCAGTTCAAATGAATGTGGAGAAAGGCAACTGAAGGGTGCTGAGTTTGGCACAGATCACCCTGACAACACCCCTGGGAGCAAGCTGTGTACCCCTGTGCAAGGCCCTGGGGCTCAGGACCTAGTTGAGCCAGGAGAACTACTCAGGGGCAGGGCACTTGCCTGGGCTGTGTGGAGCACTCTACCCTGGGGATGGCATAGCCATTTGCATTGAAACAACAGAGCTGTAATTCCCCACAAGAGGCTCTCAGAGAGGAAGGAGGGCTCACACAGTGCACCAGGGCACACAGACAGGGGACCAGGCAGCTCACTCTGAGGCAACCAAGGCCCCTCCACTCCCCAAGACTGGCAGGGGACATTTCCTTTAGTGGTAGCACCACCCATAACTGTACATGCTTCTGTAAGTAGTCTCAGTCAAGGGGACTGGACAGATGGCTCAGCAGTTAAGAGCACTGGCTGCTCTTGCAGAGGACCGTGCTTGTTTCCCAGCACCCAAAGGGTGGCTAACAACCTTCCTTAATTCCAGCTCCACAGGAATTGGGCACCCTCTTCTGACCTCCATTGGCATTGCTCAAATTGACCTAGGTGCACAAACATGTTGCAGGCAATACACACAAAAATATAAATAATAAATAAAATATTATTTAAAATAGTCTCAGTTAAACTCCTTGGCTCTCCCAGCTAGGCCTGTGGGGAACGGTTTCTTTGTTCTGTGGTCTGCATCCTATACGGAGGGACTGGGTGTTTGTTCACATCTACCCAGGAAAAGTCAGCTCAACATTAGAGCCCAGGGACTTGAGTTCAGTTTCTGCCCTGGAAAAATGGGGGTGGTCTTGGTGTCCTTTAACCTGCTTTCACTTCCCCCTTTTAATAAAATTACATAAAATTGTATTTTAAATAGAAAACATTTCTATCAGAGAAAGATGCAATCCTTTCTGAACAATCAAGAACTTACGTAAGAAATAGAAGAAAAACCCAATTGCCAAGATCTATAGAGGCTGCAGGCAGAAATGAGAGGCAGGCACTGCAGTGGATGGGAGTAAGAAAAGGAAGGCAGTGAGAGAGGCCAGAGGCTGTGGAATGCCCCCAGCACCCCTCCTCTCCAGTGTGCTAAGATCAGAGTCAGCGTGGACCAACCAGCACCCCTCCTCTCCAGTGTGCTAAGATCAGAGTCAGCGTGGACCAACCAGCACCCCTCCTCTCCAGTGTGCTAAGATCAGAGTCAGCGTGGACCAACCAGCACCCCTCCTCTCCAGTGTGCTAAGATCAGAGTCAGCGTGGACCAACCAGCACCCCTCCTCTCCAGTGTGCTAAGATCAGAGTCAGCGTGGACCAACCAGCACCCCTCCTCTCCAGTGTGCTAAGATCAGAGTCAGCGTGGACCAACCAGCACCCCTCCTCTCCAGTGTGCTAAGATCAGAGTCAGCGTGGACCAACCAGCACCCCTCCTCTCCAGTGTTCTGAGATCAGAGTCAGCGTGGACCAGCCAGCACCCCTGCTCTCCAGAGTACTAAGATCAGAGTCAGCCTGGACCCAGCCAGCACCCCTCCTCTCCAGAGTACTAAGATCAGAGTCAGCGTGGACCAACCAGCACCCCTCCTCTCCAGTGTTCTGAGATCAGAGTCAGTGTGGACCAGCCAGCACCCCTCCTCTCCGGAGTACTAAGATCAGAGTCAGCGTGGACCAACCAGCACCCCTCCTCTCCAGTGTTCTGAGATCAGAGTCAGCCTGGACCCAGCCAGCACCCCTCCTCTCCAGAGTACTAAGATCAGAGTCAGCGTGGACCAGCCAGCACCCCTCCTCTCCAGAGTACTAAGATCAGAGTCAGCCTTGACCTAGCCAGCACCCCTCCTCTCCAGAATACTAATATCAGAGTCAGCGTGGACCAGCCAGCACCCCTCCTCTCCAGAGTACTAAGATCAGAGTCAGCGTGGACCAACCAGCACCCCTCCTCTCCAGAGTACTAAGATCAGAGTCAGTGTGGACCAGCCAGCACCCCTCCTCTCTAGCGTACACACACACTACAACCTGTGGAAGTCATGTGGTCTACAGCAGGTGCCACCTCCAGGTTCACCATTGCTGCTGTCATGGTGCTACTCAGCCCAGCATGTCCTTCCTATCCAGCTACCAAGGAGGTAATGGGAATTGGCACCGTGCTCCACTGTCAAAGAGCCCACAGCCTAGGAGCTGCAGCTGTGCAGAGCCACAGGCTGGGGAGGCTGGAGGAAGGGTAGGAGGGGCAGATGAGATGGCTCAGTGGGCGAAGGAGCTTGCCAGGAAGGCTGAGAACCTGAGTTCAGCCCCAGGACCTACATGGTAGGAGGGAGCCAACTCCTGCAAGTTGTCTTCTGACCTCCTTACATGTACACATACATACATGTAAAGCCAAGTTGCATGTTAAGGGACCAGCGGCAACAGGCAACACTATGGCTTTTCTCTCCAGAACCTCTGAGCAAAGTGGGGGAAGCAACTTAGGTGGGGGCAGAATCAAGTCCACTGTGCAAGGAAGTGGAGCTGGAGGCTGAGGGTCAGCCAGTCCCACCTGCCTGCTACCTGCCAGACAGGGACTTTTGGGGGAAGAGGCAGAGGCATGGGCTGGGCGGGGGGTGGGGGGATACAGCATGAATCCACAGACCCCATCCGCTCGCTCGGCCCCCTTTCCTTCCCCACTGGCTCACTCACTGATCACTAGGATGTCTGAGGAGGACATTTATGAAGACACTCACATAATTAATGGCGATAACTCATTAATTTATAGGCCAGGTAATCGATATACGGGTTAATCTACTTGCGCATGTCTAAGGAGCCACAGTGGTCTCTTTGCTTTGCTCCTTAGTTCTGTTCCACACCACCGGCTTTTCTGGCAGCTATTAAGCTGACAGAGTTGGTCAGCATGGGAAAGCTGATAGATTAATTTCTGCTCCCGTTTTATATTCTCTGATACAAATGGCGCATTAACAGTCCACAAGACAGTGGTTCCCATCAGCAGAAAAAATACATCTCTCCCCATTTCAGAATTTCTAATCAATCTTCCTGCAACTCGTCTTTTTAATTTTCTGGGTTGATTTCATGTGTTTCCAGCATAAGGAGAAAAATAGAAACTCGTGTTTTAAAAATAATTAACTATATCAGTTAGAAAATACTAAGGCTTTTTTGTCAAAAAAAAAATGAATGAATGAAAAATACAGAGAGCAGCAGGCTGCTCTCTGGAGTGTCTATGCCTGCCACGTGGAGGACTCTGCACTTCTGAGAGACTTCAGTCAAACTAGAGTTCAGCTGCTAAAGGGAACCCACCAGTATCAGTGGGCCAGGTGACGGAGAAGCCATGCGGTGCCTGTAGCTCAGTGGCCAGCACGTGGCTCATCTTGCTCCGGGATGCTCAGGATGGTATTGTTTTCTGGAGTGCTTGTCTAAGTTTAAAAAATAATTCAGAGTTTTCAGCAGGAAGCCAAACATCCAGCAATTTCATGAGCCAAGAGTGCTTAGACATGCACAACAGAATCCAGCCAGCCAGTTGAGGAGATGAACTTCTTATAGAGGTTACTCTGGTAAGGTCAGAGACTCTCCAGTGTAGAAGCCAGGAAGCAGGACACTGTCACCCCTACTAGCAGCTGAGGCCATCCTACCCAACAGCCCACAGCCCGGCCTGGGACACCAGAGGCCAAACAGAGCCCCAGTGAGCAGCCTCAGCCTGCCCCCTCCTACAGCCTACCCCCTCCTGCAGCCTGGCCCCTCCTGCAGCCTGCCCCCTCCTGCAGCCTGCCCCCTCCTGCAGCCTGCCCCCTCCTACAGCCTACCCCCTCCTGCAGCTGCCCCCTCCTGCACCTGCCCCCTCAGCCTGCCCCTCCTGCAGCCTGCCCCTCCTCAGCCTGCCCCCCTCAGCCTGCCCCTCCTGCAGCCTGTCTCCCCCTCCTGCAGCCTGCCCCTCCTGCAGCCTGCCCCCTCCTACAGCCTGCCCCCCTCCAGCCTACCCCCTCCTACAGCCTGCCCTCCTCAGCCTGCCCTCCTACTCAGCCCGCCCACCTACCTAGCCTGCCCTCCTCAGTTTCTCCCCCTCTGCAAGCCTCCCTCCTTGGAGCGATCTACCTCATCTCTCCACGAATAGACATTGCCCTTCAGCCACACTGAACCAATTAGTCACTGCCCAGCACCTACGCCTGCACAAAAACCACTATACACTACAATATACACAATAACCCACCTCCTACAGCTAGTATAGCCCCAGACCTACAAGCCGGCCCTACTGCAGAAAAGATACTGTTCCCACACTCACCTGGCAAGCTGCCCCCTCCTGCACTGCCTCGTGCCTGCCCCCTCCTGCAGCCTGTCTGTCCCTCCTGCAGCCTGTGTCCCCCTCCTACAGACTGCCCCTCCTGCAGTCCTGCCCCTCCTAGCAGCCTGCCCCACCTACAGCCTGCCCCTCCTGAAGCTTCCCTCCAGCCTGTCTCCCCCTCCTGCAGCCTGCCCCACCTACAGCCTGCCCCTCCTGCAAGCCTGTTCCCCTCCTGCAGCCTGCCCCCAGCTGCCCCCTGAGCGCCTCAGCCTGCCCCCTCCTGCAGCTCCCCTCCGAGCCTGTGCCCCCTCGCTGGCCCCCTGGCCTGCCCAGCCTGCCTCCGAGTCCCCTACTGCCCTCTGCAGCCTGCCCCTCCTGAGCCGCCCCTGAGCCTGTCTCCCCCTCCTGCAGCCTGCCCCACCTACACCTGCTCCTACCTGTTCCCCCTCCTGCAGCCTGTCTCCCACAAATACCTGCAGCCATGTTCCCCCTTCCTGAGCCGGATACTCACACCCCTCACTGCAGCACCTAGTCTCCCCCTAACACCCCTAGACACACAAGCCTCTACTCCCACTACCACACACCTTGCAGGCCTGCACCCTACATATTGCAGCACTAGTCTCCCCCGTCACTATGCAGAGGCCTGGCCCCACTACTGCAGCCTGTACTCCCACAACTACACAATGCAGCCGTTTGTCCCCCATCCTCAGCCTGTGTCCCCCTCCTGCAGCCTGTCTCCCCCTCCTGCAGCCTGCCCCCTCCTGCAGCCTGTCTCCCCCTCCTGCAGCCTGCCCCTCCTGCTTCCTACAGTTTCCCCCTCCCTCTGGCCTCTCCATCCTGGAGGATCTCCTCTTCTGCCTCCCCCGGGGAATAGAGATTGTCTTCAGTCTCACACTGGATCCTGTAGTTCATGCCCAGGCCACCTGCTGCACTGGCTAGAGATGTGTATTTTAGCTTCTCCAATATGGTGTTGGGAAACAGGCTTGGAAGAGGTCAAAGCAGGTTTTAGTGAGACAGTGAACAGTGTCTGCCTCAGCAACTAAGTGAATAAACCGACCAGTGAAAACCGAGGCTGGGCTGTCCACACAGAATTGCTCCAAGCACCACGGCACGGGCGGGGGGCGGGGGGGGGGGTGGTCTGCAGCTGGCCGCAGTTCAGCCAACTTTGGGGCAGGGGTTTTCTTTCGTTCAGATCCTTGAAGGATGCTTGATCTGAGCCCTGGAGGTACCCTGAAACAAAACTTGATACCTCACCCTACACAGGACCCGAGGCTGCCTCCTGCCCTCACCAGCAGGCGGGATCTGCTCGGAAGTTTCCTCCTAGACCTGTCTTACAGGCTCAGAAAGCATCTCTGGGTGAAAGAGCAAATTACAAAGAGCTGCTTCCATTTTCCCCCACCCTCTTTAGGAGACGATGAATGTGAAAACATGGCAGAGCCAGTCACTTAATGGAGCCAAAAGCTTCCAGAACCTGCCTCTGGCTCCAGCTTGGCACTGTGTTTGCTCACCTTTGTAGCCCTGAAAAATATCCCAATGCTTGGAAAAGACCTGTGGTGGATCAAAGTTAGATGGATAAATAGGTGTGCAAATGGCTCGCGGGCTGCAGCCAGCAGATCTTCTCCCTGGGCTGGAGGCTTTTCAGAGATGAGGAAAGAATCGTTTAAAAAATTATTTAGCTATTTTATATGTATGAGTGTTTTGTCCACATGTGTGTTAATGCACCTGATCATGCAATACCCTCAGAGGCTGACAGAGGATGTCAGATCCCCTGGAAATCAAGTTGCAGGTGGTTGTTAGCCACCATGTGAGTGCTGGGAACCCAACCAAGGACCTATGCAGGAGCTGCCAGCTGCCTAGCTGTGTCTCCAGCCCCACACGGAGGGAATCTTGTTCCTGGCTGCCAGAGTCTCACCCTGCCCATCCTCTGAGTTGCAGATGCTCCCTTGAGATCCATTTGGGGTCTTGTGTTCTTTTGGGGCCTCAGGAAGGTGGCTACTTACAGTTCATGGGGTCCACTCCTGGAGTCCACAGCCTCAGCCACACTGGAGCACAGGTAAATGGGGGTACTCTGTGGTCATCCCCAGTCCCTACACTTCCCACCTGAAGTGGATGTGGGCGAGAGCCCTATGCATCTCAGCACTAAATGGTTCTCTGTGGTCCTCAGCAGGAACAGGAACTCTCCACCTTGAGACACCTCCTCTGTCTCCTCTATTTCTCTGAGCACTTGAGACACCTCCTCCATCTCCTCTATTTCTCTGAGCACTTTTTTTTCTTCCCCTCTGGTCTCAGTTTTCTACAGGTGGCAAACCCAGGGCCCTGATGCACGTCCTGCGTAGCCTGAGTCCAGTCACTAACTCATTCAGTGACTGTGTGTGGTGAGACTGTCACACGTGCCAGATGTGACTGCTGTAACTAAGTCAACACGTGGCCTGTGCTGTTGCTTTCACAGTGATGAGACCAATTACCTTACAGAAATAACTTAAGGGAGAGAATATTTAGGAGCCCGTGGGGAAAATTATTGATTCATACCATAATGCTTGCCCATGGCTCCAAAGGCCCATGGTAGTCTTATAATGCAAAATGCGTTCATTCCTTCTTCTTCTAGTCTCCATGGTCTTAACAGTTTCTACACCCTTCAAAAGTCCAAAGTTCAAAGTCTCTTCTGAGACTCAAGGCAAACTCTCAGCTCTGAGCCCCTGCAAAATGAAAATGAAAATTACATACTTCCAATATATAACAGCACAGAATAAACATTTATATACCCAGAGAGAGGAATTCGGGGCACAGAAAAAAAGGGTTCAAAGCAAGACCAAACCACTGCAGAGCAGACACTGACTCCTGACGCTTCGTGTCCTGAAATCAGGGCAAGAAGTGTCAGGCGGGAGCTCTGGCAGGCCCAGGCAGCCTGGCCAGCGGCCTCCTCCTCAGACAGCACATGTGGCCTGCTTCTTGGGCTAGCTCTACCTGGATAGCACAGATTTCCCTGTTCTTTACTCCTTTTCAGTGTGCAGACACTACTGAGCTCACACCCCGCATCACTGTGACACATGACTATCTCTTTTTATTTTGTGCTATTATTATTTAAAATAATTTAACTGATTCTTTGTGACTTTCACTCAGTGTCTTTGGATCCTATTCACTCTCGTTTCTCCCCTGACTCCTCACAGATCCACCCCCACAGCCCCTGAACTTTGTTTCTTTCCTCTTTAAAAACGTAATAACCTATCAACCATGATTTAGCAGTCTGTATACGTGTGGTGTGTGCACATGCCCCTGGAGCACCTTCAACCTTCCAGGAGCCACATCCTCAAAGAAAACTGCTGTCCCTTCCCAGAAGCATCAGCTGTCCGTGCCTCCTGAGTTAGCAGTGGGGGCTCATAAGCCCTCTCACGCTATGCTAAGATGGTGAGTGATTTGCTCTTTTGCAGGCGACCGAAGCTGCTGTATGCTCATGAGCGCACTGGTGCTGCCAGAACAGAGACCTCCTTTTGAAATTACACTTTTAGGAGGCCAGGAGATGCTCAGTCAGTAAAGAGATATAGTCACACAAGCTTGTATAAGTTCCGCCTCCAGCAAGCACAGAAGAAAACTAGATGGGGAGGCATGCACATGTAACCCCAGCACTGGGAAGGTGGAGTGAGGTGGGTCTGCAGACCTCGCTAGCCAGACACTCTAGAGGAATACGCAAGCTGCAGATTGTGTATGGCTCCAAAAATAATGCGGAGAGCCATTCAGGAACACACCTGACATTGCATACATTCATGCACTCATGTGCATGCATACACATCTACACATGTGTGTGCATGCTTGCGCACACACATGCACATACACAATTACATTTACTTTGAAATAATGCTCCACTCATAAAGCACCTGTTGGAAATACTAGGGAGATCCACCCGCCTGCCATGAGCCTCCTACAAGGAAACATCTTGCAGCCCTGTGGTGCTGAGTCACCCTCAGCCCCTACAGTGGCAGTTCCAGCTGCGCTCAGAGCCTTTGCTGTACAGTCAGAATGGAAAGAGAAATGTTTTGTTTTATTTTATCATATTTAGCTTCGAGGATTACTTCCTATTTACTGCAGATGGGAAACACACTTGGTTTCCCATTTACAATAAAGTTAAAAGTTTTATTACTGAATAAATTGATTTACGTTTAAAAATCAAGTTATTTTAAAGAACATATTACATAAATGATCCTGCTAGTGGGACGCAGATATGGAGTGTCGTGGGAGTAGATGGGACATAATTGAATTCAGGAAAACATTGGAACTATATTACCAAGAAGAACGTGGTCCAGACTCTCCTTCTACACTGAACAACTGCTAGGAATCTGCCACATTGTGAAAAAACGCACTTTCTGTTTGTACTCCCACATCTACTCAGAGCCATTCTGCATAGAACCCTCATAGTGAAGGTTCCCTGCCCGCTTCGGGACGCAGAACCAAGGCAGTCAGACATCTACCCTAGACTTGAATAACTCACAGCACAGCAGGGCATAAAGAAGTCTGTTGATCCATGAATATTTATGAGTCCTGTCAGGTGCCAGGTGATGTTCTAAAAATGAAGCAACTGCAAAGACTGGGGACCCTGCTCTTTTGGATTCTGCACTTGGTTGTTGGGATGGACAGGGAGCGGCTCAGGGGTGTGTTCACTGGATAAAACTCGAGGAAAGGGGAGCTGGGGCAGTTTGAGGGAGGGTCAGAGATGTTCTAGCTGGAGAAGAGCTGTGAACCAAGGCTGGGACGACAGGAAGTTCAGAGATGTGGAGTCAGGAACATGCCATGGCAGGGAGGTCGTCTCAGGCAGTCTGGATGCTCAGCCATCTTTGGGATACATGGGGAGAGGTGCCAGGTGTCTGAAGGGTCCAAGACTGAGGGAAGAAGGGACTGCAGAGGAAGTCAGAAGCCCATTAAATCAACTGTACAGCCAAGGGAGGGGCTGGGACTGGAACCAGAGAGCCTGTCCTGTCCTGAGCCTGGAAAACAGAAATGACATGGATGCCATTTCCTGAGCACAACTTCCTGATCCGGGTTGATTGCATCCTCCTGAAAGTTGCTGTGTGTCCTAACCGTTGTGTCTGTGACGGTGACCTTTCAAAATAGACTCTTTGCGGAAGCCACCCAGTTAGATGGCATCTCACCTGATCAGGACATGAATCCAATGTTTGGTGTTCTTAGAAAAAACATCATGTAGAGGCTGGGAACATGGCTCAGTAGAATAAATGACTGCCAGACAAACTCGAGGTCCTAAGTCTGGATCCCCACGTAAAAAGCTGGGCACAGTGTAGGGGGCTATAACAGCTGAAACTCAGCTGCCAGTCAGCCTGGTCCAATCAGTGAGCTTCACGTTCAATGAGAGACCCTGTCTCAGAAAAGAAAGAGACATAGAGAGCAAGCCCAGCATGTATATCTACCCTGCACATGCAAACACACACACACACACACACACACACACACACACACACACTCACAGTAACAGATAACCGTGCACACACACATACCCCAGTAAGTAAAAAACATGGAAAGTGGATTGCAGGACAACACAGCTGGCGATGGGGAGGTGGCTGGGCAGCTAGGAAGAAGCCACTGAGGCTTTCCAGGGCCACCAGCAGCTGGAGGACAGTTCCGGCACAGACTCTTGGGGCCGAGCTCAGAACTGAGCTGCTAACATCTTGATTTTAGACTTCTGGGCTCCAGGCTGTACAAGAACATATTCTTACATTTCAGACTTTTTTAAAATTTTTATTTATTTTTGTATGTGTATGAATATACTGTCTGCATGTAGGTTTGTGCACCTGTGTTGTGCAATGCTGCGGAGGTCAGAAGAGGGTCTCCGATTCCCCTGGAACTGGAGTTCTCCTGGAATTGGAGTTATAGACGGTTCTTAGCCACCATGTGGGTGCTGGGGATTGAACCCGGATCCTCTGCAAGAGCAGTCGGTTCTCGTAACCGCTAGGCTATCTCTCCAGCCCCACATTTCAGACTTTTTAAGCATAAAGTTGGCGGCGATTTGTCACTATGTCCCCCTTGTAGACCCAAAGAACCTGCAGGCCTACGTATTCAGGGAAAACGCTCTTAGCACCATCAACTGTCCTGGGCTTTGACTTCCTGACCCTCCTGAATCTGCCTCCCCATGCTGGACGCCATGTCTGGTTCACAGCGCTTCCCCCTTTCCTGCCCCTATTTTAAGAATTTGCGGGCTGGAGAGATGGCCTAGCGGTTAAGAGCGCCGACCGCTCTTGCAGAGGACCCGGGTTCAATCTCCAGCACCCACATGGCAGCCGAAAGCCGTCTGAAACTCCAATTCCAGGAGAACTCCAGTTCCAGGGGAATCCGGGACCCTCTTCTGACCTCCGCGGCATTGCACGACACGGGTGCACAAACCTGCATGCAGACAGTACATTCATACACAAATAAATAAAATTAAAAAAAAAAAAAGATAAGCCAGTCACTACTTGACCTAAGCAATCAACTATTCCCTGCCCCTTGATGGACCCCACAACCCACCTCATGGAGTTCCCTCCCCACCCTAGTACACTCCCCAAGTCTGCACTGCTTCCTCTGGGGTCATCAACCAACCTGTCCCAAGGCTGCCTCAGAGAGGCCCATGGCTGGGAGTGTGGGAGACCACAAAATAGGTCACAGTTGAGCCTAGGGAGGCAACGTCATGGGGTCCCCCAAGTCAGGACAACCAGCTCTCCGCACCCTGGTTGTGTCCCACGGACACTGCCTGCCAGATGAAGATAATCAATGTGGGCTGCTCCCAGCCTGTTTTGGGGGTAACCTAGAACCACCAGGGCTCCGAGGGCTGCAGAGGACTTGGACTCCAAAACCCCACTGAAAAGAAAAGACATCTCAGTGGACCTAGATAGAGTGGGGCCCAGACCTCGCTCAGTGCTCTGTGCCCTCATCTGGGGGCCACTCCTGCTACCACCTGCCCCGCAGAGTGCAGAGGGTGTAGTGCAGAGGGTGTAGTGCAGTAGGTATAGTGCAGAGGGTGTAGTGCAGAGGGCACAGTGCAGAGGGTGCAGTGCAGAGGGCATAGTGCATAGGATACAGTGCAGAGGATACAGTGCGGAGGGCACAGTGCAGAAGGCACAGTGCAGTGAGCACAGTGCAGAGGATACAGTGCAGAGGGCACAATGCAGAGGGTGCAGTGCAGAGGGCACAGTGCGTAGGATACAGTGAAGTGAGCACAGTGCAGAGGGTGTAGTGCAGTGAGTACAGTGCAGAGGTCACAATGCAGAGGACACAGTGCAGAGGGCACAGTGCAGAGAGCACAGTGCAGAGGACACAGTGCAGAGGGTGCAGTGCAGAGGACACAGTGCAGATGATACAGTGCAGAGGGCACATTGCAGAGGGTGCAGCGCAGAGGATACAGTGAAGTGAGCACAGTGCAGAGGACACAGTGCAGAGAGCACAGTGCAGTGAGCACAGTGCAGATGGCATAGTGCAGAGGATACAGTGAAGTGAGCACAGTGCAGAGGGCACAGTGCAGTGAGCACAGTGCAGATGGCATAGTGCAGAGGATAGAGTGAAGTGAGCACAGTGCAGAGGGCACAGTGCAGAGGACGCAGTGCAGAGGACGCAGTGCAGAGGGCACAGTGCAGAGGGCGCAGTGCATAGGGCAAGTGAGAGGGCACAGTGCAGAGGGGCAGTGAAGAGGATACAGTGAAGTGAGCACAGTGCAGAGGGCACAGTGCAGTGAGCACAGTGCAGAGGGCAAAGTGCAGAGGGCACAGTGCAGTGAGCACAGTGCAGAGGGCACAGTGCAGTGAGCACAGTGCAGAGGGCAAAGTGCAGAGGGCACAGTGCAGTGAGCACAGTGCAGAGGGCACAGTGCAGTGAGCACAGTGCAGAGGGCAAAGTGCAGAGGGAACAGTGCAGTGAGCACAGTGCAGAGGGCACAGTGCAGTGAGCACAGTGCAGAGGGTGCAGAGCATAGGGCACAGTGCAGAGGGCACAGTGCAGAGAGAGCAGTGAAGAGGATACAGTGAAGTGAGCACAGTGCAGAGGGCACAGTGCAGAGGGCACAGTGCATAGGGTGCAGTGCATAGGGCACAGTGCAGAGGGCGCAGTGCATAGGGTGCAGTGCAGAGGGCACAGTGAAGAGGATACAGTGAAGTGAGCACAGTGCAGAGGGCGCAGTGCAGTGGATACAGTGCAGAGGGCACAGTGCAGAGGGCGCAGTGAAGAGGGCGCAGTGCAGAGGGCACAGTGCAGAGGGCACAGTGCAGAGGGCACAGTGCAGAGGACACAGTGCATAGGACACAGTGCAGAGGGCACAGTGAAGAGGACACAGTGCAGAGGGCACAGTGTAGAGGGCACAGTGCTCTGGGCACAGTGCTCTGGGTGCAGTGCTCTGGGCACAGTGCAATGGGTGTCATGCCGTGGGTGTGGTGCACAGTGTCATGGGCACAAGGCTTCCTGAAACTCTTCCAGTCACCAGGATAAACTGAACAGCCAGGTTTCAGGGCCACAAAAAGGGCAACACCTGCCATAACTGTGACCTGAAAGTAGAGAAAGTTATTGTGTGTGTGCCACATGTGTTTGTATGTATTTGTGTCTGTGTGGACATGTGTGTGCGTGTACATGCATGTCCATGTGTGTCAAGGCCAGAGGTTGGCTGCAGGTGTCTCCCTCAGGGACTGTCCACCTTAGTCTCTCAGATGGGCTATCTCGAGGTTCATGGATTGGGCTGGAATTGCTAGTGGGCATGGCCCTGGCGTCTTCCTGTCCCTGCTTCCCTTGGGATCACAGGTGCATGCTGGCGCACCTGGCTTTTATGGCTGCTGGAGATCTAACAGGGGTCCTCCTGCTAGTGTGGTCAACCCCTTACCAAGTGAGCCATCGCCCCAGCCTCTCTGCATAGTAGTGGTTTTAACAGTGCTTTCCCTGCTAACACTAGCTGGTAGCCTCCCTCCAGGCACTGCTTGCACCTCATCGGGAGCTGACTCCCTGTGCATCTCAAGAGGGTCTTGACAGGTGCTCAGCAGCACGGGACCTGTGGCCATGGACACTCAGGGACCACCTATCCCAGCAAACTTCAGCTGTCAACTTGACACAGCCTAGAGTCCTCTGAGAGGGTCTCAGCTGAGGCATTGTCCAGCTCAGACTGGCCTGTGGGCATGTCTGTGGCATGTCTGTGAGGGATTATCTTCACTGACATTTGATGTGGGACCCAGCCCACTGTGGATGGCACCATCTCTGGACAGGTGGGTCTATGTTGTCTAAGAAAGCTGGCTGAGCCTGAGGAAGCTAGGGAGTGCACCAGTAGACAGGGCTAGCAGACAGGACAGGTAAACAGGGCTGGTAGATAGGGCTGGTAGAGAGGGACATTAGACAGGGGACGTAGACAGGGACAGGTAGACAGAGCATGTAGACAGGACAGGTAGATAGGGCCGGTAGACAGGGCCGGTAGACAGGGCTGGTAGACAGGACAGGTAGACAGGACAGGTAGACAGGGCAGGTAGAAAGGGCAGTAGACAGGACAGGTAGACAGGACAGGTAGAGAGGGACAGTAGACAGGGCTAGTAGACAGAGGACGTAGACAGGACAGGTAGATAGGGCCAGTAGACAGGGCTGGTAGACAGGGCAGTAGACAGGACAGTAGACAGGACATGTAGACAGGACAGTGGACAGGACAGGTAGACGGGACAGTAGACAGGACAGGTAGACAGGGCAGGTAGACAAGGCAGTAGAGAGGGCAGGTAGACAGGGCAGTAGACAGGGCAGGTAGACAGGGCAGTAGACAGGGCACGTAGACAGGACAGGTAGACAGGGCAGTAGACAGGACAGTAGACAGGACTAGTAGACAGGACAGGTAGACAGGACAGGTAGACAGGGCTTGTAGACAGGGCAGTAGACAGGACAGTAGACAGGACATGTAGACAGGACAGTAGACAGGACAGGTAGACGGGACAGTAGACAGGACAGGTAGACAGGGCAGGTAGACAGGGCAGTAGACAGGGCAGGTAGACAGGGCAGTAGACAGGGCATGTAGACAGGACAGGTAGACAGGACAGGTAGACAGGACAGTAGACAGGACAGTAGACAGGGCATGTAGACAGGACAGGTAGACAGGACAGGTAGACAGGACAGTAGACAGGACAGTAGACAGGGCATGTAGACAGGACAGGTAGACAGGACAGGTAGACAGGACAGTAGACAGGACAGGTAGACAGGACACGTAGAACAGGTCTCCTGGGCTCCCGTTTCAAGGTCCTGATTATGGAATGTGACCTGGAAGTGCGAACAAAATAAATCATTTTTCTCCAAGTTGTTTTTGGCCAGAACACTTTACCACAGCAATAGAAGGGAAGGTAGAACACCTCCCCAGTGGTCACAGGAGGCTGACTTCACCATCCCATCATGGCGACCCTTGGTGGCCATGGCAGAGTGGTTCAGCAGTAAGCTGTGAACAGCACCTGACCACTTCCGTCAGGTGCCCATAGCCCCTATCCCCCACTGTGATGACCGAAAATGACTCAAGACATTCCAAGTCCTCCTTGGGAAAGAGTCAAGTGGTAACATTGCTACAGGTGAGAATGTCCCATCTTTAACTCCGGTGTTATCAATGAACCAAAGAAACGCACACTCTTAGTTCTTAGCTACATGTTAAGTAAAGCAGGTCCAGGTGTGTGCCCGACTCTTCATGAACACAGGGCTAGACTCTGAAGGTCACTGTAAAGTCTCAAGGTTGAAGGAAGTCCAGGAAGGAAAGGAGACGTGAGGAGACGGTAGAAGAGGAACTTCTGTTCCCTCCTACAGCATTTCAAGCCTGTGCGATGAGGGTGTCCACCTGAATCGATTGTGACTTCACTAAAACTACCTATTACCTGACCGTGTTACCAATAGCAGTTAAAGGTCACAGCGGTAAGACGAGAGTTCGTAAGTATGAAGGAGACTCCTGGGTTGGAGGGGAAGAAAAGAACACAAGTTGAAAATAAGTACACAAACCTACGGACGGATAGGAGCGAAATGCTGCAAATATGTCTGGTTTAGGCTCTGGAGTAAAATATCCTTCCCGTGGTAGAAAAAAAAACAAGTGAGACCAAATTAAAGGAACAAGCTTGCGCTTCCCATTCGTCACAGCTCTGGGGAAAGTGTCAAGGTTGCTACCCAGAAGGGACAGCTGCCCACGGCTCTGCCTCCACCTCACGTGGCCTTGGTGAGTCCATCTCATCTGTCTGCCCCTTTCTAAATGAGCAGCTTATTACCCTAGGGTCACTTCCTAAACCCTGATATTGAGCAAATCCCTGGAAGCCAGTGTTCCGGCCAGGCCTGGAGCCTCAGTGTGTTGTAGAAGAGGCCTGGCTGTATCCTGGGGGCCAGGCAAGCTAGGGCGATGGGGTCATGCATGGGAATAGCAGGATGCTCACACAGAGCCTGAGAAGCCCTGCTGCCTTCTCATCCTGCGTTCTCTTCTGTGGCTGGTTCTGGCTCGACTTTCCATGCTTCTTTTCTTCCCAGGACTTAATTTCCCAGAAGACCTCAGGCTCCTGCATGGCAGATGCTGGGTCTGCATCACTGTGTTCACAAGTGACTCTCGCTGGACAGGCCCTGAGCAAGCCAGCGCCTAGCCCTCAGTACAAGACAGAGCACTGTGAGCAGAGGGAGCCAGAGAGCCCCCCACACAGCGTGGTCTACAGAAAGGCTCCAAATCCCACTGCGCCTCTCACACCTCATCCCACAATTCCACACTGTTCTCACTCCTAAAATCACAGTACCAGGTGAAGCTGAGCGGTGGAGCTGAGCGGAGCCATCCAGCCGTGAAGAAGCAGGTGGTTTCCTTGTTCACAAGAACGTTAACAACACAAACACGTTCCCAATTAATTTTACCCGGTGAGGATAGCCCTAAAAGCTACTGAGGGTAAAGGCCCTGCAAGTCTGGGGGATTCAGCTAAGTCTTGCCTAGGAACAGAGGTTTGAAAAGAGCTCATGAAACAGCCATTAGTTCCGTTAGGGATTAAGTGTATAAGGAACAATGGCCTACGGTTTCACCTCAGTTACAGCGTTTCAACAACATCACTTAGAGAACCTCACTACTGCAAGTCACCCTGGGAATAGCCTGCTGGGAGTGCAGTCAGGCTAAAAGAGGCCAAGGAGGAAGGCTTGACGGGGCCAGGCCTCCCCTGCCCCGGAGGGTGCTTGCTGGGAGTGACTGCTTGGTGGAACACCGGCAGAGGTGCTTCCATTTTCTCTAAGCATCTGTTCCCCTTGGCTATCTTTCAGAAGGGCTTTGGGAAGGGGAGGCCGTAGTGTGAATGTCAACTGTCCCCTCAGGCTCCTGTGTTTGAACGTGAAGCTCCTACTCAGTTGTACCCTATGGGAGACTGCAGCACCTTCAGGAAGTGAAACCTTGCTGGAAGAAGTAGCTCTCCGATGGGTGGGCCTTGAGGCTTTCAGCCCACTTCCTGTCCGGTCTTGCTTCCTGGTCCACTGGGATGTTAGCAAGCAGCTGGGCATGCTCCCACTGCAAAGGAGCTGAGGGCTGCCATGCCTGCCCCACCCTGAGGGACTGTGTCTTCTCAGACGAGGAGCCAGAGTCAACCTCTCCTCCCTTACTGATTTTATCCCCTAATACAGTGGACATGTATGAACTTGTGTGTGTGTGTGTGTGTGTGAGAGAGAGAGAGAGAGAGAGAGAGAGAGAGAGAGAGAGAGAGACTGAAGATGGCCTCAGTTCCAAGTCTGAGAGGCAGTTAGATGATGACATCCTGCCTGGACATCCCAGTGTGCTGGGCAACACATACCCCGAGCCTGGCTACCCTGTGCAGGAGCCAGAGGAGAGGCCAGGGAGAAACTCATGCTCAGTCCTGTCCCGGCACTAGGAGCCACTTCCACTGAGGAAAGGGAACCTGTTCAGTTCTGCTCTTTTCTTTAATCCAGAAACCTGGGATCTTAGAGGCCAAGGAGACAGGTGGGCTGGGAGAGAGGCAGAGGACAGAGGAGGAGGGGACGCAGAGCCAGGGGAGGAGGGGGAGCAGAGCTGGAAGCCAGGAGGCAGAGGCAGACAGGGACGGATATGGGGAGGATGGAGGACTGTAGGCCTCTCAGCACTCCCATTCACACACAGGCAGCACACGTGCACAGGATGTGAACACGCCAAGCCTATGTCTCTGTCCCTCCTGGAACACACCCGTAGGGGTCTTTGCATGACAGTACCCTCTGTCAGATGGGTTGCTGCAGTCACACTGCCTGCTAACATCCTCTTCCAGGAGTTTGTCAAGGCCACGCTGCTGTAGGCTCTTTGCATCGGAAGCTAGTTTTCTAGCACAGTCCTATGCTCGCAGCACTGAGACCAAACTCAGCACGAAGAAGGTGGCCTTGGGCATTTGTGGGGTGGGTGGATGAGTAAAGGAGTGAGTAAGTGAATGAATGCAGACTAGGATTTATGTTTACTTGTGTGTCTGTGTGCATGTGCACACAAGTGCATCGCCCTTGGAGGCATTAGGTCCTCTGGAGCTGGAGTTACAAGCAGTTGTGTGCTGTCTGATGTGCTAGGAACTGAGCTTGGGTCTTCTGCAAGAACATCAGGTACTGTGAACTGCTGAACCATCTCTCCAGCTCCCAGTGGGCTTACATTTTAATTTCCTAGCTCTGTTCAACACTGTTCTGGGAATTATGAGGAGCAGGCCAAACAAACACATCTAGAAGGTTCTTTAAGGGAGACAGAGCCATATTGCTCTCACAGTGTAAAGCCAGTCTCCCCCAACCCTTCCCCGATCCGGACTCTGAGGTTAAAACTGCTGCAAGCTGCACTATTCCTACCCTAGACCCCCCTGTTTAACCCCAAGCTACAGGAGTGACCTCCTATTCGGAGTGAAATTTGTATCAAATCTTATGATTAAGACTCAGTAAGTTAATCCCGGTATAGCAGCTCATGTGCTTGGGAGGGTAAGATAGGAGGATTGCTGAGTTTGAGGCTAGTCTGAGCTATAGAATAAGGCTACCCTGAGCTCTTGAGTAAGACCCTGTCTCAGATAATAATAATTCTGGGGGCTGGAGAGAGGGCCTAGTGGTTAAGTGCGCCAACTGCTCTTGCAGAGGACCCAGATTCGATCCCCAGCACCCACATGGCGGCCGAGAGCCATCTGAAACTCCAATTCCAGGAGATCTCCAGTTCCAGGGGAGTCCGAGACCCTCTTCTGACCTCCGCGGCATTGCACGACACGGGTGCACAAACCTGCATGCAGACAGTACATTGATACACATACCGAAATAAATAAAATAAAATTAAATTAAAAAAATAAAATAATAATAATTCTGATAATAGTAGTCACAGTGAATAATAACAGGAATGTGTGTAAGATGTGCTTCCCAGGCACATGGGTGAAAAGGCAGTCTTTAATAAAAGACAAAGTGAGGTGAGTTTTCTATTCTGTTACCTGACCCATAGCTGGCAGAGGTGTAAACTCTTAAAAGCGATAAGTGCAAACAGCTCAGGACAGCTCCCCACATGAGCAAATACAGCAACAGCATATCAAATGGTGTCTGTGGGCTGAGTGCCCACCGTGGGCCCTGCACAGATCTAATTCACACACAAATGTAGATTCATTTGGTCTCTGCACTAACCCAGAGAAGGAGTTCCTATAAGAACTGCTCAAGATTCAAGCTGAGAAGTGTTGGGTGTCATTTCCCAGACCTCAGCGTGCCAAGAGGCACGCCTGAAATCCACCTCCAGGCAGCGTGACCCCCACATCCTCTTCAGCTGCAACTGGATAAAATGTCCCAGTGGATTCCAGGATGGAACCAAGGGAAGTTATATGGAAAGCCATCCAGGCAGCTATTAATTTGATTTATTGCCTAAACACCTGGATATAAAGGAAAAAGAAAGTGGGAATTGGGTTCTGCCATCTGGATACCACATTGAGGTCTTCCAACACCTACATCTTACATAGATCTGTGTGGCTTACAGCTCCCCACAGGACAGCTCTGAGGCCCCTCTTTCCTCACCTGGGTCTAAAAAGAACCCCAAAGTTCTCAGTTCCCCTCCGCCAGCCACCGTATGAACACTATCAGGAGCGGGACAAGTGGCCACTGGGTGTTGATTACAATGCAGAGCCCTTTCTCAGCTGTCTGCGTTGAAGATGAATTCAGCTTTCTGAGCTTTTCAGGCATTTTTAAGAACAGTTTTGGAAAGCCGGGTGTGGGAGTATGAAATCAGACTTGAAAGAGCAAAGAATCATATGTATAGGAGTTTAATGAGAAGCAGGTGGTTCTCACTGGGCACAGGTCTCAGGATGCCCATGGTTCCGGGATGCTTCCACAGGGGTGAGATCTGGGGCTGGGACAGTCCGCACATGGAGCCGCTGCTGGGAAGACACGGCTGATTCCTTCTGACCTTTCAAATGTGACTCATCAGGCATCACTCTGTTACTTCTAGGAAGCATTTCCAAACATCCTTCAAGGATCTGAATTAATTCAGCAATAATAAGGTCATATCAGAATCTATATCTCATGTTCCAGATAGCACTGCCCAGTGCTTCTGGAGACATCTCTGGTCTGGCTGGATGTTAGCATGTGCTGTGGAGGTCAGAGTCAACACACGGTGGACACCCTCGGCCAGCTCCATCACTGACACATTTTCATCTCAGTGAGACATGGTCATGATGTCAATTCTAAACTAGTAAAATTGAAATCTCTCTTTCTTCCTTCCTTTTCCTTTGCTAGGAAAACTGCTTAAATCTTTTTTTATTGAAACTTTTTTCCCAAGAGGTCTCATTTACTACTAAGAAAATTTATCTTGGTTTCAGAGCTGAAGGAAATATCAACACCAGCAAGGTTTTAATGACCACCTGGTTGTGCTTAACATTCACCAAAAGAAGAGAAAAAAGCTTCTTGTTTGGGACAGTCAGTAATTGAAAATATATGGATTTTAAATTATGCATGTCCTTCTGATGTGCTACTGTAGGAGAGACAGGGGCCCCGCAAAATGCTCTTCTGCCTGTAGGGAACCCAGAAACATTTGGCTTTCTAGACCTTTCCAGACCATGGTTGGAGTCCATGTGTTCGATCACATGAACACTGAGTGAGCTGGAGTACATGCAGCACACCCCCCCGACCCCCAACAGAACTCTCAACCCTCCTTCCAACAGGACCAAAAGTCAAGAACAGGTTAGAACAGTGGAGCGGCCCAGGCGGCACATCCAGCTGGCATCACACAGCAGTTCTAAATACATGTGCCAGGCTGCAGAGATGGCTGTGTTGAGAGCCCTGCTCTTCCCATAGAGGATCCGAGTTTGGTCCCTAGCACCCATATTGAGGGGCTACAACCACCTGTAACTCCAGCTCCAGGAGATCTGATGCCCTCTTCTGGGCTTTGAAGGCACTGCACTCCTGTGCACATACACACAGACACATACACATAAACAACAGTGAAAATAATACATCTTTAAAAGACGTGTGTCAGCCTGCAGGGAATCAAGGCCCTGAGGGCCTGTTTGTTTAGACAACGTGGTGTCAAAATCCAGCTACACATTCAGAGGGCTGAGTCAGCATGAAATGACTGACATGGGATGTCCAGGAACCCCCAAAATAAACAGTGATGTAATCTGTTATGCAACCAGTTTCAGCAAGAAGTCACTAAGTCCTCAAGACCTAGGGCACATGCACTCTTGTCCAGTGTCTGCCTGCCCAGTGGCCCGTGTGCCCTCACCCAGAGAATATAATGCATAACTCATCAGCCAGTAGCTCCATGAATCTTCTTTAATCTCTGGCCTCCTCAAGACTCGTTGTTCCTGGCCATCGAACTTGGCCTCTATGCAGCCCCTGACTTCAGTTGTCCTCCCCTGACCATTGTCACAAGCTCAGCTCCTGCCAGTCTGTGCCTTATCTGTAAAATAAGCATAATAGTTAATTCCCTGGACTGTGGTAACACTGCACCCTGACTTAGAGAAGACAATGAACTGTTCATGCAGTGGGGACTAACTGTTGCTGTGGTCATTCAGCATTTCCTGTGTGGGGGACATTGTGCTCCAGGTTGTCTGAATCTCTCCTTTAGTCTAGGGACTGGAAAAGACAAACATTGCCTCTGGTCTCCCAGAGGAGGTGGGAGGCGGGGCCTGGGATGGGCCAGCCAGCCTGTGCTCCCCCCCTGCCCCCCCCCAGCTGAAGGGGTTGGAGGCGTGTCTGGTGTCTGCTGGCAGCTCACCTTTGCCCATCGGCACCTTCAATGGTGTCTAGACTCTGGGTGGCTCCTATTCACCCTTGCCACCCGGCAGCCAGCAGATTCCACCACCTGCTCAGAGGTGACTGCACACAGCTCAGCCCCCTGCTGATCCCTGTCCTTTGCATACTGACTTTCAACAGGGCGAGTATAAAAAATTCTTGAAATTGGTGTGGATTCTTGCCACATGGCCTGTGGGGCAGATTAGAGATGAAGAAGGGGATAGGATACTCTCCCTGGTCCCAGAGAACTCACAGGGCAGGAGGAAAAAGCCCTGCTGAGAGCCTACCTGCACAGGCCAGTACGGGAGAGCTTTAACAGGGTTCCACAGCACCTGCCCCCTCCATACTGAGTGGTAGACCCAGTAGGCTCTTCTCTAGCTGGCGAGGGGCAACAGCATCACAGCTGACTGGTACAAGACAGCACACCCAGGAAATTCCCTTTCCCAGTGAAAAGAGCTGATGCTGGAGGGCACCAATCCATGTCTCCTCTTCTGGGTGGTCACTGAGCAGGGTGCTCAACCTTCTGGGATTTAATTTTCCTTCAAATGTGCTAAAAAGTTACTGAGCAAACACTTACTGAGTGCTGGTTATGTCCCCGAGTCTGGAAGAGGGTCTCAGGCGGTAGTTAGTAGCTGATCTAAGTTCAGTGAAATACAGGAGATGCTCAGTAAATGGACTGTACTGGAGGTCAACATGTGTGTTGAGGTGGGAGGTTTCCTGGTACTGGAGAGCATCCGGACAATAAAGCTTGAACCTGAAGTTCAAACTGGGCTGCAGTAGTGTGAGCATGTGAGGCACATGCTCTCCACGTGATTCGCAAGAGTGACGGACAGAACTGGAGGAAAGCGTCTCTGTGCACTATGGGCCTCAGAACTGGAGGAAAGTGTCTCTGCGCACTATGGGCCTCAGAACTGGAGGAAAGCGTCTCTGCGCACTATGGGCCTCAGAACTGGAGGAATGTGTCTCTGCGCACTATGGGCCTCAGAACTGGAGGAATGTGTCTCTGCGCACTATGGGCCTCAGAACTGGAGGAAAGCGTCTCTGTGCACTATGGGCCTCAGAACTGGAGGAAAGCGTCTCTGCACACTATGGGCCTCAGAATCCCTCAGGGACCAGCTAGCTGATCCAAAGTCTTAAGCTCTGTGGAAACAGAAAGGTTTTCTCTGAGTAGCAACTCTTCTGAAGAATGTAAGGAGGTGACTAGGGGCTTGAGCTCAGCCTGGGTTGAGGAAGAACAGCCTGCAGCACACATCCTAAATAGCAGTGTTTTGCTTTAGCTAGATCTCTGTATATTGCAAGGCACAGAGAACAGTACAGGGTGCCTCACGGGAGGAAGTGCAGTCTCAGCTCGCCGCGCTGATGGAATCCAGAAGTTGAAAAGATGACTGTGACAGTTTGCCTCTTCTGTCTTTGAGCTCAGCTTTCCTTAGCCACAGCTCCACTGTCACCTCTTGCATGGCATCGGCAGCAACAAGCCTGCATCCCGCAGCTCAGTGAGCCCAGTGCAGCCCAAACAACAGCCCCGCCCTACAGCGCAGGGTAGCTCCACGCCCTCTTGGCTGGGGCAGCAAACCCCCAGCCAAGAGGGCACTAGAGGGCTGGCTGCTGCGGCCTGAGCCAAGAGTGTCCCTCTGAGCTGGGAGTGGTTGGTTGCATGTAATCTAACTGGAGTCAGGATCTGGAGGTGTCTGCAGAGAGAAAGGAGACTGCCCAAAGCATGGAGGGTATGACAGAGAATGCACACGTGTTGTTGAGCATACGGAAAGATAAAGCTGGACACAGTTGCTCAGTGTGGTGCATCCCTGCTCAAGTGAGGAGAAAACATGTCACTAGGGCTTGGGAACGAAGTGGCTGGGGAAAGGGAAATGATGGACTTCCGCCTGGGTGTGGCTGACAGCACCAAGAGGTGCATTCCTCACAGGCCTGGGAATGATTGCAGTAGCTGTGTTTTGCATTTTCAATGGGTTTATTAAGTGCATAGCAAGCCAAAGCAAAAATATAGAGCAAGCAGTAGAGAGATAAGCTCAATAGACAATAGATGATAAATAGATAAGAGATAGATGATAGGTGAGAGATGATAGATAGGTAGCTAAAAGATAGATGATAGACAGAAGGTAGATTGTAGATAAGAGAGAGATGATAGATGAAAGAGAGATGATAGCTAGCTAACTAGCTACATAGATGATTGATAAGAGATAAATGATAGATAGGTAGATAAGAGATAGATGATAGATAGGTAGATAAGAGATAGATGATAGATAAGTAGCTAAGAGATAGATGATGGACAGATGATACATGATAGACCCCCCCCACCCTCACGTGCGGGGGATGAGGTCATTCACCTGCTCCCTGGCTGGAGCAGACGGGCCCTGCACACCGGAGAAAGCTGTTTCCCTTGCTGGCCTGTGCACATGTTACAAGCGCCTCCCAACTCCTTGGAACTCCATCGTCTCATCAATCCCGAACACAGCCAAAGGGTAAGAACGTCTGGCTTAATGTTTCATGAGGGCAGGTATAAAAAATTCAAACTGACAGAACCCAAAGTAAGTATTCCAGGAGCCAGAAGACCCTGACATCTGCCTCTCAAACAAACCCTACCACCCCCAGAATCCACTCCCCAAGCTGCCCAGCCCTAATTAGAGCCAGGGCTGCTCTGGCCCGCAAGCCTGGGGACGTATGGGTTGAGGTGCAGACCTCCCCTGCATGAGGACTGGCATTTCTGCCCGTTTGTTTATCGTAAGGTCACTCCTAATGGTTTTAATTTTAAATTTTTTATGTTTTTCTTCATGAAAAATTTAAAAACTTTGTATTAGAGGTCACATTAAAGACATTCTGAAGATTAAGTGTTGACCTGGCCCTGCCTCGAGCAACCCGTGTGTCTGCAGGACCTGGCTGTGCACGGTGGTGCCAACTGGAGATTAGTCTACATTATCTTGTTCCTCTCAGCTCCTGCAGAACCTCTGAGGAAGGTGCCCAGATCAGCCTGCAGAGAAGCAGACCCAGGGCCAGCTCTGCCCTCTCCCAGGCTTCACGGGAACTCAGTACAGCTTTTCTTTGACTGGTGACATTGAAGTTCCTGTCCTGGCATTTGTTCATTCACTGATTCACCATACGGCCAGCAGCATTGCTGTGGGCTCCTGCAGGCCAGGGACATCCTGGGGAGGAGACCAGCATAGAGAAACCTCCTGGAGTATTACCAGGAAACTGCAAATGCTCCCCTGTGAAGGAAGGGGAGGTGAGGGAAGGGGAGGTGAGGGAAGGGGAGGTGAGGGAAGGGGAGGTGAGGGAAGGGGAGGTGAGGGAAGGGGAGGGGAGNGAGAAGGGAGGGAGGAAGGGGAGGTGATGGTAGGCAGGTGAGGGTAAGGGGATGGGGAGGAGAGAACGGGGAGGGGGAGGGAGGTGAGGTGCGGGAAGGGCAGGTGAGGGGAAGGCGGAGGGAGTGAAGGGGTGAGAGGAAGGGAGGTGAGGGCAAGGGTAAGGGGAGAGGAGAGAAGGGTAGGGAGGGACGGGGAGGTGGAAAGGGAAGGGCAGTATGGAATGTGAGGGAGTGAGGGAGTTGAGGGAAGGGGAGGGGAGGAGAGAAGGGGAGGGGAGGGAAGGGAGAGGAGGGAAAGGGGAGGGGAGGAGAGAAGGGAGGGGAGGGGGGGAGGGAAGGGGAGGTGAGGGAAGGGCAGGTGAGAGTGGGAAGGGGGGAAGGGGAGGGAAGGGGAGGTGAGGGAAGGGCAGGTTGAGGGAAAGGTGAGGTGAGGGAAGGAAGGGAAGGGGAAAAGAAAAAAAAAAAAAAAAAAAGGAGAGGGAGGGAAGGGGAGGGAAGGGAAGGGAGGGGAGGGAGGGAAGGCGCAGGTGAGGGAAGGGGAAGGAGGACAGGGAAGATGAGGGGAAGGGGATGGGAGGAATGGAAGGTAGGAAGGGAGGGAGGCAAGGGGAGGGAAGGGGAATGGGAGGGAGGAGAGAAGGGCAGGGAAGGGAAGGGGAGGTGAGGGAAGGGGAGGGGAGGAGAGAAGGGGAGGGGAGGGAAGGGGAGGTGAGGGAAGAGGAAGTAAAGGCAGAACAACTGTTTGAGGTTGTAGGTGAGGCATGAGGCACTCATGAGGCTGAACTCCATGGTACATTAGCCTCCAGCTCCAGAGTGACCCTCCCTGAGGGGCTGGTGCAGATTCTCACTAGGGAAGAGAGGTTCCTACACCTGTTAGTGTCTAATGAAATTCGTTCCAAGACCATAGGAGCCTCAAGGTCCCCTACCCACCCCCAACCTCCCTGAGTGAACAGCTGCCTGTGAGGATGAACACCCACCTCCCTGTGAGGATGAACACCCACCTCCCTGTGAGGATGAACACCCACCTCCCTGTGAGGATGAACACCCACCTCCCTGTGAGGATGAACACCCACCTCCCTGTGTGGATGAACACCCACCTCCCTGTGAGGATGAACACCCACCTCCCTGTGAGGATGAACACCCACCTCCCTGTGAGGATGAACACCCACCTCCCTGTGAGGATGAACACCCACCTCCCTGTGAGGATGAACACCCACCTCCCTGTGAGGATGAACACCCACCTCCCTGTGAGGATGAACACCCACCTCCCTGTTAGGATGAACACCCACCTCCCTGTGAGGATGAAAACCACCTCCCTGTGAGGATGAAAACCACCAACCTCTTTGGATGAAAACACCCACCTCCCTGTGAGGATGGACACCCACCTCCCTGTGAGGATGAACACTCACCTCCCTGTGAGGATGAACACCCACCTCCCTGTGTGGATGAACACCCACCTCCCTGTTAGGATGGACACCCACCTCCCTGTGAGGATGGACACCCACCTCTCTGTTAGGATGAACACCACCTCCCTGTGAGGATGACCACCCCACCTCCCTGGAGAGGGGGGGATGAACACCCCCATCCCTGTTGTGGATGAATGAACACCCACCTCCCTGTGAGGATGGACACCCACCTCCCTGTGAGGATGGACACCCACCTCCCTGTGAGGATGAACACCCACCTCTCTGTTAGGATGAACACCCACCTCCCTGTGAGGATGAACACCCACCTCCCTGTTAGGATGAACACCCACCTCCCTGTGAGGATGAACACCCACCTCCCTGTGAGGATGAACACCCCACCTCCCTGTTAGGATGGACACCCACCTCCCTGTGAGGATGGACACCCACCTCTCTGTTAGGATGAACACCACCTCCCTGTGAGGATGAACACCCACCTCCCTGTGAGGATGAACACCCACCTCCCTGTGAGGATGAACACTCACCTCCCTGTGAGGATGAACACCCATTTCCCTGTGAGGATGAACACCCACCTCCCTGTGAGGATGAACACCCACTTCTCTGTTAGGATGAACAACCACCTCCCTGTGAGGATGAACACCCACCTCCCTGTGAGGATGAAAACCACCTCCCTCAATGCAGCACAGGTTCTGTTTGCTGCACTCTCTGGGTCAGTTTCTTAGGAAACAGTCTTACTTTTGCTTGACGCTCCTGCTCAGCTTGGAGAACACCCTTTGCACCTGCTATTTATCCAAACCCCCCAGAGGGGAAGAGATCTGCTGGAATGTTGAAAATTACTTGCACAAACCCCTAGAGGTCCTGGTTCACCTGAGCCTGGGAGTAAGTGGAGAGCTGGGTGGGAAGATCTGCGTCGAGGTGGAAGTGGGCATGATTTATTCATCTCAAGACTTTGAGGACTTGCAGGGCTGAGATGAAAGAGAGGCAAGACCCACACACTTCAAAGAGGAGCTGTCCAGGGCCCGGGATGGAAGCACCAGGGCCTCAACAACACAAGCTGCGTGTCCACGCGTGGTCAGCAGGGAAGGGAGAGCCACAATGGACAAAGCAAGAGGCTCCAAGCCGGAATTTGTGGACAGAATTTTGCCTGCACACACTATGGGAATATTGCAGAGGAAGCTTTAGAGCAGGGCGGTGTTCAATAAAGTCTGAGCACCACACCTCATGCACAGGAGTTCTGGATGCGTGTGAGGGGTCTCCGCTGATGCATCTGCAACAATGCTAAGGAGAAGTTGCTAAGGGGATATCAGTTGTCCTTTAGCCCCTGCACCCTCTGTCCACTGGGCTTTCCTCAGTGTTCCTCACAGGGCTTCATGTGGCTCATCTCTTCCTCAAAGGCAAACCACCCGACCAGGCTCACAGGATGAATCAACTAGTCTCCAATTTTACTTGGAAATTCTTGGTAACTTAAAAAAAATAGTTTATTTATTGTTTCTATTTATGTGTATGAGTGTACTGCCTGCATGTGTGTAAGAGCATCTGTGTCCTGAAATGCCCGAGGAGGTCAGAAGAGGGTACCAGGTCCTCTGAAACTGGAGTTATGGTTGTTTGTTAGCCACTATGTGGGTGCTGGGAATTGAACCCTGGTCCTCTGCAAGAGGAGTCAGTAACCCAATTTGGAAATAGGGTGATTAAATACCATTGTTTAACAGAGGCCATGCTGGGGAGTACAGTGGGGCCTGTGCTGGGCAGCTTTAATTCTCAACTTGACGCAAAGCTAGAATCACATGGGAAGGCTGTTCTAAACCAGGTTGGCCTGCTGACATGTCTGAGTGGGTTGCCTTGACTACACATTAGTTGATGTGAGAAGACTCTATGTGCTATTTTTACATTGCTTGTTATATACTTAACAAATTCCTTCATTCAAAACCAAAAGTATGGTTGTGGTGGATCCCTCCCTCGACTGGAGCACACTGTCAATGCTCTCAGCACCTGAGATACTCCCCCACAACACTGGTTCCAAACCTGAAGTCCTCTGTCTCCTGTTTCTGTGCTTCTGGGCCAAGATGAGGCAAAGCATCACACCCAGGAAAGATGCTCACTTGTTGGCAGTCAGGAAGCACAGAAAGAGACAGAAAAGGGGCCTTGATAAGATACAGCCCCCAAGGATACAGCCTCTGTGAGCATCATCTTTATCCCTGTCTCCACCATCCACTGACTTCCTGCATCAGAAGGAGACAGGGGACCCATTTTAGTCCTCAGCACTTTGAGGCATGCTTCTGATAACTGCAGCTTACAGGAAGATCTTGATGACCCAAAGCTATGCCAGATGTATATGTTTCTAATCCAAGGGAAGAAAACTGGATCCCACAGTGAGTAGACATGCTTGCCCACTGACTAGAAGGACAAAAATAATGGGCAAGTGAGTGTATTAATTGCTGCTAAGGATGTGAGATACAAGAAAAGTCTCATGTGGCTGGTGGGGCATGCAGGGTGGTGTGGCGATGCTGAGGGACAGCTGGGTGGTGCAGCCACACTGAGGGAAAGCTGGACAGTTCTTTTCAAAGCCATCTTCCCGTGAGATCCCATCTTCCCATGAGATCTCGTGAGTAGGGCACTGATTTGAAACTTATGTATACATAAAATACTTGTAGCAATTTGATTCCCAGAACCAAAATCTGGTGGTGGCCACAATCCACCAAGGGGTGGACAGACCAATCTGCTCTGATGCAGCCATGAAGAAGGAGGCCTCCCGGTGATGGGAGGGATGAGGCCAAACCTCACACATGGAGGGCGAATATGGAATGTACATGACTGAGTGAAAACGGCCAGGACTGAGACCTTTACCCTGGAGCTGGGGAGATCACTGGTCAGCGAAGCATTGGTTCCAGAGCATGAACACCTCGTCTCCATCTCTAGTGCCCTCATACAAATAAGACTAGTGTGGCAGCACACGTGCTCCCCTCCTGCAGCGAGCTGGCCAGGCAGCCTAACCTCATCTGTGAGCTCTGGGTTCAGTCAGGCACATTTGTTTTTATTTTTTTATGTAAATGTAAGACTTTTTTTAATTCTTGTTTTTTTATATATTCACTTTCATTTATTTCATTTTTAATGATAAGTAATAAGTTTTGAGTACAAGCATCCTTCATATAAAACCAACGCAGTTGTGCCCAAACCCACACAACCCAAGGCTCCCACCAGCCAGCTAGAGGGGCTTGTATGTACAATCAAGTTGATCAAATAAGCGTCCAGTCTATACTGCTGTAGTTTCACCATTGATCCCAATCGCAGCCCTTACATTCTACCAGGCCCCCTCTTCCACAGATTGTTCCCTAGGCTTGGAAAAGGGGCACAGGTGTACGAGAAGCAAAACAGTCTACTTTCTCTGGAGATGTCGTTTTGAACTCTGACCAGTTCTGGCTGTTGCTTTTCATGGGCTGACAGTTTGTTCAGGATAACCTTTCAATCATACTAATGAAGCACAGGCAATTAGATATATAAATATTTAAACAGTACTAATTGTTATGGTAGGTTACTTTGGTATAGACACAGATGTTTGGATGGTATGTTAATCCATGAATTACGTTTTTTTTCTGTAAAAGATGACAAGGTCTTACTGTGGCTTATAACATCTCCTAACCACTAAAGGATGTAAGCTTGTGGCATCAGCCATGAGTTATTCCTCCAAGGAGAGAGCTAATAGCCAATTAGATTTGGGATATACAGACATATGGCTGCCACTGCTGCACAGTATTTCCAGGCAGGTGAGGGGTAGCTGATGCTAACAGAGGAGTCTTGCTTGACTGGCTGGATGTAGTTGCCACCTTCCAGAGATCACAGAGTGTAAGGACCAGAAAGAACAGCAACCTCAGCCTCCCAAGCTCAGCCAGGCAATGTGAGTCAGCACCAACGGTCACTCATCTTGGTGGTGACATCAAGTCACACTCCCCCTATGGGGTCGTCCTCCCACATCCCACAACCACAGGGAGACAGGCAAATGAACCCCAGCAGAGGGACCATATGGACCACATCCACCACCGAAGCCTCCTCAAGACTGCCAAGGACACTCCAAACAAAGAGGCAGGACACTTACTCTGAAATGC
Source organism: Rhizomys pruinosus (assembly GCA_009823505.1). Lineage (NCBI taxonomy): Eukaryota > Metazoa > Chordata > Mammalia > Rodentia > Spalacidae > Rhizomys > Rhizomys pruinosus. The sequence continues at coordinate 398,580 of VZQC01001747.1, read as the reverse complement.
CTTGAGCTTGAGCTACCCAAAGTCCTTGTGCTGAAGCTCTAATTCTTAGAGTGACTGGTTGGATGGATGTGGTCATAGAGGAGTAATCAACGTCAAATGAGCTCCAAAGACTTACCGGGAGATTAGTGTTCTTTTTTTTTTTTTTTTTTTTTTTTTTTTTTTATGTTTATGTATATAGTTTATATATATGTGTATATATGGGATATGGATAGAAGTTATTTATAGACGTAGAATAATATATAGATATATATAATAGAGAGATATATATATATAAAACCTTTAGCATAGGTCATAGATCATTTCTCAATCGAATCTAGAATCACTTCCCTTTCCATGCCCACCCACCCACCTGCACTCTGCCATAATGTCCTGTACTTTTTTGAGAACATTTCCAGAATTTTATTTTGTCAGTTCTCTTTGTTGTGTTGTTTTCCATAAAGTAATTCCAACTTGCAATGCTACAGTATAGATAAGCAATATATCAGGTTAAACATTTCAGTGTGAATTGGAAGGTTTTTTTTTTCTTAAAAGATGTAATGTTTTCCTTAAGGAAAGTGCCTTGGAATCCCAAACAACTATCAAACCTGCACTTTTGCGCCCCACGTTGGGGTTTTGCCCTCCCATGGTCCCCCCCAAATGAAGTCCATTAAGCACACATCCTGGCTTTATCCCCCCCTTCACGGGCTCCTTTGATACAGCCCCACGGAGTGCCAAACAATGGCAGTCTATATTCTGAATAGGCTGACATCACCCTTAGCTGTTTACTTGTCCACAAGCTGGGTGTCTCAGTAGTCCCCATCTTGCATTGAAAGTGTGGAGGATTCTTGGGGGGGTATGCAGACATGAAGTCCTCAGCCCCTAGATTGGAAATAGTTAAAAAAAGCTGTTTCTCATTTCTTTGAGGAGTGCCAAAAGCAGCGGCATCCACAGAGCATATGCACCTGCCAGTAAGAATTGATGACCAGCCAAAACAACAGTACTCCTCTTTTTTTTTTTGTCTTTTAACTAAGAACTCAAGTTTTATGTCTTCTTGCATAAAGTTTCTCTAATATTCTGATTATTTATAATCTGGGTTGTACGTTCCTTTTGGATGCTTAAGGGCACACAGTAGCCCGATTAACCAAGGTTTTTGTTTTCCCCTCTCAAGGTCCAGTTGAGGGATCTGGTCCTCAGGGGTCTCTCAGGGTTTTGGGGGAGCACCTTGTTCCTTTCACTTTCTTTTTTTTTCCCAAACATTTTTTTTTTATTGATGGCTTTGTGGCATTTTCATACAGCATTTTCCAATGCAGTTTTCAAGGCATATCTCCCCTTCCCTTCACCCCCACCCCCCCACCCCAACCGGATCATGCATCTGCCATGACTGTCCTGCATATCTCTCTCAGTTAGTTTTTATTGTTTTTTTTTCCATCTCTGGTATACCAGAGACCAACTGTACACTTGCAAGTGTGGTCTCTATACATCTTTCCCATGCTTACATCAGGTCTTCAACAGCAGGGCCTTACTGCCTCTCTTCTTGCAGGTATCCCAGTTTACAGGCAAGAAGCCTTTACCTTTTGGGGGAGCTTGGATCCCCTGGCCAACATCTCCTTGGCAGAATAATCCATTGCTGATATCAGAGCTCTCCTGTATTAATATATTTTGCTTAAATGCACAGCTTAAAGAGACTCTAGTATTATATTTGGTTCTGAATAGAGAATAATCCTTTTCACAGTTCCTATATCTATTAGTCAATTAAAGAAAGCAGTTTTTACCAGTTTTATAAGAGATAACCTCTATAACAGTCAGCTTTAATTTACAGTTAGAAATTGACTTCATTACCATCATATTTTTCTTTGTTCTATGAAAAGGAGGTAAGAAAGTCTCTCATATTAAAACTTTGGGGTGGGGCTGGAGAGATAGCCTAGCGGTTAAAAGCACCGACTGCACTTGCAGAGAACCTGGGTTCCATCCCCAGCACCCACATGGCGGCTAAGAACTGTCTGTAACTCCAATTCCAGGAGAACTCCAGTTCCAGGGGAATCCGAGACCCTCTTCTGACCTCCGTAGCATTTCACGACACGGGTGCACAGACCTACATGCAAACAGTACACTCATACACATACAAAAATAAATAAAATTTAAAAAAATTAAAAAAAAAACTTTGGGGCACCTAGAAGGTAAGGTTCATTAGGACTCATTATAAACAGTTGTTACAAATAGGATCCACAGAGATGTTTGATGCCTGTAGCAGTCTGAGGTTTTTCCTGCTTTTAATGCTTAGATGGGCTACCTTCTCTGCTGGTATTTCTTGGTACATCCTACACAATCCAAGGCTGTATCTTTTCTTTCTCAGCCATTAACTTGGTGACGTTTTTCCCTGTGGGAACATACAAATCTTTTCCCCATTGTTAGTTTTAAGATTAAATTGAAAATTTTTTGGCAAAAATGTTTAATATATAACTCTATCCCCCCCCTTTTTTTATTTTAGGTTTTTATTTTTTGACCCATGAGTCTCAAAAAGGCAGTTGTAGTACACATACCTATAGGCAGGAATCAAGGTGTAAATTTCATTAAATTTACCCAAACTGTTTTGGGTGACTGTATGTTGTTAATTTGGGAAGCAAACTTAATTCCTTAACTTAAATTATCCTACAGGCAAAAGAGAATGTTACAAGATGATACTGTATAACATAAAGATTATAGAGAACATTTGTATATGTTAATCCCAAAGTTATTGTTATATAGATTTTAAGTAAAACAAATATGAACAACAATTTATATTTCCAGTTAACTCAGATGTATCACCATTTTTATCAAAACCTTTAAACCAATGTTGTTTAATATAGGCATTTTTACTTTTACTAAGTCCTAAAATACCATGTAATTTGTAGATAGAGTTTGGGCAAAATTGGATACTTGTTGAACTCGCATCAATTAAACATACATTAATCGAATATAGACCCTAGATTTGTTTTTCAAGAGTTGACCTCTGGCCTGCAAACACACCACACATGCACACACATGAACATATGCAAACTCACACATGCATACACATACATTCAACTATACACACATGCACACACACATACATACAACTACATGCACACACAGAAGCAGGTCTACACACACACACACACACTCACACACATGCACACACACACATTTCTTTATCCTGTAGGAATCTAACTTTCTGACCTTTTGGAAAATAAAATCACAGAGATGTCTCAAGAGTCTTGATTCCCAGGCCTGAGGAAAAACTGTTTGAGTGGGTGAATCCAGACCACAAACCAGTCCGTGGACGTTACAGGCCCACAAGCATTTGTTAAACCTCTTTTGCCTGACAGCATGACCGTGTGCCTTGGTGTGTGAGAATTCAAGGTTGGAGACAGCTGGGTCAGATCACAGAGCAGGAAGAATCCACACTGTATGTGCAGGTATGGCTCACCCAGTGGAAAAGTGCAGCCTGTGTGCATGTGGAATCAGGAGTCTAGGAAAGGAGCTCCAGGGAACCACAGCCACACTCCAGTACCCTGAATGGGCAGCACCACCCACGGTGGGATGGACTTTCCCACATTCATCTGATAGAGGAAATTTCTCAACTGAGGTTCCCCTTACCAAGTGTGTCACGTTGACAGGGGGTTACAGAGTAAAGAGAAGCATCCACGTGGTGATGGGTTTGAGGTCCAGATATCAGTAGGGAGTCCTGCTTCAATTAATGCAAGTGCAGAAGAATGTCAGTGGGAGCAGATACACACGTTTCCTAACTCGGGCAGCATCTCTCCAGGACCAATGAGCGAGCATAGTGGCCTGGATCTGGGTTTCTCCACAGCAGGCCTGAATAAGGAAATAACTGAATGGTAAGCAAGACTCACCCAAGTAGACACCCTACTCTGGAGAACGTGGAGCACAAACTCCAGCTTCTTAGTCTGGGCTGGATGTAGTTGCCACCTTCCAGAGATCACAGAGTGTAAGGACCAGAAAGAACAGCAACCTCAGCCTCCCAAGCTCAGCCAGGCAATGTGAGTCAGCACCAACGGTCACTCATCTTGGTGGTGACATCAAGTCACACTCCCCCTATGGGGTCGTCCTCCCACATCCCACAACCACAGGGAGACAGGCAAATGAACCCCAGCAGAGGGACCATATGGACCACATCCACCACCGAAGCCTCCTCAAGACTGCCAAGGACACTCCAAACAAAGAGGCAGGACACTTACTCTGAAATGCCTTGAGCTTGAGCTACCCAAAGTCCTTGTGCTGAAGCTCTAATTCTTAGAGTGACTGGTTGGATGGATGTGGTCATAGAGAAGTAATCAAGGTCAAATGAGCTCCAAAGACTTACCGGGAGATTAGTGTTCTTTTTTTCTTTGTTGATACTTCTATCAGACTTCATATATATATATATGAAAGTTATATATATGTATATATATATATATATATAAAACTTTATCCATAGGCCATAGATCATTTCTCAATCGAATCTAGAATCACTTCCCTTTCCATGCCCCCCACCCCACCTGCACTCTGCCATACATGTCCTGTATCTTTTTCTGAGACTTTCCAGAATTTTTTTTCAGTTCTTT
>VZQC01001747.1:303989-391033 GCA_009823505.1 Rhizomys pruinosus | reverse complement strand
ATTCCCACCAGCAGTGGATGAGTGTTCCCCTTTCTCCACACCCTCTCCAGCATTTAGGGTTTATTTTGTTTTTTTTGTTTGTTTGTTTTTTGCTATTTTCGAGACAGGGTCTCCCTTTAGTCCCAGCTGGCCTGGAGCTCACTCTGTAGACCAGGCGGGCCTTGAACTCACAGAGATCTGCCTGCCTCTGCCTCCCAAGTGCTGGGATCAAAGGCGTGCACCACCACACCTGGCCCCATTTGTTTTCTTGATCCTTGCCAGCCTTATCAGGGTGAGATGATATCTTAAAGTGGTTTTAATTTGCACTTCCTTAATTATTAGTGATGATGAACACTTTTTAAGATGTTTCACAGCCATATCTATTTCTTCGCTTGTGATGTCTCTGTTCAGCTCTTTACTCCATCTTTTGAGTGAATCATTTATTTTCTTACTTCTTTGTTTTTTGAGTAGTTTATATATTCTGGAAATCAATGCTCTGTCTGATGTATCAGCAGTGAAGGTTTCCTCCAACTCTGTGGGTTTTCTCTTCACTTCCCTGATTGTTTCTTTTGCTGTACAGAAACTTTTGAGTTTAATAAGGTCCCACTTGTCAATGGTCAATCTTATTTCCTGTGCAGCTGCTGTCTGATTTAAAAAGTCTTTTACTACGCCTATATTTTGTAAGTTGCCACCAATTTTTTCTTCTATCACCTTCAGAGTCTTGGGTTTCACATTGAGGTCTTTGATCCATTTGGAGTTGATTTTTGTACAGGGTGAGAGGTAGGGGTTTAATTTTAGTCTTCTAGAAGTGATGATCCAGTTTTGCCAAGAACACTTGCTGGAGATGCTGTCTTTCCTCCACTGAGTCTTTATGAAATTGCTGAAATTGTATGTGCTCAAGTTCGGATCTTCAGTTTTGTTCCATTGGTCTACAGGTCTGTTTTTATGCCAGTACCAGGTTGTTTTTATGACTATGTCCCTGTAGTATAGTTTGCTGTCTGGTATAGAAATCCCCCATGTATTACTCTTTTCACTCAGGGTTGCCTTGGCCATTCAGGGTCTTTTGTTGTTCCATATGAATTTAAGAATGTTTTTCCAAGCCCATGAAGAATGTCCTTGGGATTTTAATTGGAATTGTGTTGAATTGGTATATTAGTTTGGGTAAAATAGACATTTTTACTATATTAATTTTTCCAGTCCATGAGGATGGGAGATCTTTCCATCTTCTGATGTCTTCTTCAATCTCCTTGTTCAGGAGTTTAAATTTTTTGTTGTAGAGATCTTTGGGGTTTTTGGTTAGGTTTGTTCCTAGGCATTTTATTGTTTTTGTGGCTACTGTGATTGGGAAGGTCTCCTTGTATTCCTTCTCCAATTGCTTCTTGTTGGTGTAAAGAAAGGCTACTGATTTTTCTAAGTTAATTTTGTATCCCACCACTTCACTGAAACTCTTAATCATTTCTAGGAGTTTTCTGGTGGAGATTTTGGGATTCTTTAGGTAAACTATCATATCGTCCACAAAAAGAGATAGTTTTACTTCTTTTCCAATTAGTATTCCTTTAATTTCCTTTTCTTGCCTTATTGCCCTAGCCTGTGTTTCAAGCACTATATTGAAGAGGAATGGTGACAAGGGGCAGCCTTATTGGGTTCCTACCTTCATGGGAACCTTCTAACTTTTCTCCATTTCAGATGATGCTGGATATGGATTTCTTATATATGGCTTTGATTATGTTGAGGAATGATCCTTCCAGTCCAGTTCTCTCTAGTACTTTAATCATGAAGGGATGCTGGATTTTGTCCAAGGCTTTTTCTGCATCTATTGAGATGATTGTGTGGTTTTTGTCCTTCAGTCCATTTCTGTGTTTTATGATATTTACTGATTTTCATATGTTGATCCATCCCTGCATTTCTGGTATGAATACAACTTGATCATGGTGAATGATTTTTTTTATGTGGGTCTGTATACAGTTTGCAAGTATTTTGTTGAGAATTTTTGCATCTGAGTTCATTAATGAGGATCTGTAGTTCTCTTGTTTTTTTCATCCTTGCCTGGTTTTAGTATTAGAGTGATGCTAGTTTCATAGAATGAATTTGGGAGATGTCCCTCTGCTTGTATCCTTCTGAACAGTTTGAGTAATAATGGTTGTAAGTCATCTTTAATGTTTTATAGAATTCTGGTGTGAAACCATCTGGACCTGGGCTTTTTTTAGTTGGGAGGTCTCTTATTACATTTTCAATTTCTTCATATATTATGGGTCTGTTTAAGCTGTCAATCTTTTCTTGGTTTAGCTTTGGCAATTCCCCAGATTGCACATATTCATCCATTTCACTTAGGTTTTCAAATTTAATATAGTATAGGTTTTTGAAGTATTCCCATATGGTTGTCTGGATCTTTTCTCTTTTTTTGATAGTTTAATATTTTATTTTATTTCTTCTTTATGTTTTGCATTTTTGACAGTAAGTAATAATTTATGAGTGCAAGCATCCTTCATGTAAAACCAATTTGCAAGCAGTTGCGCCCAAACCCACACAGCCCAAGGGTCCCACCATCTAGCTGAGGGGGCTTGTATGTACAATCAAGTTGATCAAATAAGTGTCCAGTCTATATTGCTGTAGTTTCACCATTCACCCCAATCACAGCCCTTACATTCTACCAGGCCCCCTCTTCTGCAGATTGTTCCCTAGGCTTAGAAAAGGGGCACAGGTGGATGAGAAGCAAAACAGTCTACTTTCTCTGGAGCTGTCATTTTGGACTCTGGTCAATTCTGGCTGTTTCCTTTCATGGGCTGACAGTTTGTCCAGGAATAACCTTTCAGTCCTACTAATGAAGCACAAATAATTAGATATTATAGGTATTTAAATAGTACTAATTGTTGTGGTAGGTTACTTTGGTATAGACACAGATGTTTGGATGGTATGTTAATCCATGAATTATGTTTTTTCTGTAAAATATGACAGGGTCTTACTGTGGCTTATATCATCTCCTAACCACTAGAGGATATAAGCTTGTGGCATCAGCCGTGGGTTATTCCTCTAAGGAGAGAGCTAATAGCCAAGGATCTTTTCATTGTCTGTTGTGATATTTCCCCTCTCATCATGAATTCTATTGATTTGGAGTTGCTCTTTCTTTCTTTTGGTTAACTGTGCTAGGGTTCTGTCTATCTTGTTTATTCTCTCAAAGAACCAACTTTTGGATTCATTGATTTTTTTGTATTGTTTTCTTTGTTTCTATTTCATTGATTTCTGTTCTGATTTTTGTTATTTCTTCCTGTCTGTTGCATATAGGATTTATTTGTTGTTGTCTTTCACGTGTTTAGCTACAGTGTTAGTTCATTTATCTGTGCTCTTTCTGTTTTTTTAATGTAGGCACCCAGGGCTATAAACTTCCCTCTTAGGACTGCTTTTAAAGTGTCCCATAGGTTTTGTTGTGTAGTACTGTCATTGTCGTTTAGTTACAGGAATGCTTTTATTTCTTATTTCCTCCTTGACCAATTCATTATTCAAGAGTTTGTTGCTTAGTCTCCATGTGTTCATGTATGTAGCAGGGCTTATCCTGATGCTGATATTGAGCTTTATTGCACTATGGTCTGATATAATACATGAAATTATTCCAATTTTTTTTGTATTTGTTCAGTCTTTTTCTGTGTCCAAGTATGTCGTCAATTTTGGAGAATGTTCTGTGGGGTGCTGAGTAGAAAGTATATTCTCTGGTGCTTGGGTAGAATATTTGAAAGATGTCTGTGAGGTCCATTTGCTATATTGTATTGTTCAGTTCAGATGTCTCTCTGTTTATTCTTTGTCCAGTTGATCAGTCCAAAGGACTCAGTAGGGTATTGAAGTCCCCTACTATGTGTGCTGGGGTTAATCTGTGCCTTGATGTCCTGTAGAATAGTATTTATAAAGGTCAGTGCACCAGAGTTTGGTGCATATATATTCATGATTGTGAGGTCTTCATGGTTAATTTTCCCTTTGATAAAGATGTAATGGCCCTCTTTGTCTCTTCTAATTGCTTCTACTTTGAAGTCTATTTTGTCTGATATTAAAATAGCAACTCCTGCTTTCTTTTTTGGTACCATTTGCTTGAAATATTTTTTTCTATCCTTTCACTTTAAGTTGGTGCCTATCCTTGAGGGCAAGATGGGTTTCTTGTAGACAGCATATCTATGGATTCTGTTTCCTAATCCATTCTCCCAGTCTATGCCTTTTGATTGGGGAGTTTAGTCCATTAATAATATTTAAGGTTATAATTGAGAGGTGTGTGTTGCTTTCTTTCACCTTATTATCCATTTGCATTTTTCATCTAGGTGTCTACTTCTGCATTTCTACTTTTATTAATTTCTCTTTCAAGTTGCCTGGGGGTAGTTGCTCCTCTCTTCTGTCCTTTGAATTGCTTCAAGTATTCTCTGAAGGGTTGGTTTTCTGGACATATATTCTTTCATCTTGTTTATGTCACAGAAGATTTTTCTCTTTCCTTCAACTAGAATCAACATTTTTGCTGGGTATAGTAACCTGGGTTGGCATTTGTAGTCATTTAGCACTGGGAATGCTTTGGTCCACATTCTTCTTGCTTTCATAGTTAGCACTGAAAAATCAGCTGTAATTCTGATAGGTTTCCCCTTATATATACTTGTTGTTTTTCTCTTGTGGCTTTCAGAATTTTGTCTTTGTTTTGGGCATCTAACATTTTAACTATGATATGGTGGTGGGGGCGTTCTTTTCTGGTCTAGTCTATTTGGTGTTCTGCGTGCTTCTTGTATTTGTATAGATTTGTCTTTTTTTAATTTGGGGAAATTTTTGTCTATTCTGTTGACAACTTGATCAATACCCTTCTTTTGGGATCGTTCTCCTTCCTCTAACCCTATGTTGTGGGGGTTTGATCTTTTCATAGTGTCCCACATTTCCTGGTTGTTCCATTCTTGTGTATTTTTAAATTTTTAATAGTCTTTACTTGAGCTTTTTTTAAATTTTTTTTATTTATTTCTGCATGTGTATGAATGTACTGTCTGCATGCAAGTGCATGCACCTGTGTTGTGCAATGTCGCTGAGGTCAGAAGAGGGTGTTGGATTCCCCTGGAACTGGAGTTCTCCTGGAATTGGAGTTTCAGACGGCTTTTGGTCACCATGTGGGTGCTGAGGATCGAACCTGGGTCCTCTGTAAGAGTGGTCGGTGCTCTTAACTGCTAGGCCATCTCTCCAACCCGATTACTTGAGCTTTTTAGTTGTTCTGTGTTATCTTCTAGGTCTGATATTCTTTTCTCTGCTTCTTCCATTCTGCTTCTGAGGCTCTTTACCATTCTTTCCTTTTCATTGGATGAGTGTTTGATTTCCTTTTTCATTTCTTCCTGTGTTTTCTTTACTATTTCCACTTCCTTTTGGAGCTTCTCAATCTTTTCTTGTAGCTCCTTGTTTTTCTCATTAGTTTCCTTTTTTATTTCAGCATGGGATCTTTTCAATGTTTCTGCTTCCTTCTGGAGTTTGTCATTTTGTCCCTCTAGCTCTTTATGGAGTCTGTCATCTTCTCCTTTTAGTTCATTCTGAAGTTTGTCCTTGCCTTCCTCTAGGTCCTTTCTGAGTTTTTCATTCTCTACCCTTAGTTCTATGATTTCTTTGAATATATCTGTGATTGTTATTCTACAATCTGTGTCCTGGGTTATCTCTAGGGAGATTCCATTGTAGGAGTCCTCCACACACTCCGTGAGTTTGGAGTGGAGTTATTCCGCACTTTTCGCATATTGTTCTTTTCTTGTGCTCTCAGCATGTGGTTTGCCTTTCACTTGTATTCTGATGTGAATCTTGAATGTCTCTTCACCTTGTTGAAGGATTGCTTTCCTTGTTTCCTTCAGGTGCTTCATTGTATTCTCCTTATGTATGGAGTGTTGGCTTGTCTAGGTTTTAGGCTTTCAATTTTGGTTACATATTGGTAGGTATAGTACCCTCGCTGTTCCACAGGAACTGGGTAACAACTCAGATGACACCTTCTGAGCACTGTATTCCCTCTGCTGCCAGTCACTCTCTGGGGGGGGGGGAAAGTTGGTTGAGTTCTTTTGGTATCCTCTCCCACCACTCAGGCACCAGCTGCCAGCACCCTGTGAGTTCAAACCTCAGATCCCAGCTCTCAGCAACCTCTGGGCCAAAATGGATCTGCACAGCTGCCACTGCCCATGCCCTGTGTGTTCTGAGATCAGTGTTCTTGTAAGAAGAGACGTTCGGGCTGGAGATGGGCTCAGCTGGCAGAGCACTTACCTAGCTCTGGTTCAGCCCCAGTGCAACGCACACCAAATGTGGTTCTGAGAGCTTGTCCTTCCAGCACTCGGAAGGTGGAGGCAGGAGGATAAGAAATTCAGTGTCGAACTCAGCTACATATCAAGTTCAAGGCTAACCTGGGATATGTGAGATACTATGGGGGGGGCAGGCCAGAGAGTGGGAGCTCTCTCTCTTTCTCCTCCTCCTCCTCCTCCTCTTTCTTTTCTCTCCCTTATCTGTTGTTTGTTCTTTCCCGCACTCAGAGACACAAACTGCCAGCAGCAGCTCCTAGTAGCTGGTGCAAAAACACAGCAGGCAAGCTGACTGTGAGAACTTCCACCCCAGAGCCCAGTCTGGCCTGGATATCTGCCCGACACAGACCCTTGGCCTTGGGGAGCTGCTTGCCACCCTGTTATGGCCACATGAATTCCATCTGCCAGGGACTGACCACACCCTAAGACAGATTCCTCAGACTAGTGGCCTCCTGTAAGCCTCTATCCAGCCAAAACCCAGCTGGCAACTCGATACTCTCTTCCCAGGTTGGTAGTCCAATGGGTGGACCCTATTCCAACCAATTCTGCTAGCACTCAACACTCAAACACAAGCCTGATGGGCTTAACTTACACACTCATGGAAAATGATGGACCTGGAAATCTCTCAGGAGGTAATGGAGATTCGATTTATTGCTTACAGTTCATTCTTTTTTTGAATTTATTTTTTATGTGTATGAATGTACTATCTGCATGTAGGTTTGTGTACCTGTGTCATGCAATGCTGCAGAGGTCAGAAGAGGGTGTCGGATTCCCCTGGAACTATAGTTAAAGATGGTTCTCAGCCGCCATGTGGGTGCTGGGGATTGAACCCAGGACTTCTGCAAGAGCAATCAGTGCTCTTAATTGCTAGACCATCTCTCTGGCCCCCACAGTTCATTCTTTATATAGACAAAATGATGTCGTCTCGCTCAGCCAATCCTAAACCTCTGCCTCACACCCCATGTATACATCACTCACTAATGTTTTGCTCCCTATCATGTGCTTGGGTCACAAGTTGTTACAAAGCATTCTCACCTAGGGACAGAGTCAGGTGCGAATGACAGGCAGGCAATTTAAGACATTGCAGCCACAGGTGACCTGCCTCTACCTACACTTATCCATTTCTATAAACAAGAAAGAGCCCCTACTCGAAACCACCTGCTAGACCTCAATATGGAGACTTACTGCTTCCAGAATGGAAAGTTCTGGTATGTTCACAGTCTATACTGTGTGATGGCCTCCCTGAACTAAAACACATGAACATCATCGGTGTCTTGCAGGGAGGTAGCCTTGAAAGAACAGACAGTACAGGAGCACAGGTGACCACAGGACTAGAGGGAGGGCTCAGTCAGGAAAGTGCGTGCCCATTACACACAAGGACCTGAGTTTGATCCCAGCACCCAGATAAAAAGCCAGGTGTGGTGATGAGGTAAGAACACATAATTCCAGTTCTGGGAGATGGAAACAGACAGATCATTGGGGCTCAGAGGCCAGCAAGCCTAAGTGGATCTATGAACCCCAAGTCCCAGTGAGATACTTTGTAAAAAATCCAGGAAAGAGGGCTCATGAAGAATGAGATCCAAGGTTGACCTCTGTCCTCTACACCCATGTGCACACACATGAGAATACCTACACACACATCTGCATCTATATACACACATATTCACACATCTCCACCCCCACACAACTACGCATAAATTTTAAAGAATTATTAACCACCATACCATAGGGTGAGTGGAAGCCCAGCATCTGCACATTGTTGCCGGGCATGGGTGGAGCCCTGAGCCTTGGTGGGGGCTGAAGCTGGTACTGTTCCCAGACTGCTGCCCCGGGCTTTTCTGCTGGCTCTGCACCATAGCTCTCACACCCTGCATCTCCATTCTCTGGGTGATTACAAGCTCCACACACATGTTTCTCATACGGGGATATGCACAAGAGAAGCAGGATAGCCCAGAGTCCTCTTGGGGATTAAGGCAGCTTCTATGGCAGAAATCAACTTTCTATCTCCCTGAACATCAGTCCCAATCAATACGGAAGCCCAGAGCAGCCTAGGCCTACCTGGGCTTCCATTTGGAGATGAGCTGTCAAGGCCTACCTGGGCTTCCATTTGGAGATGAGCTGTCAGAGAATGAGTTCAGCAGCTGTCCTGGTTTCGCCTACCCCTGCAGCAGACTCTGCCTCAATACTCCACTGCAGGAGTGGATGAGTGAGTGACCTTTGCTAAGACACCTGCATTGAGAGGATCTGCCTGAGCTAAGCCTATAGAATATTCCTAGGGCCAGCCTGTGCTCTCATGGACCATTTTAATAGAGTAAACTACCCTGTTTGCTACCAAGTAATTACAGAATCAACTGAAAGAAACAAGATTATTGTAAGAAAAATTAGAAAAACTTTAAGGGTATTGAATAACTATTAACCTCACTGGCCTGACAGGTCTTGCAAGGTCTAATTAAACCTACCCCTGTCCTATGTCCTGAGATCTACAAAAGCTAATCTTTTCCCAGGCACTCCCACCCTCTTCTACCCATGATCCCCTGCTCTGGTGATTTCCCAGGCTGCTGGGAAGGGCAACCTAATCTCACTAGTGTGGAGAAGACAGAGCTGGCTGATTCTGGCGTTTATGCCCAGCCTGCAAGTTTATGGCTGATTTTCTGTTTGAGCTCCATGTTGCTCAGTGATGGAGGAACTTGGTGTTTGTAAGGATGCATGGCTGGCTGATTTTGATTCTTACATAAGACCAAGTCTTCCATCAGCATAGCTTCCATGAGGTTAGGAGCGTTATTTTTCAAGCCATCCATGACTGACTGCTGTCTCTCTGTCCATGCACACACCACTGTGGCTATTTGTTTGATTATTTATTTGTTTGTTTATTTTTTCTTCCAGCCCTGGAGTCAATCACTGACTGTCAACCTTCTCCTCCAGAAATGAGCTAAGACATACAGACTGAGCCGAGGCTAGCCCCTAGAACACACGCATATTAGGTAACAGTGCGAGCGATTGCAGCCTGTGAGGGGGTATCTCAGGTCCCCAACGTGCTCAGGGCCCGGAACAGATTGGAGCTGCTTATGGAGTCATTTCCTGTGCTCCAGGCAGGCAGTGGCAGAGGGCACTGCACTGAGTGAGGGGCGTTAGCTCTGCAGTACTGGGGCAAAATACTTGGCAGAGAACAAGGAGGAGAGGAAGGGTTATTTTCACTCGTGGGCTGAGGGTCGCAGTCCATCACAGCAAAGAAGGCATTTCCAGAGTGTGTGTGAGTGGAGGGTTGGGAAAGTGCCTTCATCATGGTGGACCAGATCAGAAGAGTGGACAGTGCCTTCATCATGGTGGACCAGGTCAGAAGAGGGGACAGTGCCTTCATCATGGTGGACCAGGTCAGAAGAGGGGACAGTGCCTTCATCAAGGTGGACCAGGTCAGAAGAGGGGACAGTGCCTTCATCATGGTGGACCAGGTCAGAAGAGGGGACAGTGCCTTCATCATGGTGGACCAGTCAGAAGAGGGACAGTGCCTTCATCATGGTGGACCAGGTCAGATAGGGGAAGTGCCTTCATAATGGTGGGACCAGGTCAGAAGAGGGGACAGTGCCTTCATATGGTGGACCAGGTCAGAAGAGGGGACAGTGCCTTCATCAGGTGGACCACGTCAGATAGAGAGATCAGTGCCTTCATCATGGTGGACCACGGTCAGATATGGGGATAGTGCCTTCATATTGGTGGACCAGGTCAGAATGAGGGGATAGTGCTCTTCAGTCATGGTGGACCAGGTCAGTAGTGGGGATAGTGCCTTCATATTGGTGGACCAGGTTAGAAGAGGGGATAGTGTCTTCATCATGGTGGACCAGGTCAGAAAAGGGGAGCTTCTATGTGGACAGGTGAAAGGTGTATCAGGCAGGTCGGGGTGCCGTCCAAGTGCAGGTCAGAAGAGGGATAGGCCTCATTATTGGACAGTCAGAGACGGCTTCATCATGGAAGGTCAGGCAGTACGTACAATGGCAGGTCAGAAGAGGGGATAGTGCCTTCATAATGGTGGACCAGGTCAGAAGAGGGTATAGTGCCTTCATCATGGTGGACCAGGTCAGAAGAGGGGACAGTGCCTTCATATTGGTGGACCAGGTTAGAAGAGGGGATAGTGTCTTCGTCATGGTGGACCAGGTCAGTAGTGGGGATAGTGCCTTCATATTGTTGGACCAGGTCAGAAGAGGGGACAGTGCCTTCATCATGGTGGACCATGTCAGAAATAGGGATAGTGCCTTCATCATGGTGGACCAGGTCAGAAGAGGGGACAGTGCCTTCATTGGTGGACCAGGTCAAAGAGGGACAGTGCTCATCATGGTGGACCAGGTCAGAAGAGGGGACAGTGCCTTCATCATGGTGGACCAGGTCAGAAGAGGGGATAGTGCCTTCATCATGGTGGACCAGGTCAGAAGAGGGGATAGTGTCCAAAGGCCCAGCCCTTGGGACTCGCTTCCACAGCCAAGCCCCACCTCTCAGAAGACCCAGAGTGTCACTAAATAGCAAGTGTTCAAAATATGAACAGCCTATGGGGGCAGCTCAGACTCAAGTCCTATTAGAAGTATAGGAGTTGGAACAGAGCCAGACTTCTAGGGTGCCAGGGATCTTCCCTTTCTGTGTGTCCCTCAATAGCGCAAAAACTTCCCCTGGACACAGTTTCTGTGTGTTTATTGTTCCCAAGGCTCCAAGGCCAACCTAGAGCCTCCTGTAGCATACTGACCCTCCCCCTGGGGTGAAGCTTCCTCCTACAGTACACCACACATCCCCCCTACGGTACACCACACATCCCCCCTACGGTACACCACACATCCCCCTACGGTACACCACACATCCCCCTGTGGTACACCACACATCCCCCTACAGTACACCACACATCCCCCTGGGGATGAAGCCTCCTGTGGCACACCACACATCCTACTGGGGGTGAAATTGTGACTACCTCATTACAATTCAGGTATCCCTACCAACTCCATCCTGCCTGGGCTCTAAGCGATCATCTCATGCAACAAAAAGAAGAGCCATTTCTGCTAAATGGCATTCCCCCAACATCAATTTCCTATCTACAAAGCACACAGCGACCACAGCCACATTGTGAGACTTTTACTTTTTAAAATTTGTGTTATTATATTTTATTTATTATTGTGTTGGGAGGTTGTTCTTAACCCACACTGTGTTTGTGTGTGTGTGTGTGTGTGTGTGTGTATGTGTGTGTGTGTGTGTGTGTGTGTGTGAATCAGAGGACAACTTATGGGATTCAGTTTTCTCCTTCTACCTTATGGGTCCCAGAGATTGATCAGGTTGTCAGGTTTGGCCACAAATCCCTTTACCCGTTGAGTCATTTTGCCAGCCCTTTGTGAGACTCTTAAACTCCTCTTCTCCTTAGCCTTGTCTGTGTGTCTGATTGACAACGTGGGGCTTTGCTCTCGGAGTCCCAGGAAAAGATAAACTCACCGCAGCCAGGTCAGAACAAAGGCTGAAGATGAACTGCTCTGGGGAAGGCTGTGTCCTGGTGCTAATTTCAGTGACACCTGAAGGAGAAGGTGCGAGTCCTAGCAGCCCCTCCCCCACCATGCCTGACCGAAGCAGGCAGAGCTGTCTGAGGGAACTGACATTTTGGATTGGTGGTCCTGAAACTTTACTTTTTATTTCCAAATATGGGCCCAACTGTCCCATCTCTAATCTCTCCTCTGAAATCCTGAACGACAGCAAGATTAATAAAAGAAGAGGCCGGCTCTTCCCCTCAGGGCACAGCCACCCCACTCCAAGGGCAGCGTGGCCCTGAGGTCTGGCTGTGGGTTCTCACTCATGTGGCCCACTCAGTCAGTGTTGCAAACATATCAGCTGAGTGGTTGGAGGTTAGCCTGGGACTCTCACTGTGCACTAAGTGGACACACAGCTGCCCGGTCTCTGCCATGCTGAATAGCTGGGCAGCTTTGCAGGGAGGGCGGGAATTGGGTGCTAGAGACACATCCATTTAACTAGCTGAAATTTGTAGCTCCATGCAAGTCTGAGATGAGTCGACATTTACTTTAAAAGATGAGAAATGTCTGTCTTCACTCCTAGGAACTGCCTGGATCCCTTTATTGAGCTGCCAGCTCTGCCCATACCTCCCTCCCTGGTGAGTGGAGCCCAGGGGTTATGCATAAAGAAACAGTCTGGTCTGAGGACAGTTTCTATTTCTTTTGTACTTTTCTAGGGGTAAAACAAATTACATTGCCATAGAAACTTCATTTTCTATATATTTTTCAAGAACTTTCTGAGTCGACTCAGAAACTGTATGGAGATAGGATCAGACAGAAAGCACAATTTAAACCTAGTTAAATAGAATCTGATTTATATTCCTGAACCCAAAGACCAGAGCGTGTATTAATAAACCATCTCTGGGGAAAAGCAAAGTTAACATTCCAAAACTTATCCCGGGCTGCATCATCTGCCATTTATCATGGGTGTTCAAATTCCCCACGGCGCTCGGAACAGAACATTTGCTTTGCAGGAAGTCGGATGATATCAAGTCCAAGCGCTTTATTTCTCAGTGGGGAGGATGCACACACCAGAAGATAACTTTGGGCTGAAAAAACAGTGAGATGTGCTACTGGCTTCCACGTGGTGTTGTCTGAAGGCCTGGCAGGGGTCTCTTCCCACTGCAGTCACAGCTAACATCAGTGGGACCAGCAGGATCGCTGGACATCCGTTAAAGCGCAGGCGCAGTATGCTCTGGTGTGCTGCTTCAAACGCCGTCTTCAAGCACAGGGTTACAGTATAAAAGGTAATTTATGCAATTGTCAACAACAACATTGCCCGATATCTAATCTATATTTTAATAGCTTAGCAAGACCTGACATCAAGAACAATGCCCAATACCCATCGTGCAGCAGACACTGCATGCCTGGCAACTGATTCATCACTTCGCAACTAATCTGCTTTCCCGGCCTCCCCCGCTGACCAGGGAAAGAGTTGAGAAATGCCTCCAGCACAGCATGGGCAAAGTCTGTTTGAAGGGGAAGGAGCCAGCGTTATCTCAGGGATAAATATTCTCCTCTTTATCTTCTGCTTCAAAGAGGTGATTGTTTTAACCAAAATGATCTCAGAGCCAACAGTACAAGCAGAACCAATACACCTTCTCACCTAGCTCAAGGGTGGCCTTAAACGAGTCACGTGACTGTGGCCAGCTTCAACCTGGCCATCTGTCACATGGAGACCACCACTGGGGCATGCTGTCCTCCAGACAAGAGGTATCAGCTGGCCTCTTTAATTCTCAAGCAGCTTGGATTATCTGTAAGAGATCCACACATGGTTGAGCCCATTAATGGTGCATCATGGGGGAGCAGAGCTCACAAGGCCCCGCCCTCCGTGGCATAGATAACTCTTAAAAAGTTGGCGGCAAGGGAGGCTTTTCTCTGGTGACATTTTTCTTAGCTGCTCCGAAGTTGCTCGTGCTTCGGTAAGTAACCCCAGTTAAACTCAGGGCTCACCCCAAGCTACCCTTGGGTGGAATGGCTTCCACTCTGGATATGCCCTTCGAATGGTCCATGTGCCTAGAGCTGTCCTGTTAAAAGCCACACAGCCTGGCCACCCATGTGCCCCACACATGGACACAGCTCCTGGCTGGTGGCTCTTGCAGAAGCCCTCGCTGCATTAATTTCTCCCCATTCTCAGTTCAATTAGCTCAAGGATGACAGGTCTGGTGTTCTGCACTCTAGGGAGGCTGGATTAGCGCCATCACCATTAGCCCTAAATGAGACCCTAAAGGAGAATTTAATTCACATCCCAAACACTGCTGCACTGTGGACTCGGGGGTGCGATAACAGGGAAAGGCTAGAAGCAGAGGTTTGAAAACGAGCCCAGCTACACCACCCATTTCCCAGCAAAGGACATAAATTCATTCTTTTTCCAGGTGAGTGCACCCCACTCTGTATAAGCATCATATTTTCTTAACCATCCATCTATTGACAGGCACTGAGGTTGATTGATTCTATAACTTGAACAGTGTTGCAGGAAACATGAACTGCAGCTGTCTCTGCAGTGGGTTGGCTTAGAATCTTTGGGGTATACACCAGGAAATAAGCCAGACCCAGGAAGTCAAATCATGCATGCTTTTTTCCTCACCTGTGAACCCCAGATTGAGCATAAATACTTGAAGTAATGTTCACACATGGCCCCCAAACAGGAGGAAAAGTAAGGGAGAGAAGGGAAGAAGCACTCGGGAGGAAAGTTGAGGGGGAGGAAGTCAGTATGGTCGAAGTACATGACACACTCCAGAGACTGTCTTCATGTCCTCACTGTGCACTGCGCATCCGCCAACAGCTTTCTACACAAGAGTTTGCTTCCTCTAGTGTTAAGACAGATGCGCCTTTGCCTGGGCATGGTGTCCTGGAGACATCTCAACAGCCGCTTTGCACAGCCCCTCCTTTTCAGTTTAAAATAACCCCAAAGACCCACTGTTTATATTTAGGCTCAACTTGCCTGGAGTCCCACTCATCTGCAAGACCACAGCACCATCCAGGGAGGGTCCTGGGGCTGGGGTGCTGTGTTGTAAACTCATGGGGTGGGAGTGGTGAGGAGGTCCCTGGACCACAAACAGTCAGTTACAAGATGACAGACGTGCAGAGAAGGTGCCTCATCACAAGTTGGAGGAAATAGCTAAGATGTGCCTCGGAATATTCAATACATTATGAAATGGATTCTCTCTCTCTCTCTCTCTCTCTCTCTCTCTCTCTCTCTCTCTCTCTCATTGGAAGGAGGTATGAATGGAACAGCTGCCTCGGGCTCAGGCCACAGGGCCATACACTCAAAGCTTTATAAGTGGAGCCATCTGGGCTCCATGTTTCTCTGTGAAGCCCTTGCTAATGGCTGGAGTTCACCCTTGGGGAAGGGGCGGCGCTTTCCAGCCACCCACCTTCTCTCCAGGTGCTCCCTTCTGGGGTCCTCTGTGCATTTTTCTCCTTTCAAACACACAATGCGCAGGTGTCCCTTGCTGGTTTTCAGGTGTCCTGGGTAGAGTTTGAAAGAATGCCTCCCTGAAAGTCCAGCCTATTTCTTTCTGTCACTAAGCAAAGAAAACAGTTTGAGGTACCTGGGCGTCTTTGAGGAGCCATCAGGCAGTGATCCGGAAAGTGATCAGCCCTAGTTGAGCAGAACCAGAAGACTTCCCCAGATCTTCCTCTTTCCAGCTAGGAAGGGTCTGTTCACACAGGCTGTGCCGACTGAGAACTTGAGGCAAGATGATCCTGTCAACAGTTCTCCCCGTTACTCAGAGGGCTTGCTTCCCAGGAGCTTCAGACAGACCGGCCACAGTCTCTACTTCAGTGGAAACTGACTGTGGTCAGGGAGACTCCCGTGGGGCACGCAAGACTAGCACAGAGCCAGACACAGGGATTGCGGCTGCTTCCAGCCAAGCTTCAGGAAACAGCTCCAGGGAGGGAGGGCCGCACGGCTCCGTTCTACTGCGGGTGATTTAACTTTATTAACACAAGTCACCCACCTTTATTTTAGATGAAGTAGTGTTCCTCTATTCAAAACAGAAACAAATGACTCTCCGGTCTCCCAGAGGTAGCCGCATTCTCATACATGTATGAGAGCAACAGCCAGGCCTGGCGGTGCACAGCTGTGATTCCAACACTCAGGGAGCAGAGGAATCGTGAGTTCAAGCCCGGACCTGGTTTCAGGAAACAAAACAAAACTAAATGAGAGAAAGAGAACGCAAGTATGTTGTCTTTACCACATAAAAAAATGTGCTGATCCCTGGTGTGGTGGTGCACACCTTTAATCCTAGCACTTGGGAGGCAGAGGCAGGTGGATCTCTGTGAGTTCAAGGCCAGCCTGGTCTACAGAGTGAGCTCCAGGCCAGCTGGGACTAAAGGGAGACCTTGTCTCAAAGAGTCAAAAAAAACAAAAAAAATGTGCTGAGAGTGCAGCCCGTGCCAGATTTGAGCGGCTGACTTCAACACTGGAGACAAGAAGTTGAGAGAAAAGTGAAGACAAGGATGAGGAGAGCACCCGGTGCATGGCAGACACCGAGGTCCTGACGCACTAGGACACACGTACACACACCATACACCATGTACACACAACACACAAACCACGACACACTTATACATATGATATACACACAACACACACCATACATGTACACACAACACACAAACCACGACACACATATACATACAATATACACATGACACACACCATACACCACGTACACACAACACACAAACCACAACACACATATACATACAATATACACACGACACACACCATACATGTACACAGAACACACAAACCACGACACACATATACATACAATATACACACAACACACACCATACATGTACACACAACACACAAACCACAACACACATATACATACAATATACACACAACACACACCAATATAAATGCATACAATGTATATGTGATGTACACATACCACATATAATGCATACACCACACATGGAATTACATGACACAACATAAATGACATACATGACACACAATACACATACACGATGCACACAACACTATAAACACACACACACACACACACACACACACATCAGCCTACAAAGTGGGAATAAAAGGAAATGGCGCTGGGCTAGAGAGATGGCTCACACTCAGTAAAGTGCTGGCTGCCCCAACATGAAGAGCTGAGTTCAAGACCCAGAATCATCATTAAAAGAAAGAAAAGGAGACTGGGGAGATGGCTCAGCAGTTAAGAGCACTGGCTGCTCTTCCAGAGGACCAGGTTCGATTCCCAGCACCCCATGGCAGCTAAGAACCATCTGTAACTCCAGCTCCGGGGGACCCAACACCTTCTTCTGACCTCGGTGGGCACTGCACAACATGGGTGCATTTACGTCCATGCAGGCAATACATTCATACATGTAAAACAAAAATAAATAAATAAATAAATAAATAAATAAATAAATAAATAAATAAAGGCTGGAGAGCTGGCTCAGCGGTTAGGAGCACAGATCCTTGGGGCAGCAAAATGCTCAGCTCAAATTTCAAGGCAGACAGAACCCAAGAAGTTGAGGTTGTCCTCTGACCTACACACACACACACACACACACACACACACCTTAAAACAATGACAAAAGAAAGAAACAGCCATACATAATAACCCACACATGAAAAGACAAACACTACACTCCATGAAGAAAGACATCAAGTTCTTCCAAGACCAGGTGTTGAATGACCATTCAACACCTCTTCCCAACACACAGTGGGAAGTTCCAGCCAAAGACACTGCAAGAAATGTCCAGGAAGGATGGGGCAGACAGGAGAGAGTACTCGGGATCTCTGTTCAAAAGGAAATGTTCTTATATAAACAAGAACTTCACAGATCCCACCACAGGATCAGAACTGATACATGGATTCTGTAACATATCCAGAAACAAAGTCTATGTACAAAACCAGCTAGGTTTCTGTCTGCTAATGAAGAACCATCTCAAAAGGAAATCACAAAAGCAATTCCATTTAAAGTGTCATTGCAGAGAATAAAACACTTAGGAATTAGTGTTAAAAAAGACGCTGAGTAAAAGCCATAAAACATTGGAGAAGCTTTTTCTATTGTGATAAAGTGCTTCCAATATGAAACTGGCCTTTTTAAGGGTTTTAAACACAGAGCTCAATAACATTAAACATATTGTCATTGTAACCCAACCAGCTCCCAGAGTGGTTTCCTCCCCTTCTCTCCTCCTCTTCCTCCTCCTCCTCTTCCTCCTCCTCTTCCTCCTCCTCTTCCTCCTCCTCTTCCTCCTCCTCTTCCTCCTCTTCCTCCTCCTCTTTCTCCTCCTCCCCTTCCTCCTCCTCTTCCTCCTCTTCCTCCTCCTCTTTCTCCTCCTCCCCTTCTTTGTCTCCTTAACCCCTTGCCTTCTCTTGTATAACAAGCATTGGAGGAAACCTCTCAGTCAGAGCTCATTTATTCTGCTGATTGTGTCCCCTTTGTAGGAAGCTTCCTTTGCCACGAGCAGGTACAGCATGGTCCTGCTAAGGGAAGGGGGGCACAGTGCCCACCTGCATCCACTGTAGGAAACTGACCCCTTGGCACAGAGGTCAGTCGGGTACTTTCATAACCCTACTTGAGAGGTTCCTTCCAACTCAGGTCCTTAGCCTGGGACAACGGAACCTTTCCCACCTTGGCCATCCTTGTTCCACCGGCCCAGAGACTGCTGGCCCCTGGACAGGACTTTCAGGTGGATTGCTTATCTTCAGCCTATGCCCATTCACAATTCACTTCACCACACCAGCTATCCAGGTTGGTGGTCTAAAGGACCGCTGTCCAACCCACTGGTCACTCAAATGAGAGTCAGACCTGCTTTGCCCTGTATGCTCGCAAAAAATAACAGCTGGGAATTCTGTAATGACGGTAATGGAGAATTTGATCTATTGCCTGCTACAGCTTGCTTTTATAAGCAAAATTATGTCATTTCCCAGAGCCAATCACAGACACCCCCCCCCCAGTTCCACGCCACTGCATACTGCTGCCATGCCTAACATCCTGTACCTGGGCCACATTGCTTGCTCCCTCTTGGGGTGGGGTCAGAGGAATCCCATGACTCCCACAGTGCCCTGAGGAGTGCTAGCTGAAAACTAGGCCCCAGTTCAAACTGGTTCTTCCTACACTCTTTATCAACAATCACACCCATTAAGAAATGGGCAGGGAGGGAATGCCACCATCTTGTTCTGTGGATCAAGATAGATCCCCCAGACATCCTCCAGACATACCCCAGACATCCCCCAGACATACCCCAGACATCCCCAGACATCCCCCAGACGTCCCCCAGACATTCCCCAGATGTCCCCCAGACATCCCCCAGACAGACATCCCCCAGACATTCCCCAGACAGACATCCCCCAGACATCCTCCAGACATCCCCCAGACATCCCCCAGACATCCCCCAGACAACCCCCAGACATCCCCCAGACAACATCCCCCAGACATCCCCCAGACATCCCCCAGACAGACATCCCCCAGACAGACATCCCCCAGACAGACATTCCCCAGACAGACATCCCCCAGATAGACATCCCCAAGACAGACATCCCCCAGACAGACATCCCCCAGACATCTCCCAGACATCCATGTTCTTGAGCTAGCTTGTTCTCTTCCTGTCAGACCCTCACACATCTTGGTCGCCATTCGGCATGTCTTAATCTCCTCTTCACCTCCTCCCACCTCAATAAGTTAGAGTCTCTCTGCATATCTCTGCTCAAAGGCACCTCCTCTCTGCGTCCTGTTGCCCCTTTGGGGACATTTGCCTGGTTGGATCTGCCCCTGTGTCCTGGAGCTGTGTTTCTGTTGCTTTACCGCAGACGCCTTCACTTCCTGCCACAATCTCCTGAGCACAGTGTCCTGGATTTGCTCACTGCTAGATTCTAGGTGTAGACCCTGCACATATATTGCTAACTGAATGAGCCTGGATGGTTTGACCAGACCCCACTGTGATGAGCGAGTAGACTCAGCTCAGACACAGGCAGTCCAGCCTCCTCCTCTACTTCCCTGATCACATGGTAAGGCTTGACTGTGCAAACACACAGACTACTAAAAGCCTGGACATCCTGACACCGGCTCTCAGCAAACTGATGGCCACTCCTTCAAGAACCCTGCATCTTCTGCCTACAGTGTTCTTGCTGGTCTGAGAACAGCTACTCAGAATTTGGACTTCCAGGAGAGAAGCTGTCCCATGCTATATATGGCTGCCCTTAGGGGCGAGCAGCAGACTGGAGTTCACTGTAGGCCACACATGGTCCTTTGGGGACTGTCCCCACTGTGGAGTGTAGGCTCTGCTGTACACAGCACAAGATACAGGCTCTAGTGGAGACACTGAATGTGTGAGGGAAGGTCATTTTCACAGGGTCAGGTCCCCAGCAAGCAATTTGGGGTGTTGTAGCTGAGGAAAACATGGCTACCTGCTCTCTCTCTCTCTCTCTCTCTCTCTCTCTCTCTCTCTCTCTCTCTCTCTTCCTTTCTTCCAAAGAGTGAAGGCCAAGAACCAGGCTTGGAGGAGGCTGACTGCTTGATTTGATAAATTTATCACCAATCCTGGCAACACACAGTGTCATGTGATGCTGTAGGCTGAGACTCTAGTTAGCTCCTGTGTAGAAAGATCCAGTTTGAAATGGGGGCTAGTTCTCAGCTAGCACCCCCCAGGGCACCACGTGGATGGGGGTCAAGGGATTTCTCTGCCTCTGCCCCAAGGAGGAGCAGATAACATGGCCTAGGTGCATGATGCTGGGTGGGAGAACGGTGTGCAGTGGCATGGAATTGGAGGCCTGTGATTGGCTCTGGGAACTGACGTCATTTGGCTTATAAAAGCAGGCTGTAGCAGGTAATAAATCGAATGCTCCATTATCATCATTACAGAATTCCCAGCCGTCATATTTATTTTTTGCACGCATACAGGCCAAAGCAGGCCTGCATTTCATTCAGGTGGCCAGTGAGTTGGAAAGAGGTCCCCGTGCAGACCACCAACCTGGATAGCTGGTGTGGTGAAGTGAATTGTGAGTCGACATAGGCTGAAGATAGGCCATCAGCCATCAGCCTGAAATTCCTGTCCAGGGGTCAGCAGTCTCTGGGCAGGTGGGAAGTCACAGCCAAGCGTGGGAAACGTGTCTCATAGTGCCCGGCTAAGGGCCTGAGTCGGAGGGACCTCTCAGGCCGGGCTATGGAAGTAGCCGACTGGTCTCTGTGATGAGAAGCCAGTTCCCTACAGTGGCCACAGGTGGGTACTGTGTTCTCCCCCCCTTAGCAGGGCCGCATGGTACCTGTTCGTTTTACAAAGAAAGATTCCCACCCACACCTGGCTGTCCATGGCCCTTCCTAGACCTCATTTAATGATTACTTCAGTTCCTAGCAGACAGTCCCTGCTACCCAAGCTAGAGAAAAAAAAAAGGAAGCTCACAGAAAGAGAATTTTATTTCTGTCCATACAATATGGTTCAAACAAGAAAAAAATAAGCTCATCATGAGCCATCCTCCAGCTGTGTGGTAAAGTGCCTTCTTGGCCAGGTTAAAACCACCTGGCTGTGATTAGTTAAATCAGACCCATACTGCCAGGCGTGGTGGCATGTGCCTTTGATCCTAGCACTTGGGAGGCAGAGGCAGGCGGATCTTTGTGAGTTCGAGGCCAGCCTGGTCTACAGAGTGAGTTCCAGGTCAGCTGGGGCTACAGGGAGACCCGGTCTCAAAAAGACCAAAAAAAAAAAAAAAAAAAAAAAAAAAAAAAAATCAGACCCATACTGATTTGAGAAGGTTCTCCTTAAGATTTTCTGGGAAGAGGAATCAAAGCCCTGGGTGACACGATTATTTGATCGTGGGCTCCTGGCTGTGTGCAGATCCTCCTCTCTTCCATTGGTTCACCGTGGTCTGGAGAATACGGTCAGGAAAGATGCTGAGCTGGAACTGGAAATCACGCACGAGTGCGTTTCAGGCCTGGAGTCTCCTTGGAGATCGGAATTGGAGCCATTGCACTTGGGGTGGAGGGGGTTCAGAGGGTGAAGTGAACAAAACTGCAGAAAGATTTTTTTCAGGGAACTTCTGCCCTTAAGAGAAACAGTTTCTCTTGATGAAGAGAAAAATAACCCAGCCTGTGTCTTAGGAGGCCGTTCCGCCCTCAACGGCTGACTGGCCTCCAGCGATTCGCTTAATTGTTCTGAATTTTTGTTTAATCAGTACAGGACAACTCTTCGCTCTTGCTATACAGGTGCAAATCTACTGTGACTGCTTAATTTGTGGTGGATGAGTTTTTATTGATTCACATGAAAAACTGTTTCATTATATACCCTGCAACTGCTTTAACATTACAAATATTAAACAGAAAATGGATACTCTCCAGACCCTAAAATGTTCAGCTCTGGTTAATCTCAGTAACAACACCAGGTTTCTAATACTGACTAATGAATACCAGCTTTCAGCTAAGTGTACAGCCAAGAAGCCACCTGTGTCCCGTGGCCTAGAACTCTGTGAGCACAATGGAGTCTGTTCCGGGAGGGGAGCCGAGCACAGCCATGCTCTGCAAAGAGGCTCTTGCTGTAGAGAATAATTATTCACTTCAATTCCACTACATCGAAATCCAGAATCTGACTGCAGATCACAAAGACAGTTCAGATCAGCATCAGTGCCCAGTGTCCACCAGACACACCCACAAACACACAAAACACACTCATGAACACACACCCATGAACACACTCCCATGGACACACATATTCACGCTCATGAACACACATATTCATGTGACACACATACTCATGAACACATGAACACACACACACGCGCACACACAAACCATTCACACACGCACTCCACAGGGCAGATGGAAGATCCAAGCCCTCACCATCCTCTGAACAGAAACCACCATCTTTTTCCCCTGTGATTTAGGCCCTTCACTTATTCATAATCAAACCTCAGGTAAGGGACTCCCTGCCCCAATTGCTTGTTTGCAAGAAATCCAATGCTCATTCTTGGGCGTCTGTGCAGAGACCTGGCAGGAAAGAAGGAGGAGGTGTAGTCTTGTTGGAATATTTATGCTGTTTAGGTGAGTGTGGGACTTCTGCCAAGCCTGGGATGTGACCAGCCTTGCTGGAAGGAGGCTGGACAGCTTTGGAGGAGAGAGCTGGTGTGGCGCTCGCTGCCTGCCTGCCTGTGTGGGGCGATGCTTCAAGGAGCACACAGCCCTCCCTCCATCTCCTGCCTCTTTTCTCCACATACTCTTAACATTGAAAATTCTGTTTTGTGTCAGGTTCTAGGAGAACAGAGTCCATCTGTAGCACCTAGTGACTTTCCTCGTGTACTTTACAATTTCGCAGGCTGTGACACTGTGGGTGCAAAATCCCTGCAACTGTAATTTCTACTTGTGAGAGGAAGACAAACAAACAAACTGGAAAAGCTCACGCAGGCCTACCCGCATCCCTGCATACATTTGCTGCGAAGTGCTCCCCCTGCTCCCAGTGTCCGGTTCATCTGAGGGCAGCCACTTTTCACATTCCCCTGCAGTATCAACCTGCTAGTTATTTTCAGAGCAAAGTTGTGAGACTTTCCCATGTCTCCGGGAGCTGGGCTGTCTGGAGGACAGTGTGCCGTGTGCACAGGTGGTCACCTGTGGATTCCACATCTGCAAAAGCGGCCATCACCCAGGAGCTGTGTGGCCAGTCGGAGGGAGGGAGGTGCTGCAGCCAGGCTGTGGAGCTTTGTCTCCTGGGCTAAGATGCTCAGGGACAAATATGGACGCCTTCCCTCCCCCAGAGCTGTTTTCTGTCCAAGCTGCACCTTTGCTGTCTGCCAGCCCTACCCTTCTTTCTATTCACTTGACTTTCGTACCAGGGTAGGCATCTGTTGGGTGGGCATTTCCTTTGGACATGGTATGCAGCTTGGCCCTGGATACACAGGAGAGATGGGGCTCAGCGCTTGCTCGCAAAAAAACAAGGATGTAAGCCAAAGAACTAACTTCCAGGGAGAGCAGAGCCCTGTTGCTATAGCAAAGACAGTGACCAAGCCCCCGATACCGGGACGCCAGGCTTCAGTGGAGGGCCCTTACCTGGGATAACTCACCTGGCTGTACTGCCATCCCAGGAGGAAGAAGCATCTGCCCGCTGTGAGCAAGCTGCTTCTTAAATCCACCCACCCCCAAAAAGCAGGTGATAGAGCCCAAAACGCAGGGCCTCACCTATCTGATGTTAGAGCCCCAGGCCTCCATCCGGTCCTGATCAGCCCTGAACCCTTCCCTCACCCCCAGGAATGACCAGAAACAGACACTCTGTTCTCCAGACTTTCATCTTGTGTCATTTCTTTCTTTTTGTTTTTGTCTTTTTTAAGACAGGGTCTGCCTGTAGCCACAGCTGACCTGGAACTCACCATGTAGCCATTTCTATCAGCCACATTCCTATATCCTGATTGTTTTCCTGAATAATTAGTAAGAAATAAGTATGACAAAGTGATCAGAAGATAACATTATGGCTACGTAATTAAAAATGTGTCACACATGAACACACATGAACACATATGAACACAAATGGGACAGGTCCAAGGGGATGCCATCTTTAAGGTGCCCAAATATGAGGTCTTTATCAGCTGAAATGGGGAACAACCAGCCAAGTACCCTTCACCAGGATCCATGACCTAGACAAACACCCATCCTCAGAATCCATGACCCAGACAAGCACCCTTCACCAGGATCCATGACCCAGACAAGCACCCTTCCTCAGGATCCATGACTCAGACAAGCACCCTTCACCAGGATCCATGACCCAGACAAGCACCCTTCCTCAGAATCCATGACCCAGTCAAGCACCCTTCCTCAGAATCCATGACCCAGACAAACACCCTTCCTCAGAATCCATGACCCAGACAAGCACCCTTCACCAGGATCCATGACCCAGACAAGCACCCTTCACCAAGATCCATGACCCAGACAAGCACCTGAGAGACAGGACAGGGCACCTACACATGATCAGGAGAAGAGCAGAGAATGGTGAGGGGTGTGGGGGTGTGGACCCAGCAGGCACATGGTGGAACTTTCCAGAACAGCACAGAGCAAAGAACGACTCCACCCAAATCCTGGTGGTGTGGGAGTGAGGAATCACACTTAGACACGCACGTAAACCAGAGGGTGCTTGCTTAGTTTGGTCCGGAAATGGTGCTGCTGGATTGTAACTCTCTATTTGACAGAACCTGGACCCCCTGGGGAAGAGAATCTCAATGCAGAATTATCCAGGGGAGGTTGGCTTGTAGTCAAGTCTGCGAGGATTGTGTGGATTCCTAGTTGAGGTGGGAAGCCCTGCCCTGCATGTGTGTGGCAGCACTTGATGGGCTGGTAAGAGTTACTTAGCTGGGCATAAAATATCAATGGGGGAACACGGATGCCTTTGTCTCCCCTCCACTGTAGACATGGTATATAAGCTGCTTCCGGTTCCTACCTTGATTTACCTGCAATGATGCCTCTAACCTGGAATCATAATCAAAATAAACCTTTTCTTTCCCCTATGCTGCTTTCCTCCAGGGTGTTTATCACAGTGACAGAGAAAAAAACTAGGACAGAGCTCGTGGCCATCCTCATTAAGTGTCAGAAGCCAGCACAGTGCTCCCTCTTACACTGTACCTGGAACACTGTACCTGGAGCACTGTCCACACTGGTTTTCCTTTGTGTGCTCAGGGGGGTCCCACCAAATTTTAGACCAAGAGAGTCAATGGCCTCCTGTGTTCTCATGTGTTACCGTCTAAATACTCAATTCAGAATTCCTGTCTTTACCAAAGCCCCCCCCCCCCCCCATCTTCTTGGGCCTCTCAATCCCAGGTCCCTGTCCATGGACCCAGAGCTGAGCATCTGCATCTCCCCAAGTGCAGTTAAAAAGATTGACTGCCTATTAGCAAAGACACCCTGGTATCTGCTCATCTGAAATTAAGCAGGAGATATTTCGTTAAGACTATTTTGTTAAGCAAGCAAAATGTAAAACTTCCCATCTTTAGTGATTGATCAATGACCTTTTAGAGGACCCTGCTAAATGGAACAATTGAAGAATGCGGGAGCAATTAAGGCGCTTTCGCAAGCCAGTCCACTTATCAAAATGACTTGGACAAGATTTCAGCTGGATCATTGCCCCTTAAGCCTTGCCGCTGTCAAACCAGATCCAACAGCCCCAAGAAGACTATTTTAGACACATCAGCAAAATGCCACCCTGAACTTTAGTAGCAATTACAGGCATAAGAGATATTGGCCGTGTCGAGCTTTGGGCTGAACTTCCCCTTGTGCTTCGATCCGCATGTCCCAGATGCCCGGCCGATCCTTCTCCTGCCTTGTGATGCAGGCGCTTGCTGTCCCCATTAGCATTTTCCAGATAAAAGCCACGGTGTGGAAAGGGTGAAAGCTAAGCCAGCTCAACACACACCACACTTTGTTCCAGTAAAGCCTCCTTTGAAATAGCAATTACTCCTGTGCGCCAGGCCGTTTGAGGAAGCAGAGCTGACACTGTGCTTCGTGCAGAGGGACTGTCCTCAGCACTGATTCCTTTCCTCGTCTATCCTTGGGCTTTTCTGTTGAATGAAGATAAGCTGGTCTTGTGGAGTTATCCCAGACCTTCCTGTTGACTGAGGAGGAGAGTGCTGCCAGGCTTGAACATCAGCAGGTTTGCTGGATGCCAGCAGCCAGGCAGAGCAATGGACCATATCCCTGCTTACTTACAGAAATGTCCTGCTCTTTGCTGGGCCCAGCTCTGTGTCTGTCATCTACGGCAGAAGAGAAGCCCCAATTCTCAGTCAGACACTCACCTTGAAGACGTTTTCAGAAGCGCTTAGATTCTGTCTCCCTCTGTGTTGAATGCAGGTGAGTCAGTGGGTTTTTGGCTGCCTGTGATGCCCAGACATTCATTTCTAATCCTGTGGATTGCAGATTTAGAGGGCTAAATCCAGGCTCCGATGTGGTATTGACATTCACTGTGTCTGCCGGAAAGGACCATAGACCCAAACCCCAATCACACCCCAGTCCAGAGCCACCTGGGTAGAAGACCGATGGGCCGGATGGAGCCTCTCCTTTCCCCTCCAGCATTCAAGGGAGAAGAGACATCTTAGAACACATGGAAATGGAGGGGCTCTACCCACACCTGAGACTTCGTAGAACACATGGAAATGGAGGGGCTCTACCCACACCTGAGACTTCGTAGAACACATGGAAATGGCGGGGCTCTACCCACACCTGAGACATCGTAGAAGGCACGGAAATGGCGGGGCGCTACCCACACCTGAGACTTCGTAGAACACATGGAAATGGCGGGGCTCTACCCACACCTGTGGCGGCCTTCAGTGCTCTTTCCAGGGCCTTGCTGACTCTGACCATGTGTTAGGGACTTCTCTTACTGTGACAAATTTAACGGAAGAGAGACTTAGTTTGGCTCACAGTTTTGTAGATTTGAGTCACTGTGGCTTACATTTGGAGCCTGTGATGAGGAAGTTCATCATCATGGTGCCGGGAGGCAGTGGCTGTTTATGTCAGAAGAGAGGAAGCAAAGAAAGTACACGATGGACGCAAACAAGGACCAGGTCGAACCTTCAGATCCACACTCCATGTGAGCTTTTCTAGCCACCTCCCGAAACGTCCAGAACTTGTCAAAACAGCTCCAGCAACTGAGACCTCCCACCCTTACACATGAGCGTGTGGAGGCCTCTCCTACTCAAGCCACAACAGGCCCTGTCCCTTCTTTCCGTGGTTTTCCATATCCTTGGCTAACAGGCATCTTTTAAAGCACTTTATTTTCCTATATTAATTGTATAAAACAACAGGTTTTATTGTGACATTCTCCTGCCTATGGATAACGCACTTTCATGACACCTTCGCAGCCGTCCTTTTCCTTCCCTTTCCCAACCTCTGCTCTTTCCTAAAAGTCCTCCTTCTACGGAAATGTCTTTTTCTAGAATCCACATACAGGGAAAGTGTGCAATACTCATCTTTCTGAGTCACGCTTACCGGCATCCAGTTCCATCCATTTTCCTGCAGGCAAAGTGAGTTACTTTCTTGTTGCTGAGTAAAATCCCAGTGTGTCTTTAGCCCAGTTTATTTATCTACTACCCCACTGGTCAACACCCAGGCTGATTTTGTCCCAAGTCTGTGCTGACCACTGGAGTGGGTTGTGTAGCATCTCCATGGTGTGTTTACTTGGAACCCTTGGTGTAAATACCCAGGAGAGGTGGAGTAGCTGGGACTTCTGCTAAACTTTTTTTCAGTCTTTTGAGGAGCCCCAGCCTGACTTCCATACCAGGCGCCCACACTATACTCCGGACAGCACTGTGTAAGTGCTCTTCTTTCCCTTCATCCTTACCCATCTGTTGCTTTGGGGTTTTTTGTTGTTGTTGGTGGTGGTGGTGGTTGTTTTGTTTCTGGTGGGCATTCTGACTGGGGTGAGAGGGAATCTCAGTGCTGTTTTGAGCTCCTTTTATTTTATATTATTCCAAAATATGCATATATACACTCCACACATAAATCAAAATTACAAATTCTGAAAAGAAACTATAGGTTGATTCCTAAACACATTTAGAGATTCACATTTTAACAGTAAAGTTGCATGCAGGTAAAAAAGATGTATAACTTTACATTCTTTTTTTAAGACTATGAATACATATCTTCCATGCGTATATGGTAATTACAATGTGTGAATACAAGTGGTAGGACAATTCTAGAGCCCACTAAGAGATTCACTTTGGAATAGCACAGTTGCTTTCATATACAATGAAATATAATAATAAAGTTGCTCAGTTTGCCTGCCAACTGGAGATTTGGTGTTAGCATCCACAAATGAGGGAAACCATTCGCCCTTTTTTTTCTGGGACTGAGTTACTTCACTTAGCATAATTGCTTCGAGTTCCATCCATTTACCACTGCAGAGAACTCCATTGTGTAGATGTACCACATTTTTGTTATCAAAGTCTTCTTTGAAGAAGTGATTAGCAAAAGGCCTAGTGGCACACATCTTTAATCCCAACACTCAGGAGGCAGAGGGATCTCTATGAGATCAAGGCTAGCCTGGTTGACATAGGGAGGTCCAGGCCAGCTGGGGCTACAGGGAGATCTTGTCTCAAAAAAAAAAAAGGAAAAGAAAAAGAAAACTGTTATTTAGTAGTTGTTACTTTACTAAATCCAATTCAAGGATTGGACTATTTTTCTTCTTGGTGTTTAACGTTTTAATAATTATTATGAGATGTTCATACATAAGTATCCTGAATTCTTATCGTTTCCAACCCTCCCTCTCTCCCCTCTCTGGCTCCTGCCTCCACCTCTCCCTCTGGGATTCATGACCTCTTCTATTATTATTTATTGCTTTTATATAGGCATTGATAGATATGTTGACAGATGTATATATTGATAGATGATAGGTGATTGGTAAATATATGGATAGATAATAGATAGGTTATAGATAGATGATAGATGATAGATAGGTAGATAATAGGTGATAGAGTGGTGATAGATGATAGATAGATAGATAGATAGATAGATAGATAGATAGATAGATAGATGATAGGTGATAGATGGATGATAGATGATAGATTATAGATCAATGATAGATAGGTTATAGATAGATGATCGATAGATGATAGGTGGTAGATAGGTGATAGTCGATAGATATATGTTGATAGATTATAGATAGATGATATATTATAGAGAGATGATAGATGATAGATAGATGATATATTATAGAGAGATGATAGATGATAGATAGATAATAGATAGGTGATAGGTAATAGATAGATAGGTTATAGATAGATGGTAGGTGATAGGTAGAAAATAGATGATAATAGGTGACAGATAGATAGGTGATAGATGATTGATAGATGATAGATAGGTTATAGATAGATGACAGATAGATAGATGATAGATAGATCTGTTATACATAGATGATAGGTAGAAGATAGATAGAAGATAGATAGATAGATAGATAGATAGATAGATAGATAGATAGATACTGAGTCCATTTAGCCAATGGGGATGGTGGGAATTTCACAAGGCCCACACTTAGGTGAACAACAGGCAGGCAGTCAGTCAATGACTGCTGAGGGAGGAAGGACCAGCTTTCTCCAGCAACAAGCTCCCTAATAGGCTGCTCCATCCCAACTGGTCAGCCCTAAACATGTGCACACATGGGTACCACTTGATGGTGTTCAATGTTCTGAGGTCCTTATATTTTCTGGATATGAATTCCCCTTTCCACAAGAGCACCCAGAGATGTTTTCCACCCTCTGGAGGCTAAGTCTTCACTCTGTTGTTTCCTGTGCAGTAAGTGGTTTTTATTCAACAGGATCCTGTTTGTCAAGCCATTATTTCCTGAGTTATTGGAATCCTACCCAGGAAGTCACAGACCATGTATGTAGTTTCAATGCTTCTCTGTGTTTCTCTGGCTTCAAAGTTTCAGGTCTTACATTAAAGTATGTCAGGAAAGGAAAAGTGAGAAGGTTAACAAAGGAAGAAAAACACCTGAAAGAATAGAAGGTAGCCATACCATGGCCAGTCTGTAAATATAAAACTTTAATCCGCTAAATAAAAATAACTTCAAATGTTTGTGCTCTACACTGGTCATGTGTCAAGAGTGGATATACTTTATTTTCCATGATTTCTTAGGCTCTTTTATTGGAAAGTGCAAACTCTGGTTGGACCCTTCTGTTCTGTTTCTAAGTCGACTCACTGCTGCCCCTCTCCCTCTAACCACTCTGCTCCCATGCTCTGAACAGGCCCAGGCTCCAGCCACAGAGCTCGCTTTCTTTCTTTCTTTCTTTCTTTCTTTCTTTCTTTCTTTCTTTCTTTCTTTCTTTCTTTCTTTCTTTCTTTCTTTCTTTCTTTCTTTCTTTCTCTTTCTTTCCTTCCTTCCTTCCTTCCTTCCTTCCTTCCTTCCTTCCTTCCTTCCTTCCTTCTTTCTCACCATCTGCTTTGATAAGCAGAGTCTTTGGCTTTCTCTGTTTCTCTCTGTCAAGTGTTGAATTTCAGTGTCTTCCTTAGCCATCCGCCTAGCTAAGAAACTATTTTCTGGCTTCTCCAGGTCCCAAGATTCTAGAAAGTTCTATTTCCATCTAGTCCACTGTCTTGTCTTCTCTGGTCTTGGCTTCTCTATTTGCGTTGGGGGATCTGTAATCTATCTCCCTAAATTATGAGACTTAAGGAAGGTATAGCTGCAAAGCTCTGGCCTGAGGTTCTGGGGTTCCTACGTAGGGGATCAGGAGCAGAAATCAGGAGGAAAGGAGGAGAAACCTTGCCTGAAAGCCGCCATTGCGGAGCAAGCAGGTTCCCTGCGAAGATGTGAGCCACACTTTGGTTAGAGAACGTTGCACACTAAAGACCACGCTCCTGGCTTCATTTCTGCAGTTGTGACGAAGATCTTCATAAAAAACAACTAGGGTGAGGAAAGGGATTGTTTGACAATCCCAAGCTATGCTGTATCATTTGAGGGATGTCGAGGCAGTAACTGTTGCAGTTAGTCACATCATGGTCAGGAACAGAGAGAATGAGCACATACATCTTTGCCTGCTTGCTCTCAGCTGCCTCTCTCCATATGCAGTTCAGGAAACCCTGCCTGCAGCCACCCGCCGTGGGCTGGGTCTTCCTACTTCAGTTACCAATCAAAATGACCTCCAGACACGCCCAAGGCCAACCTGACCTAGAGAATCCCTTATCGATACTCTGTTCCTTGGTGATTCTAGTTTGTATCGAGCAAATAAAAGGAATCCATATAATGTTTTGTTATGAGTTCTACCTATGGTTGAAGAAACAGTGTTGTGCATATCAAAGATTCACTATTTAGAGTGGTCAGGGAATAGTGTCACCAGCCAGGAGCCATCTAGCATCTCCATAATCTGTCCATCATCAATCCTAAAGTTGGACATCAGCTCAGTGCTGCTCACCCAACCATGCTCGTCACCCTTCTTCACCTGGCTTTCCTTTTTTTTTTTTAACATTTTTTATTGATGCTTTGTGCATTTCATACATCATTTTCCAATTCAGTTCAGATATGTTTCCCTTTCCCTTCCCCCCCACCCCCACCCCATCCCAGATCATGCATTCTGCCATAACTGTCCTGCATCTTTCTCTCAGTTTTTTTTTCATTTTTTAGCTATAAGTGATAATCCATGAGTACAAGCATCCTTCATGTAAAACCAATTTGCAGGCTGTTATGCCCAAACCCCCACAGCCCCACCTTTGAGCGGGGGGTGAGGGGTTGTATGTTCAATCAAGTTGATCAAATGAGTGTCCAGACTACATTGCTGTAGTTTCACCATTCACCCCAATTGCAGCCCTTACATTCTACCATGCTCCCTCTTCCACAGATTGTTCCCTAGGCTTAGAAAAGGGGCACAGGTGGATGACTGTTTTGCTTCACCTGGCTTTCCTTTAATTCCTCTTTCTAAGCCAGAATTGTGCCCACCGCACTTGCATCGGAGGTGCGTCTCCCTAGTCATCTGTTTTATGATCATTTCTCAAGCTTCCCTTTCTCACATCTCTGAAGTCAGGCTGTCTGATACTTTCTCTTGATTAGGTCTCACATTTGAGGACATAACGTTGCCTTCTCACTGTTTCATGTCAGGGTAGCTCCCCACCTGGAGCTTCTCAGGACGTCACCCTGGCCAAGTGACCTCTATCCAGTTCCCCACATTCAGGTTTCCACCTTTCCTTTCCCAGGCTCCAGTCCAATTTGTGGACATTTTTCTCAGAAGTCCTGATAGCATTTTGGGCTGTGAGTCCAAAAAGTGAAATTGAACATATTGTAAAGGTACTTCTAAAACATAAAACTGGGCCATTTGAAACTGCAGAGAAGGGAAATGTCATAGCTTGCAGGCAGTAGAAAAAGAAGCCAGTATCTCCGGTCCCTGGAATATAGTTCACCAGCGCTCACGATGGTCCTCATGAAAGTCTCCCTCCTCACTCTACACAGCGAGAGTGATTAACCTCCTCCCGGAAGCAGACTTGTTTTTGGGAGGAGGTTAATACAGAGTTTGTTTTCGAACAGCAGGCAGTGGCCCACATGTGGAATCCTGCCACTGGGGAGGTAGAGGCGGGAGAATTGAGAGTTCAGGGTCAGCCTGATCTATATAGGCAAGTCTATAAAGAATAGGCAAATAGTATTTAGGTTCACAACACTGAAGCTGTCCAAAGTCCACTAACCTCAGCATGCCTGCAGACATCATCCACCATGATCCTTGCAGTTGGTTTCCTAAAGCAATGTTCTCCCTTTCTCATTCATGTACAATTGTTATTAGAGCCCTTCTCTAAGGAGCAGGTGTCCTGTCTCCTCACGTGTTAACTTAGTCAATTAGAAATGTCAGTGTCGATCCATGGAGACAATATTGTTTGTAGTTCAATGTCATGCCTTACCCCCTGTGTTTTGTCTTGGGCTTGGATTACTCCGTTTTTGCCTATACTGGGTACTGGTTCAGGTTCTCCTGAGACCCCATGACATGGTCCAGTTTTTGTTTCATTGGAGCCTTAACATTCAGGCACTACAAGGTGTTCCAGGTCCATTAAAAATTTTGCTGACCTGACTTCAGAACCAATCTGTTCTCCATGGAGCCCTGAGGCTTCCTATTTTAGAATGGAGATGGGAGACTGGGATTCATGTGCTGGGTGAGCTATTCCTTCTGAGATGTCACAGCTCTGCACACAGGGAAGGGAAGGTGGCTGCCCCTTTACATCTTGCTAAGCCCACTCATATGCCAGTGTGTGTGTTTAGCCCTGCACCTCTCTGCACGTCCATCAAGGTAGTTGTGGCATCGTGTTGGTTACCCTGACTCTGATTTTGCACCTGAGAGTTCACTTTATTCTTCCTCCTCTTCCTACTATGAACACCTTTGTGACAGTAAAACCTGATCTCTTATCTATGATCTGCCCACTATTTGTGAAACAGTTTCAAGTGTTGTCTCCATGAGACAGACCCACCATCTAGAGGCTCAGGCTGTGAGTTGTGTGTGCATGCCTGGCCTTAAGCCACCCTTGAAAATATCTTACAGAGCAAGCTAGTCAGGTATTTCTCTTACCCTTCCTCTCCTGAGTTCATGCAACATTTTCGTAATTCACTTATGCATGGTCACCACTGGCATTACCACTGGGATTTTCAGTATCTTCACTGATTATAATTTTAAATTGTTTGCGAGTGTTTTCATCTGCATTGAGATAGACTATGTTTTCACAGTTCTCTGATCAGTAGCCCAGGCTTAGTCACTTGTCCATCACCACAGCGCCATCAGAAGAGGCTTATTGATCGGGACACTCACTCACACTGACTTTCTGGAGTCAGCTGCTCGCTTCTGTCTTGGTGCTGACAACCACTAATTTGTTTAGTCTCTGTAGTTCTTCACTCCTAGAATATTATGTAAATGGGCTGGGTATGTATGACGCATTCACGTGTCACCCCAGCTGTGTCCTCTAACTGCTGGGTTGATTGCCATGGAAAAGCTGCGCAGTTGTTCTGCTTACAAATCTATCGCTGAAGGAAGCGTTGGGTTTTCTCAATTTGGGTAATTATGAATAAATAAGCTATAAAAACATGCATGAATTTATGAGAGACTGCATACTTTCAGTTCACTTGAATGAAAATCTACAAGTCACATCCTTACAATGTAAGGAAAGTGACTTGATTCAGCTGGTCCACACCAAACCCACAATCAAGAAACATGGTAAGAATGTTTGTGTTCAAACACCTTCCTCCTTTCTACACAGATTGGGATCCTGGCCTAGGGAATGATGTCACCTACGGTGGGCAAATCTTCCCCTCTCCATTAAGATAACCGCTCATACAATTATGCCAAGAGAACTGTCTCGGGTGATTCTCCATCTGATCAAGCTGACAGTTGAGATTAACCACCACTCATCTCTCATCCCCTGTGCTATTAGTTCGCCTGTCTGTAATCTCTGATGATGCTGTTTTTTTCTGAACAGTCCTTTGTTAAAATGTCTATTCTGATCATTTGCTCATTTTAATTGGGTTGACTGTTTCCTCATTGTTGAATTTTAAGAATCATTTTATATTTTGATCTTGAGTTAATTTTTATGACAGGTGCACCATCATCCTTAACAGATGATTTAAAGGGTCCTCTCTTCTATATGGCTTGCTCTTCATTCTTCTAACAATGTATTTCACAGAGTAGATTTTAATTTTGGTGGAGCCTACTTTATGAAATTTTCTTCAAAGATCTTGCTGTTGTGTCAGAAAACTCATTGCTATTGCAAGAAAAATCTCTAGTCTGCTTCAAGTTTTCTTCCCCAAGATGTTTGGTACTTTTGTTGGAATACATTTGTTTTCTGACCCATCTTGAGTGAATTTTTATAAAAGGTATACAGTCTGTGCTAAGCTAATTATTTGGTGCATGGATGTTCAATTGTTCCAGAACCTTCTGCTGAAAAGACTCTTCCTTTTGTATTAATGCATCTGTGATTGTCAGACGTGAGTCACTTGAACTTCTCCTGGTCACCCTCCGCTCTCCTTTCTTCAGCTCTTCTATCTGTATCTGTGATGTTAATCTCCATTGTCCCCTTGACAAGATTTGAATCACCTAGGAGTTCACTGCTGACTGTGTGTGTGTGTATGTGTGTGTGTGTGTGTGTGTGTGTGTGTGTATGTGTGTGTATGTGTGAGGGTGTTTCTAGAATTTCAGCTTAGGGAGAAAGGCCTTCCCTGAATGTGGACCACGCCACCCACAGGCAGGGTTCCTGGACTGACTAAAGCAGGGAAAGCAAGCTGAGCATCAGTCTCCTTCTTCTCTCTTTCATTCTAGACTAGAGATGTGATACAACCGGACACTTCACCCTCCTCCCACCTCAGCGGGAGCTTCACCTTGGCATGCCTTCCCTGCCCCGAGGAACTGTACCCTTTCAAACCATGAGTCAACAGAAACCCATTTTTCTTAGGTTTTGTTTGTCTGGTATTTTGTCATTACGACCAGAAAAGCAATCAACACCCATGTTGCCCTTCGTCGGGCCCACTGCATCACCGCAGTGGGGACGCTGTAGTAAATCTGCTCTCGGTGGACCTTCCAGAACTATTGTTGTTGGTTCACTCTAATTCTTTGAATTTTCCATATAAACTTTAAAATCAATATGTCAGTTTGTTGAGTTTCTGATTGAGAATGCATTGGCTCAAAAGGTAAGAATTAACAGGGTCTGGGTGTCGCTCCATGGTAGAGTCCTCTGGTGAGTATGCCCGAGGTCCTGGGTTCTGTCTCTAGTTCTGTCTCTTTTGTGTTCACACAAAACATGAGGTAGCCTGTTTGCTGGAATCCTCTTCTCTGGATCCGGCTAGTGGTGGGAGGTTGAGAAGCTCCCTGTTCCCTGTGATTCATTCTCTACCTTTCCAGATAAGCTTCTCATCTCTGTTGGATGATGCTGAGAGACTGAACCAGTCTTACATTCTTGGGGTTAAACAAAACATATTGTAAGTTCCTGCTCTGGGAGATCCCTGGGCATCCTGGGGTCCACAGTGGAGGGTCTGGTGTACAGAGTCCTGGCTGTGCTGCTGGAACTATTGGTCGCACGTGATGCTCAAAGACAGACCAGAGGTGAATGTTTGTTTACAGCTGAGTTTGTGGATCCGTTTGTCTATACCTTTCCTCTTCAGGTTTCTCCATCAGCCTTTCAGCTTCCCACTGCTCTATTAAGACTAGTGTTGGAAGTGGGCTTGGGAAATACTAAGAATTTATTTTTCTGTGTCCCAAACATGCAGGTAGAAGACTGTGGTCATGTTTGAAGTGATGCTGGGGGGATACTGGAGAAAGAGAAGAAGGACGAGGAGGAAGAGAAAGAAGAGGAAGGGAGGAAAGGGAAGAGGGAGGAAAGGAAGAGGAAGAGGAAGGAGGGAAAGGAGGGGAGGGAGAGCCCCTCTCACCTCCCAGCTTGCAGAGCCCCTTCTCCTGCCTCTTGGGCAGCATGATGGAGTTTCTCCTGAGGTTCCCACATCCACACCTAGGGTGTACTTTAGCAGCTAGAACAATCCTGGACTTGGACCTGGCACGTAAAATGAGAAGCCAAGAAGACCAGGTCGCTTCTCTGTGTCAGAAGTAAGCTGCCGTCAGCTGAGTTTTGCATAATCACGTTCTGTAATTTATCCTTTTCTAGAGTTTTAAATCCAGTTTCTGGGAGGGAGTGCCACTGTATTCTGTGAGAATCTGCTCTTCCTAACTTGGGTCTTTTAAGCTGTAATATAGGGTTGTTTTTTTACCCCAAGATCTATTCCATG
The DNA here is from genome assembly GCA_009823505.1 of Rhizomys pruinosus. Lineage (NCBI taxonomy): Eukaryota > Metazoa > Chordata > Mammalia > Rodentia > Spalacidae > Rhizomys > Rhizomys pruinosus. The sequence goes on along the minus strand of VZQC01001747.1, from coordinate 354,084 downwards.
AATATGTTAGCTCAAAAAACCAACATCCACATCATGCCACTTCAGAAACCAGAGGAAACAACCTGCCCTGAACTGTCTCAGGGATGAAGTTGCCAGGTCACTAGGATCCGGCCCAGCGCTCGGTGTACTGTGTAGCAAAGAAAGGATGTGTAATTAACCACAAGCCACAGCTCAGGTGCTGCCGGAAGCCCACTCCACTTAATATATCTTTTCAAAGTGATAAAATGCCCCCAAGGACATGCAGAATTTAACGTCAAAAAAGAGGATCAGGAGGGTGAAGAAGGCTGGTGGGTTCAGAAAAAGAGAAGCATGGGTATGCCCAATCCCAAGGTCACAAATGCTTCCTCCGCAGCAACAGACTAGTTATTTCGGGATGTATGTAGACACACGCATACACTAGATGCACCATGTATACACACAATTCATACATGTACACACACAATCACACAGCACACACATGATTCACATATGTACAAACACATACTTCACACATGCACATACTCCACACATACGTCATGAATACTTCACGCAGGCACACACAGTTCACACATGTGCCATTCATACTTCACACATGCACACACAGTTCACACATGCACTATGCATACTTCACACATGCACACACACTCCACACATATGTCATGCATACTTCATGCATGCATACACAGTTCACACATGCATACATAATTCCACACATTCACACACATTAAATGCAAACAGCCACAAAATTCATTCAAATATAAAAATATTTGTTTAAAAACATTCACAAAATGAAGCATATAAAGACTTATTTGTTTATATGAACTGTTTGATAGATAACCAAAAGCAGTTTAACAGAGGCAATAACGTACCAGCAAAGGACCCAGTGTACCCTTCCAAACGGCAAACCTTTCAAAGCTAAGACAGAAGATGGGATGGTGACCCAGAACCAACCACGTCAGGAAATCTAAAGCAGTCATCTGAAGCCTCCAATGCCTGTCGTGAATTCCCACATGTCCTAGGAAGAAAACCATTCAAGGAAAGCCCTAGCATGGTCTGTGTGCCAAGACCAAAATCTAGTATGTTTTAACTATTTTTTAACACATGAGAAAAAGAAAAACAGCTTGTGCATACTGCACAGCACACCCAATGCAAGTCACCATTCTACAACAAATCCTGGGCGACGCTGGCAATGGATTCAAAAACAAGCATATCACTTCTCCTTTCTGAGATTTTAGATCCATTTGTGCCAAATTGTTCTATTTTGAAAAAGGATACATTCAAAAATATGAGAAATATTTTGAGAAAACAGACCTGAAACCATCTGAGGGGAGATCCACCTGCCTGTGCTCTCCTTGGTGGAAAACCTGGGCCTGGGGAAGTAGAGGGAGCCCCTTTGGTGTTGAATCAGAGACAGCTAATTAGGTTCCCTTTGAACATCTAATGAGGGTCAAGACTGACCTGCTACTTGAAACCCAGGGACAGTCGGGTGAGCTTGACTTTCAAGCTTCAAACCTTCTAAAGCCTTTTTATGTAATCAGCTTAAAAGAAGAAAAATGGTCCAATTCTCACCTTTGCCTTTATTCAAACAGCTCATGGTTCCAGCAGTAAAAATAAAGTCCCTATTCGGTGCCTGGAGCAAGGGAGCCAATGACATCACTGAGAATTCCTGACTTACTATGGAAGAGGACAGAGAAGCCAGTATCACAGTATGACAATGCCCTGGTAATTATTTACTGCCAGTCACAAAGAGAAGGAGCCATTGAGAGAATGCTCATTGAGGACGAAGCTATTAAAGAGGAAACTTAACCTGGTTCAGAGGGCAGGAAGACTTTTGACATGACCTGACAAAGAAGCTGAAAGAGAACTCTCAGGTGCTCAGGAGACCAGTTCCTTAGGGTCTGGGAAAGGCCATTCCTACAGAATGAATCCTGCCTGTGTCTCCCACTAGGGCCAGACCTGGGGAGGCAGCAGCCTGTGCTGGGCCTTCCGGATATGCCCACAGCCAAGTGCCAAGTGTGTGTTTTCTTATTGATGGGCATTGATTCTGGGGTTTTTTTTGGGGGGGGGCTTTTTGATAAAGGGTCTCCCTTTCAGTCCCAGCTGGCCTGGAACTTGCTCTGTAGACCAGGCTGGACTTGAACTCACAGAGATCTGCCTGCCTCTGCTGGGGCTGGAATTAAGGGCGTGAGCCACCACACCCGGCTGATTCTGTTTTAATATCAAGTAACTTAACATCCACCAAGCCCTGCCTGGGCTGAGTCATCTAACAGTCAGGAAGCTCCAGGTTAACAGGCTTCATGGTCACAAACGACCTTAAAGGGACGAGAAAACTCAGAGATTCATGTGATGTGAGGTGTTGAAATTAAGATGGACTGCGGAGAGCACAAGGCTGTTCTACGCCTTCTCTCCCTCCAGACCAGACTCACCTTCCCCCTCCAGGGACCTCTGCCAAGGTACACCTTTTGGGTGTGTCTATGTGTACGTATATGTGATGTGTGTGATATTTGTGCATGTGTGGTGTATGTGTTTGTATGTATGCATATATATATATGTAGGTGTGTGATGTGTATGTAATGTATGTAGGAATGAGTGATATGTGTGATGTATATGTATGTGTGGTATGTGTTTATGTGTGTGTGTGTGTGTATATATATATATATATGGAGGTGTATATGAGGTGTGTGAATGTATAGGTGTAACGAATGTATGTTGATCTATGTGATGTATGTTTTTATGTGTGTATGTATGTGTGTATGTGTGGGCGTAATGCATGTATGTATGATGTGTGTACATGTATATATGTGTACTTGTGTGTGATGTGTGGATGTAATGTATGTATGTATGTGTGGTGTATACGTATATGTGATGTAATGTTTTTATATGTATATGTATGTAGGAGTGTGTGATATTTATGTATGTGTGAGTGTAATGTGTGATGTGTGTGATATATATGTGATATCTGTGTGTTCTGACAGATGCATGCATATTATTATTAATGCATGCTTTATTTTCTACATAGGCCATTCATTTCTAGGTCTATACATCTATGTGGATACTTCATCTTGAACTTAGGTTTATATGTATGTATATATATGGATAAGCTATACATACATACATCATACATATCACCTGTACCTACAGTCATGTGCCATTATATACATATATACTTAACACATGCACATACATACATATATTCATATGTGTGTGTGTGTGTCTCCAAGAGCCAGCTTGCTGCTCTGAGAACCAGAATGTAATTAATCTGAGTAAGCAATAGCAGACTGCCCTTGGAGACCCTCACCCACACCCTCGCCAGCACTCGAGACGCCGGCTCTGCTGCTCCAGACGGCTTTCTATGCACTTTGCAGCAGTGTCTTCATTCAACAGAAGAAATATTTTTCTCTATTTTATGTAATCGAACCTCTTTTACTGCCGATGTTGTATAGTTTGTGGTTTAAATTTTTGTTAAAACAACCTCTAAGTCACAAAGACATTCTCCAACATTCATTCCTACAAGTGTGTGGTCTCCTTCTCACACTTGCACTTGAACCAATGTACAGCTAAACTATCGCCATCACCAGGTGAGGAGTCTGGATTCTCTCTCTTTCTCTATCTCCATCTCTCTCCTCATTTCTCTCACACCACTCATGCCCAGCATCTAGCAGAATGCCTTGTATTTACAACTATGAGATGATTGGTTGACATTTAAATGCATTAAACTGTCCAATACATTTTCAAATATGAGTAATCAATGAAATAGACAAACTAATATTAACATTTGTGAAATTAGATAGATGTTTTATAATTACAAGGAAATTCTTAAAATTCCAATAAAATTGAACCCCAAAATGTTGCAAGTAATTTCAGTGAATTCATAGAATCCCTTTAGCCCAGTCTTACCAAAGACTTCTTATTAAGATTCTGTTTTTAAAACTGAATAACCCATCCATCAACCCACCCATAAATCTTTTGGGCCATCCTTTACCCATGTATCCATCTGTCCATCCATCCATCCATCCATCTACCCAACCATCCATCCATCCATCCACCCAACCATCCATCCACCCATCCACCCACCCACCCATCCATCCATACACCCAACCATCCATCCACCCAACCATCCATCCATCCATCCACCCATCCATCCATCCATCCATCCATCCAACCATCCATCCATCCATCCATCCACCCACCCATCCATCCATCCATCCACCCAACCATCCATCCATCCGTCCATCCACCCACTCATCCATCCATCCATTCATCCATCCATCCATTCATCCATCCATCCACCCATTCATCTGTCCATACACCCATCCATCATCTATCCATCCACACATTTATCTTCCCATTCATCCATCCACACACTCATCTACCCATTCATCCATCCATACTCCCATCCATCATCCATCCATCTACACACTTATATACCCATCCATCCATCCACCCATTCATCCATCCACACATCCATCCATTCACACATCCATCTGTCTATCCATTTGTCCATCCACTAATCCATCCACCCATTCATCGACCTACCCATCCACCCATCTATACACCCATCCATCCACACACCCATCCATTCACACATCCATCTATCTATCCATTCATCGACCTACCCATCCACCCATCTATACACCCATCCATCCACCAATCCATCCATTTTTCAGTTCATCCACCCATCCTTCTACCCATCCATCTATTCACCCATTTGTCTAACCACTTCTCTACACACCCTTCCACCCATCCATTCACCCACCTATCCATCCATCCATCCACAAACTCATCCCCCACCCAAGACCCTACCAACCATCCATTCAACCACCCATCCAGCCATCCACCCACCCACCCACCCATCCACCCATCCATCCATTCACACATCCATCCATTCATCCATTCACCCACCCATTCATACTTCAATTCATCCACCCATCCCTCTACCCATCCATCCATTCACCCATACATCTACCCATCCATACACACACCATCCACTTATCCATTCACCACCCATCCATACACCTGATAATTGAATGGTTTTGTTTTGTCCACTATTGTGTGCTATTAGATGCAGAACCAAAGTGAAAACACAGTGCTAACAATGATACACACCGTGTAACGAGGGGCTACTATTTGGCAGATATTTTGTTAAGCACACTAAATGCTTTACCTAACTTTGAAAGTCTTCAGAGATTTCTCCTTCTACCCACAATTAAGTAACTGATGCCTGACTCCATCTTTGCCATAAACAACTGTAAAGTCACACAAAACATAAACTGTGAACAGTACACAGACTTGGGCTGAGATTCCCCAGATGAGGAAAAGGATACTGAGGGAGCCCCACCTGGCTCCATTCAAGCTAGCAGTGGACCATGGCATGGACAGCAAGGGCCTCCAAGCAAAGACAGAGCAGCCAAGGAGGCCGAGCTCACAGGGCAGGCAATGGTCATGGACAGCTCTGCAAAGGGTCAGTCCCCAAGGTACACAGAGGGAAGGAGGTTCTCACTCAGAGACTCAGTGGCAAATGATCTTCAGGAAGCTCAGGAGAAAGCTGGCCTAACTTGCAGGCTGGAGGCATCAAGGGACATGGAATAAGGGACACAGTGCCCACCACACACTGGACATGTCAGGACACAGAGTGAGGGAACATAGTGCCAACCACACAGACTGGAGGTGTCGGGGGACACAGTGAGGGGAGACTGTCCCCACCATGCTGTGGGATGGCTGTAGATTTTGCTACTCTGTAATGGTGTGAAAGCATCATTTATTCAGTAAAAACAGAACCTCAAAGTTTGAATTTTGATAGGAGTGTAAACAGTCTCTGAGGGCAGTGCTGCTAGGCTATGATGCTCAACAGATTAAGTTAATAAACCCATTTTAAACTCAGCCTCTTCAGTTTAATAGTGGGCTATGTACACGTAATCCCATCATAAATCAGAACACGTCTGAACTCTACATCTACTGGGCAGGTAACTGCCCCTGCAAACCCAGTGTGCTAAGCAAAGCCCACTCAGGAGAATACAGAGAAACACAGATCTTGGTGGACGTCCACCTCTGGATGATAACTAAGACAAAGAAACTAAACTTGAAAGGAACATACTACGTCCAGGAGCTCAAACACAACACAAATCCCTTGCAGAAACAACAGACCTTTAAGATGATTCAATGATACCTTTATGTACTGGTGGGGAAAAAATCAATCCAGAATTCTATCTGTGGCCTAAAGACCTTTCAAGAGGAGCATTAAGTAAAGATATTTTCAACCAAATGAAAGCCGAGGCAATTCATCATGAGCTAGCTACAATGGAAAGACTGTCAGGCAAGTTCCCGGGGCTGGAGCAATGATAACAAGGAAGAACTTTGATCTACAGAAAGGATTGAAAAGAGCCAGAGATAATGAATACTGGATGAAACCTATAAAGATAAGAGCTTTATTGCCCCTGTTCCATCATTTTGTTACCAGAAAATTATCTGTGAGTTCCTCATAAAATTAAAAATATTTTATTTCTATTATATTTGTTTTTCATTTTTATGATTTTTATTGAAGTTTTGTGCATTTCATACAACATTTCTTAATCAAATTTAGACCCATCCCCCCTTCCTTGCCCCCACCCCGACAGAGCTCATGCATTCTGTCATCCATGTCTTTCATCTTTTTCTCAGTCTTTTTAAAAATTTTCAATGCACAAGTTTACTATTTGGGGCAGAAGTTTACTGTTTCTGTTATTCTTTTTATTTTATAGGTGTGAGTGTTTTGCCTGGATGTATATAAGTGGACCCGTGTTGTGCAATACCCATGGAGATCAAAAGAAGGTGTCAGATCCCCTGGAACTGGAGTTATGAATGGTAGTAACCTGACATAGAGGGAACCCAAATCCAAGTCCCCTGTAAGAGCAGCCTGTGCTCTTAACCACTGAGCCATCTCTTCAGCTCCAAGTTCCTCATAAAACTTAAGATTTCTGACTATTAGATTCAGCATTTCTGAAAACCTACATGTTTACCCCCAAACGTAAATAAGTATAAATATAAAGCGTTTGGATACGATGTTCAAAATATCCAATGCCTGGTGCTAACCCAGCAGGTTAGGTCTTCCCAGGTGGGGCAGGGCAGAAGACAACCTCCCCTGAAGCTGCCCTCCACATGCCTGTTACTCATCTGTGAACAGCAATCTGCAAACTTGCTCATTTGGTGGCATCTTACGCTGCAATAAATACACTTGAGCTCGTGGGCCAGCATCCCAAACACCTGGGCTGAGCCGAAGCCTAGATCCAAGCCCACGTGCTGTACATCCCACCTGCAGCAAATCCCATCAGATGACACTTATCTGAGAGGATCTGCGGCAAGGTGCTAACAGTACCTCTGCAGCTGCTGTGCTGAAGCCCATACCTGATGTCTTAGGTTCATTTCTGTTGTTGTGACAAAGCACCCAGACAAAACGCAGTTTAGAGAAAGGACTCACAGTCCCAGGTTGCAGTCCATCAAAACACAGGAGTCAAGATGGAGGGAATTTAAAAGAGCTGGTCACATCACATCTAACATCAAGAACAGAGAGCAAGCGGTGTGTACATGCTTGCCAGCCCAGCTCCCTCCCTCCACTCTTACACAACCCAGGTCCATGAAATGCTGCCTCTTGTTCTAGGCCAATTCTTCCCACGTCAGCTAAAGTAATCAAGACAGCCACCCCCCAGGCCAACCTGATCTATACAACCCCTGTTTCCAGCCACTGAGATGCTCTTCCTAGGAGATTCTAGGTTGTCTCAAGTTGACAGTTAAGTCCACCATCACAGCAGGCTCCTCAAAGCTCAAGGTTCCTCTCTCTTCTCCATCTACCCTGGCTGCTCAGTGAGCATCTAGCCCTATGATTCCCAGTATCCAGACTGCAATAACTCCCAGGGCTTCATTCTGGCCTGTGCCCGTCTCCCCAGATCCATGGCTCCATGGTCAAGCATCTAAGTCAATTCTGCTTTAATGATTAATTGCAACTGAGGACCCAGGATCTTGGTATTCTGTCTTCCCCTTACCCAGTCTCTTCTCCTTGCCCCATCTCTTCTCCTTGCCTCCATCTCTTCTTTCCCTTCATCAGGAAGCCCTGAAACCCACTCAGCACCCAGCCAACTCTTGCCTCTCTGCTGCTCTGAGACTCAAATCAATAATCCACATCTCCATGACCCACTTGCCAGGGACAGCTAGGCCTGGGTCAGGCTCTACCTATGTTACCACTCCAGGATCCCCCTCCCATCCCACAGTTAGCAGACATTGCTGGGGGACAATTAATGTCTTCTGCACCTTGACTGAATTTCTGTGAGTTCTCCAGTGTCCTACAAGCCCTGCTCCATCAGCATCCTGTGTGATCCTCAAGTGTTGGACCAGATACCCACCCTCTAACTTACACCATCTCCTGTGCTCCAGTCCCTAGGCACTTGCTGTAAGTTCTGCAAGGGTGGGGACCAGTCAGTCCTTCATGGGTCAGTAGCACCCTTCATTCCTGGCACAAGTCAGACACTCTGTCAAACTTCATGACCTGCATGAGCAGACATTCAATAAATGTACAGCACATGCAAGCACTAGGTCAAGCGTCCAGTGTGTTTTCATTTTTATGAATGCCATTGTTACTGGCAGAAAGGATAATTGAAAATAGAAAAGAAAGTCACATGAGTGGCCTCGACGTGGGTACCTGCCTCCTGGCCTACTCCACGCTCGTCAGGAACATGATGCCATATTGATGCCTACTGTACTTCTCCACAAAGTAGATTCAGTTGGGTGATGCAAGGAGAAAATCTTTAACTACAGCCTCCGTGGGTGCAGAGCTGCAGGTCCTTCACAGGGTACTGACTGAATAACATGTTGGCCCTTAGGCAAATATTGAGACTGGAAATCCTTCAGCAGGGGGCCCTTGTGCTCACAAATCTCATCTCATCTCCAAGGTAGGAATGTTACAATTTGCAATTCAGAAAGTCTTTTACATCTTAGTAACCATGCATAAAAATTAATTCAAGCAAAACCTAATTTAGAATAATAATAACATACTTTCCTAATGTCCCTACATTAATCATGGTGAAGACAGTTACTATAGCAGCGCGGTTGGAATTTATTGGAAATATCGTAATTGCTGTAGCACAGACTCTTCTGAGAATGCTGTTTGTTTAAGCGAGAAAGGAAGAAACAGGCAAGCAGCTTCTCTTTCCCACAAACTAATTTAAGGCTCAATGACAGACCCAGTCAGAGGTAATAAAGCACTGTTTGCTCGGGGTGGGGTGACCTTTGTTTCTAAGGATGAGATTAGTTCTAAATTCATGCACTCAGCCTTGTCTTCTTTTGCTGGTAGGCAGGGAAAACTCTGGGATGATGGGAGTCAAGTGGAAGGAAGAAGAAACTGTCTGCAGGAAAGGTGCTCCCATGAATGTACAGCAGAGTCTGCCCTCCTATCTCCCAAGGAAGAGCCCAGACCAGTCTACCAGGCACAAAGCAAGCATAAGCATCCTGTGGTCACTTGGATTCTGAGTCTCTGAAGTTCCCTGTTGCCAGATGCCCTGCAGGCGGCCCTCTGGGAACGGACTGTGAAATCCCCTTGTGTACAGTTATGGGTCCAGCCCAGCAGAACCTGGAGTAAGAGCCACACACCGGGCATTAACCCTCCATTCTGCCACCCTCTCATCTCCAACAAATCCTGATCCCTTCCATTGTCAGGGCTGCTCTGCTTAGCCCTACTGACAACAGGGACTGGAAACTTCTCTGCAGAAGGAGGGACTCCTCCCGTGCATAGTGGGGTGTTTAGCTGTACCCCTGGCTTTCCCATCAGGAGCACCCCTCGGAGGAAACCTTCAGATGTGGTTATCACAAAACACTCATCCTTGACTGATTGCACGAAGTTGATTTTTGCCACCAAACCCACACAGCGCAGGGCAGAGGACTAAGACACTGGATTTTTGCCTCAGAAACTTTACACCATTTTTTTCTCAGTATTTTTTATTTGATGGTTTTAAACAATAAGTAATAAATAGTGAATACAAGCATCCTTCATGTAAAACCAATTTGCAAGCAGCTATGCCCAAACCCACACAGCCCAAGGCTCCCACCATCCAGCTGGAGGGGCTTGTATGTACAATCGTGTTGATCAAATAAGTGTCCAGTCTATATTGCTGTAGTTTCACCATTCACCCCCATCATAGCCCTTATATTCTACCATGCCCCCTCTTCCACAGACTGTTCCCTAGGCTTAGAAAAGGGGCACAAGTGGATGAGAAGCAAAACAGTCTACTTTCTCTGGAGATGTCGTTTTGGACTCTGATCAGTTCAGGCTGTTTCCTTTCATGGGTTAACAGTTTATTCAGGAATAAATTTTCAATCCCATTAATGAAGCACAAGCAATTAGATATACATGCATTTAAACAGTACTAATTATTATGGTAGGTTACGTTGGTATAGACACAGATGTTTGGGTGGTATGCTAATCCATGAACTATATTTTTTTCTATAAAAGATGACAAGGTCTTACTGACCTCACACCATTTTTACAACAGATGAAGAAATGCTGGTTCAGAGGAGACATAGAACTGTGTGAAGTCCAGCTGTCACCACAGAGGCAAGAGAGTCACTGGTGTGGGTGCAGCCCTGACCCAGGACAGCTTTGCTGGGCTCCAGCACTTGCTTGCTGGACAGCACCCTCACATTCTTGTAATGCTTTCCCTTAGGTTTTTCTTTCTGAAAACTCCAAAACAGCTTCAAAGATGGAGTTTGTGCTGCAGCACACTGAAGATACCTTTGGTGAGTGTTCCACAGATCTGAGGTTGACTGGACAGGAACGAAACCCCATTTCATTTCCTCTTGAAGTTCCTGGAAAGTGTTTAACCTACACTCTATTCACACAGTGTAGGGCAAGAAATACTTTAAATATCAGCTGCTTAAAAAAAAAAAAAAGAAAGAAAAAGCAGTCTGGAAAACACTCTATAGGTGCTGGAGAGGTGCTCAGTGGTTCAGAGTACTGGCTACTCCTGCGGAGGACCTGTGTTTGGGTCCCAGCACCCACAGATGCCTGCAACTCTAACTCCATGGGATCCAATGCCCTCTACTCACCTCGGGCATTGTGTTCATGGATGCACTTTTGTACACGCACACAAAACACTCATATGCACAAGTTAAAAATAAATAATGTTTTCTGTTTTCTTTAAAACTTATTTTAGTTTTATGTGTATGAGTGTTCGTCTGCATGTAAGAGCAACCCAGCTGTGTCATGCAATGCCTGTGGAAGCCAGAGTAGGGTGTTGGATCCCCTGAAACTGGAGTTATGAACAATTGTTAGCTGTTATGTGGGTGCTAGGAACTGAACCCAAGTCCTCTGCAGGAGAGACTAGTGCTTTTAATTGTTGAACCATCTCTCCAACCTCATAAATAAAAATTTTTAATTGAAAAAGCATATTGGTAAATGTTTTAACACAACTGAAGATTGGCGTGTCCCTGTGCTCTTTACCATGTTCCCCTGTAAAGACTCTAAACTATAGAGCACTGCACACTCTATGTGGGCTACCAGCCAGCTATGACAGAGAGCCTCTGCATGCCTGGAGGTGTCCCTCATTTGACATTTTCAAAGCTGTACCATCTCCCCACCCCAAGCCCTCCTTCACCCCTTGAGGGACACAAATGTGTGTTTCATTTTTGTAATTTCTGACATTTCAAGAAGTTTGGTGGCTAGTTTTTATTTAAATTTGTATTTCTTGAGAATTTCATATATTAATACTCTATTTCAATCACTTCCATCTCTCCCTCTCCCCCTCCAACTCCTTCCATTCTCCTATCATGTCCCCCTCCCTGCCAGTAATTGGATCTCTCTATCTATCTACCTATCATTTATGTATCATCTATCTATCATCTATCTATATGTAATAATCTATCATCTATCTATCTATCTATCTATCTATCTAATCTATCCAGCTATATATTATCTATCATCTCATCTATCTATCATATATGTCAATATATATATCACCTATCCAATTATCTATCTATCATCTCTCTATCATTATCTATTATTTATCTATATATCACCTATCAAACTATATATTATCTGTCCTATATATATAATCTATCCAGCTATTATCAATCATCTATCTACCTATCTCTCATCTTTATATATTTCACCTATACAACTATTATTTATCATCTATCTACCCATTCATCCATCCTGTTGTGTCACTCTTATATACATGTATTTAGAGCTGACTGCTTGGAATTGGGTAGCCTATCAAGGTGCATCTCTGAAGAAACCTGATTCTTCCTCTGTCACCCCTCCCCCCATGGATTGCATGTAGCTCTTCATTTAGGGATGGGATCTTGTGAAATGTTCCCCATCCACACTGGTGTATACAGTGGTCTCGTTATGCAAGTCTTATCTAGGCAATCATACTGTTGAGATTTCATGGGTACAACTTCGCTGTCATGTCTAAAAGACACTAACGATTTTCTTAAACCAATATAATTTCTAAAAACTTTCTAAATACTTAGCTATTCAGCCACAGATAAGCATGGCTTTCACCTCTCAACAAAGAAACTTTTTTTTTCAACAAATGGAGGCCATTCTAGAGATCCACAATTGACCAAAGTGCAGAGAAAAGCGACTCTGAGGTCACAACCCTGTCCGATACATCTGCAATGCGACCCCTACACCATGGGCTTGGAGAACATTGAAGAAGAGAGGGCAGGAAGAGTCTAGGGCCAGAGGGCCAGATGCCTACTGCTAGGTGGAAGTTTTATATTTCATCTTGTCTGCACTATGGGGTACCCAGATCTCCCAACAAGCATTTGAACTAGTTAGACTGGGAACACTCTTCCAGAGGGGGTGGGCATCAGCCAATCTGAGGGGGTGAACACAAGAGTACAGCAAAGAGGGGTTCACTCTGCCTCACAGCAGGGGTAGGGTGCAGGACTCCTGGGACTACACAGAGACTTAGTCAGGTCTCCTAGCTCCTGGGTCTCCATAGTAGGGCTGAACTCTTGACCATCTGTGTCCTTGGGCTGTGAGGACTGGACTAGAACTTGTATCATTGCTTTTTCTAGTTTCCATGCTTGGGTTCTATGCTGCAGTCACAATGGATCTCTGGATCTCCAGCATGCACACAGTAGGGCGTCTTGGCCTCCACGGTGGTGTCAGATAGCTTCATGCATGTCATAGTTAGCTCTAGCAGTCAACTTGACACAAATTAGAGTCTCCTGGGAAGAAGGACAGTCAACTGATAAACCCCTATTAGACTGACCTGTGGCCACATTTGTGGGGAACTTTCTTGATTGCTAATTGATGTAAGAGGACTCCGCCCACTGTAGGTGGTACTATCTGTAAGCAGATGGGCCTGAGCTGTGTAAGAAACGTAGCTGAGGGCTGTGGTGGTGACACCTACCTTTAATCCCAGCACTTGAGAGCCAGATGCAGATGGATCTCTGTGAGTTCAAGACCAGCCTGATCTGCATAAGGAGTTCCAGGACAGCCTGGGCTACAGGGAGATGCTGTCTCAAAATGACAAAGGAAGTAGCTGAGCAAGCCAGGGGGAGCAATCCCATAGCTGAGTTCCTGTCTCTCCGTTCCAGCTCCTACCTGCAGCTGATGACTGGGTACAGTGCCGAGTGAAATAAACTCTTTCCTCCCCAAGTTGCTTTTGGCCATGGCGTTTGCCATAGCAACAAAAAAACGGACTGGGATAATGGACATGTATGCCTGTCCAATTGTTAAATTCTGTTCTCTGAAGACTCCTGACTGATACAGGAAATATATTTTATCAGTTTCTTTTCTCACAGCTGATGGAACACCAGACAAGAAGTGATTTAGGGGGAGAAGATCCATTTTAGACCCTCGTTTGAGGGACACTGTCAGGGAAGGGTGTCAGGATCATGAGGCCGCGCTCTGCAGACAGGAGGCAGAGAGGAATGAACGCTGGTGCTCAACTCCACTTCTCCTGTTCTCCCTCTACTCAGTGGGATGGTGGCAGCTGCAATTAACCTCTTCTCTCCACACCTGAAGTTCTCTGGAAACATCTTCACAGGTCTGCATGGGTTGTGTCTTTAGGAGATTCTAAATGGAGGTGCATTAATAATGAAGATTGACCATAACTCATATTTAAATACATCATTTAGCACGTAGACTTCGTGGGTTCTTTCACACATCATAACCTCTAGAGAGTCTCCACATCTGATTTAGTGCATCAAAGCACCACCTAATTCATTGCTGAGTCTTACTCTGTCCTGTGTAATCTCCACAGTTGCTTTCCTTCGCTTTAAGCATTCATTCGTAAAGGGACATGCGGGTTTTTCAGGTTGGGAGCAATTACAAATAAAGAATCTATGAATATTCATGCACAGGTTTTGTGCAAACATAAGCTTTCATTTCTCTGGGAGAGATGTCTGAGTGACATTTGAGGATCACACACTAATTGCAGAGATAGGGTTGCAGGAAACCGCCAAGCTGTTTTCCAGTGTGCATCATATCACGTTTTCACGGCAGCAATGGCCAGTGCAGAGTCTCTGCAGCTTTAAAACTGTTCAGAGTTCCTGTTCTCACAGGTGGGTAGTCATAACTCAGTGTGGCTGTAATTTCATTTTCTTATTGGCGAATGGGGTTTAGCAGATTTCATGTGTATATCTGACATGTTTATACTCTCTTCGGTTGACCGGCACAGTGCACCTTTTGCCCATTGTTTAATTGGATTTGTTTCTTACTTTTGAGTTGGAAAGTTCTTCATAGGTTCAGGAGCCTAGTCCTCTGTCCAATATATGGTTTGCAAATATTTCCTCCACAGTGGCTTCTTCTGAGCGCTCTATGGGTTTTTCAAACTAAGGGTCCTTGGCTGCATGGATTTGGTTATTGTTCCCTTTAATTATCATTAATTATAATTAATTATTTATAAATAAATTTATAATTTTTATTTAATAATTTTAAATATAAATTTATTTATAATTATAAGTTATATAAATATAAAAATATAAATTATAAATTTATAATTTATAATTATTAAATAAATTATAATTAATCATCTATTTTTTAAAGAATTGTGCTTTTAATGTCAAATTTAAGAACTGCATGCCTAGAACATGAAGATGTTCACCTACGCTATGACTTTTTATGTATATGAGTGTCTGTATATGCACCACATGCATGCAATGCCTGGGCAGGCCAGAAGAGGGCATCAGATGCCCTGGAAGTGGAGTTATGGATGGGTGTTAGCCACCGTGTGGGTGCTAGAAACCAGGTCTTCTGCAAGAACAGCCAGTATTCTTGACCACTGAGCCATCTCTCCAGCCCTATTCTGTGACATATTAATAAGTTTGTAACATTGTATTCTATATTCAAGTCTTTGGTCCATTAGGACTGTTTTATATATGATATGTGGTTTGTTTAGAGTGACACTTGTTTGCCTACTAGCATTGAACTAATTCTTAGAGCATTACCTTTCCTCTATGAAACTATCTTTTCATCTATGAAAAAAAAATTGGTCAGGCCACATTGGTGAAGGGGTGAAGGTCTTTTCAGGCATCTCTGATCTGTTCTGTTATCTTGAATGCTGGAGCTTAGAGA
Source organism: Rhizomys pruinosus (assembly GCA_009823505.1). NCBI lineage: Eukaryota > Metazoa > Chordata > Mammalia > Rodentia > Spalacidae > Rhizomys > Rhizomys pruinosus. The sequence continues at coordinate 338,555 of VZQC01001747.1, read as the reverse complement.
CACATGCTGAAATCTGATAGCTTTGTTATTTGCCCTGTGTATTGAAAGATATCATAATTTTCTTTTTTTTTTAATTTTTTTTAATTTTTAAGGGATTCTACAATACAATGACACAGTTGTTTGCAGATAACAATGATGTTACTCAGTATGTCATACGTAAGTAATTGGCAGGTTTGCAAGTATCTATGTCCAATTTTGAACAACCCAAGGTTCCATAGTCCAGTTGGAGAAGCTTGTATGCACAGGCATGTTCATCAATCAGGTGTCCAGACTATATTCCTATAGTCTCATGATTCACCCCATCCTCCACACCCTTACAATACCTCGCCTCCTCTTCCGCAGTTTGTTCCCTGGGCTTGTGAGAAAGGGGCACATGTGGGTGAAAGAAAACAAGTCTAATTTCTTTGGAGTTGTCATTTTGGACTCCGGTCTGTTCAGTTTGTTTCCCTTCACAGATTGACAGCTTTCACAGTGATACCCTTTTCAGTCATACTAACAAAGCCAAGCTATTGGATGTACAGGCATTTAAGCAGTACCACTTATTGTGTCAAGCTAAGCTGGGAGCATAGACACAGATGCTTGGATGGTATGCTAATCCCAAACTGGTGGTTTCTCTATAAAGGGTGACAAGTTCTATTGTGGCTTATAAAACATCGCCTAACACTAGAGGACATAAGCTTGTGGCATCCGCTTGAGTTATTCCTCCAGAGAGAGCAATAGCCAAATAGTTTTGGGATATATAGACACTTGGCTCCACTGTTACACTGTATCTCCAGGCTGTTGAGGTGTAGCTGATATTGATGGAGGAGTCTGTTGTCTCAGAGACCAATATTTGCTGTTTGTGCTGTAGTGGCTTTGGTAATGCTCTCTAGCATTTCAGAGGCCAGTGTACGCTAGCAAGTGACGTCTCATAACATTTTTCATGCCTCACACCAGGTCTTCGACAACAGGGACTTACTGCCTTTCTCCTTGCATATATCCATTTATAGGCAAAAGGCCTTTATAATTTGGGGGGGCGTTTGAATCCCCTAGCCAACATCTCCTAGGCAGAAAATTCATTGCTGATGTCAGAGCTTTCCTGTAGTAATATATTTTGCTTAATTACACAACTTATAAACACTTACTATTGAATTTGGCCTAGATGGAGAATATCCTTTCACAGTTCCTATGCCTATCAATCAGTTAATAATTGTGCCTGTTTTATAGAAATACCACTGTAACAATTGGCTCTAGTTTACAGTTTGGGAGTGGTTCATTACCATCCTGTTTTTCTTTTTTCAAAAAAAAAAAAAGAAAAAAAAAGGGGGGGAGAGGTAGGAAGGTTTCTCAGCATTAGGGTCCATTATTAACAGTCAACCCCAATATTATTCAGAGAGATGCTCAGTGACCGTGTCTCAGGCAGTCTGATGTTCCTCATTCCTTAGTGTTCAGTTGGGTCAACCTCTCTGCTGATTTCCCCAGTCATCCTGCACGCCATAAGTTGTATGTTTTCAGGCATTTAGATTGGTGACTTTTACCTGTGGGAATATAAAATTCTCCTCCCATTGTTATTTATAAGATACAGAAAAATTGAAAATTTATCAATGGATTGAAACACAGAGTTTTTCCATTTGTATCCCAGAAAGGATAGTACCCCACCTCCCCCTCCCTCTTTTTTTTTTTTTTTTTTTTTTAGGTTTTTGTTTTGACCTATAAATGCCTAAGTTGTATACACATACCCATAAAGGAGCCAAGGCATAAGCTTTCATTACATTTACCCAAACTGGTTCCATTGACTGTATGCTACTATTTGGGAAGGAAATTTAAGCTTAGTTCCTTTAACTTGTCCTCACAAGTAAAGAAAGTGTATAATGTGATATTGTATTAGATCAAAATATATAGGCCATTTGTATACTTAACCCGATACAAATTATAAATAAGACCAATTAACATTTTATATTCCCGATTGGGTTCAATTGTATTACCATTTCCACCAAACCTACACCTAAATTTAATTAATCTAAAAATTCACTAAGCCATTGAAATATCCTATACTTGGTGGATAAAGCTTGGGCAGAGTTGAGAACCTGCTAAATAAATTTACCCAATAAACACTATGCTCTTTAACGCTTTATGACTGGACTAAGACTTCGACTTATTTGGTAAGTAAAAATTTATGCTTAATTCTTTTAATTGTCCTACAAGTAAAAGAAAGTTTACACTGTGATGTTGTGTATTTCAGAAAAATAGTATAGAGCCCAACCCAATACTAACTATGAATAAAACAACTAGCATTTTATATTCCCAGTTAGTTCAAATGTCAGTATCTAGCTCCTTTTCTTTTTTCCCAGCACAAGATTCCTGCATATAAAACCAATTTGCAAGCAGTTGTGTCCCAGCCCACAGAGCCCAAGGCTCCCATAATTTTCTAATCCTTCCTATATACATCTCAAGTGACCTTATCTGCTTCCTCCATTCTGGTGTTGATTTGTAGGACTTGTTAACCTGAACATCAAGTAAGGAGAACTGACCTCTCTGGCACATGGAATCTTTTGAGCCAGGATCATGCTGCTGGTTCAGGTCTTTCATTTCTTTCACTGGGTTTACAGCTTTTTGAACACAAATCCTGTGCCTGTGTTTGGCTTCCACCTGTTTGTTTTAGTAATTTCAATTGATACAGCATGCTAATTTAGAAGCCTGCATCTGTGGTATTAGTCTTGAAGCTTGTGTTATGCAGAGTAAGGAAGTTTTGCCATGTATCCTGTGGCCAAGGAGAATTCATTTGCATCTTAAAACTCTTTCAGGGTGTAGATTCTTTTGAGATTTTCCAAGTTGAGAAATGTGTCTTTTGAAAACAGAGGCAGTTTAATCTCTTTACTTCCTATTTGTAGACTTATTTTTTCCTTCCTGGTCTGTTGGACTGACTGAAGTGCAATACATTGAATAAAAGTGTTGACAACCAATATGTGGCTCAGAATACTAGGTAAAAAGTGTTCAGTCTTTCAAGTATTGCTGTGGGGTTTGGGTTTGTTTCGTGAAGATCTCTATCATGTTGAAGGTCACCTTCCCTCCTACAAATGACCTCTGTGATGTTGAAGATCTCTATCACGTCGAAGGTCACCTTCCTTCCTACAAATGACCTCTGTGATGTTGAAGATCACCTTGATTTCTATTTTTTAGGGTTTTTGATATCCTTAGTGGGGTTGAATCTTGTCTAATACATTTTCTTTCATTTTTTCTTTTTTGTTTCATACATATTTACGATGTATTGTGATTTTAGTCACCCCCATTTTACCCTCTAGCACCTTCTTTCTCTCCCTTGAACCCCTCTTCCCATGTAATCCTGCAACGACTATGCCATTAAGTAAAAGTGTCCTCCTTCCAGCCACCGTTCACAGTCACTGGCTGCTCAGCAGAGTTGGGGGTCTCATGACTGCCTCCTTTTCCAGTTTCTTTCTCTTCTTTCTTTTCTTCTGGTTTGTTTTATATTTAATTTTAGTCATCATCACCCCTCTCGTGCCTCTCCCTCTACCTTTTTGTTTATTTTATTGGACACAGGGTCTCATGTGGTCCAGGCTGGCTTCAAATTACATATAGAAAAAGATGACATTAAATTTCTGATCCTCCTGCCTCTGCCTCCCAAGTCCTGGGATTACAGATGTGAACCACCAGGTGTGGCGGGTCTAATACCTTCTCTGTGTCAGTTATTAATCTGAAAACTTTCCCTTTCAGTTGATCCGAATGGTGAATTACATTGAACAATTTTCAAATATTGAGCCAGCCTTGAATTCCAGTAGTGAACCCTACTTATTCATGGTATATACACAACCATGTGTATCTTCCTATTTTATACATGTATATCATAGAATCTATATATTTCTGAATTCTATTTGTTGATATTCCATCAATATTCTTGCATCTATTCCCATAAACAGTATGCCATGTAGTGTATGTTCTTGGGAGGTTTGTGTTTTTAATGCTTCTTTCCTGTGGTTTGAGGGTCACCATACTGGATAGGACACTGTCTTCCTCTTTTCTCCAGCAGAGAGGAGGCTGGTAGAGTTGGTGTCACTTAGAGAAGTGTCATTTTTAAAAGTTGGTGTCACTTTTAGAGAAAAGTTAGAGGTAAAATGCTTCCAGCAAGCCATTGAGTCCGCATGCTTCTCTTCTTTAGTAAAATCACCTGCCTTGTACTGGATGCTTGATGCTTGGGGTGTTTCACCCTGTCTAGGGCTAGCTTTACTCATCTCAGTCATCTGCTCTGTGCATTTAGAGCCATGCGCAATATTCTTTGATTGTCCCTGGAGGTCTCATGGTCTTTGACAATATCCTCAGTCTTATTTCCGATATTGATGATGTATAACCTCTTTGTAAGTCTTGCTAGATATTTGTCAGTTGTATTGATCTTTTGAGAGAAATGGCTATTTGTTTCATTAATTGTATTCATTGGCTTTCTGTTTCTCTTCCTTTTATTTCTCTATTGATTTTTATTATCATTCCTCTGCTTGCTGTGGATATATTTTGATCTTCTTTTCAAGAGAGAGGGTCTTGAACTGGGTCCATCGATTCAAGACACTGCTGTAATCACCCCCTTCATTGTAGCAGCTGTTCTACATATTTTGCTGCGTTTCATTCATTGTCATCTTTTACTCCATTGGCTACTTCCCCTTTGATCCCTGAATTATTCAGAAATCCCTGCCATTTGGTTGTGGTTTATCCCTGTAGGTCCACACCTCAGCAAGTGGTGCGACCTTAAAGAGGCGGGGCTTAGTAAAAGATTGGCACTTGCTCTCCCCCAGAAAGGGACTAAGGTAGATCCCATGGGACATCGATTCTCCTCTCATGACAGAGTTATTATTAAAAGAGCAGAACTGGCGGGCCCTTGGACCAGCTTCCTTCCTGTCTTTCATGTAACCTCCCTCTTCTGCAGGGCCTCCTGGAGCAACTCCAACTCACCATGAGGAGATGTCATTCCCAACTTCAAAGCTATCCACTGAACTACCATCTTCTCTCTGTAATTTGCCCAACCTCTGGTACTTTCTCCCAGTAACAAAAAACAGACTAACATGAAACTTTTGTTATCCTTGCTATCGTTTGTTTTGGGGGGATATATTTCTATTATTTTATAAAATTCTTATTCTGAGGTTGGAGAGATGGCCTAGTGGTTAGGAGCGCTGACCACTCTTACAGAGGACCCGGGTTTGATCCCCATCACCCACATGGTGGCCCAGAACCTTCTGAAACTCCAATTCCAGGGGAATCCCACACCCGCTTCTGACCTCAGAGACATTTCACGACATGGGTGCACACACTTGCATGCAGACAGTACATTCATACACATACAGAAATAAATAAAAATAAATAAAATTCTTATTCTTTTATTGCTCAAGAATGTATTCTCGGGTGGAGAGATGGCTCAGCAGTTAAGAGCACTTAAGAGCATGGATTGCTCTTGCAGAGGACCTAGGTTCAATTCCCAGCACCCACGTGGCAGCTAAGAACCATCTTTCAGCCAGGCATGGTGGCACACACCTTTAATCTTAGCACTCAGGAGGCAGAGGCACGTGGATCTCTGTGAGTTTAAGGCCACCCTGGTCTACAGAGTGAGCTCCAGGACAACTGGAGCTATAGAGAGACCTTGTCTCAAAACAATTTAAGAAAAAAAAATGTATTCTCAATTATTTCTGCTATTTTGTAGCTTTGCTCTTTTTGTGATGCCAAGCATAGTTAGTGTCTCTGTCTCCTGGCTCTTGCTTGGTGGGAACTGGAAGCAAATGTGTTTCCTTACACTACGGAGTGTCCTATGAATGTCGAGTGGGGTGTATTAGTGACTCGACTCGTCTGTTGCTATGATGAAACACCGTGACAAGGCAGGCTGTGGAAGGGAGAGTCTATTTTGGCTCACAATTTCAGAGAGAAAGAGTCCATTGGGGTGGTGAGGCATGGGACAGGCGGGCATGGTGGCGGGATCCACATCTCAGAGCCCAGTGACATGCTTCCTCCTGCATGGCCACATCTCCTGAAAGGTTTGGTGACCTCCCCAAAGGTGCCATCAACTAACCAAATACGTGAGCCCATGGGGACACTCCTCATTCCACCACAGGGCTTGTTGCCTGGTGCTGGTCTAGCTCTGTTTCCCCCAAGCTTTCCCTGACTGACTTACCGTTTGTTCTGGCTTGGGTTTGTCCATCCTTGCTGTTTCAGCAGGGTCTGTCGCATGGTTGATATTTCTGCTTTTACAATTCTTGTATTATTGGTGACTCTAATGCCCATTTGTTTCAGGCCATTCTGTGTGTTTCGAAGTCTACATTTCTGACATTAATGTAGTCACTTCTATTTTGCTCTGATTCGTTTTAATAATATGTTTTACTATACTGTCATTTTTACTTTCAGCTAGCTTATTTCACTATATTCAAAACTAGTTTCTTCTAGGCAGTATGAAGAGGGTGATCTTTTTAATACATTTTCCCAATCTCTGTCTTTTTTATAATACTTTATTGATGTTTTGTGTATTTCAGACATCATTTCTCAGTTCCAGTTAGACACATTCTCCCTTCCCTTCCCCCCACCCCACCCCAGATCATGCATTCTGCCATACATGCCTTTCATCTTTCTCTCAGTCTTTTTGAAGTTTTTCTCTGTGAAGGTCCATTGTTTTGGGCAGAATTTAACTATGTCAGTCTGTTCTTTGACCTAGACCTTATGTTGTTGTGTCAGTTAATTGGTTTATTTAGGTCACTTGATTTGACTATTGATTCTTTAGGACTTAAAACTAAAATCAAAGTTTGCATTCTATTTTTGTGCTTGTGCTTTCTAGTTCTCTCTTTTTCTTTTCATACCTTACTGTGAATGACATATAAAAAGATTTACTTATTTTTATTTTATATGTATAAGTATTTGCCTGTATTTAAGAGTACCACATGTGTGCAATGTCCCCAAATGCCAGAAGAGGGCAATGGATCCTCTGGAACTGAAGTTAGGGATGGTTGTTAGCTGTCATGTGGGTGCTGGGAACCAAACACAGGTCCTCTGCAAGAGCAGCCAGTGCTCTTAACTGATGAGCCATCTCCCAAGGCCCTGGTACAAGTGCTTTTAATTCTACTTCTTACATGTGCATGGTTTCTGGTGTGTTTTCCTGCAGTTGTTTTTTATCAGTTTCAGAAGGAATTACATTTTCTTTTTTTTCTTTTTTAATTAAATTTTATTTTATTTTTTTATTTATATATATATATATATATATATTATCAAATCTATATCCAATTGTCCCCCATCCCCCACCCCTCAAGAGCTTGTTGCATTCTGCCAAACATCTATGCATCTCTTTTTCAGTCTTTTCTCAATATTCTCCATGAGGAAGTTATTGACTGTTTTGAGCAGAAGGTCACTGTGGTTTTCAGTCATGTTCTTTGATGCAGTCCTTTCTGTTTTGTTGTGTTGTTGTTGTTGTTGTTATTGTTTCCAATATGCATCACTCCCAACTGCTTTGGGCAAAGCTCAAGGGGCCATGCACAGGAAATACTTACAACTGGGTAATTGGCACTAGCATCCACAGATGCTGATATCATTCTTCGTTTGTTTTTCTGGGACTGTGTCACTTCACTCAGCATGATGTCCTCTAGCTTCCAGCCATTTTCCCGCAAAGCTCATGATGTCATCTTCTTTACTGCTGCATAGAACTGCCATTGGTAGATGTACCACATTTTCTCTATCTACTCATCAGTTGAGGGCATTTTGTGTTGGTTCCAGCTCTTTGCTATTGTGAAGAGAGATGAAATAAACATGGCCCTGCATGTATCTCTGTGGTGTGGTGAGTCTTGAGGGTACAGGCCTAGGAGTGGTATGGCTGGGTTCGTGTGGCAAGTTCATTCCAAGTCTTCCAAGGGTTACTTACACTGCTTTCCAAGTGGCTGCACGACTTTACAATGTCCCACCAGCAGTGGATTGAGTGTTCCCCTTTCCCCATAACCTCCCCAGCAAACTGGTATCATTTTTTTCTTGATCCTACGCCAGTCTTGATTTCTTCTTTTGGGTTTTCATTTTGCTTTTCTCCTTAATGATTAGTGATGTTGAGCAGTTCTTGAGGTGTTTCTAAGCCATCTCTAATTTCCTCACATTGTGAAGTCTCTGTTCAGTTCTTTCTCCATCTATTGAGTGGGTCATTTGTTTTCTTTCTTCTTTGTTTTTTGAGTATTTATATATTCTGGAAATCAATGCTTTGTCATATGTATTGCGGTGAAGGTTTCTTCCACTTTGTGGGATTTCTCTTCACTTCCTTGATTGTTTCTTTTGAGTACAGAAGCTTTTGAGTTTAATGAGTTTCCCATTTGTCAATTGTCGACCTAATATCTGTGCAGTGCTGTCTGTTTGGAAGTCTTTTCCTTTCCTATGTCCTATGTCTTGTAGTCTGCTGCCAACTTTTTCTTCTATCGTCTTCAGAGTTTGGGGTTTCACATTGAGGTCTTTGATCCATCTGGAGTTGACTTTTGGACAGGGCGAGAGGTAGGGGTTTAATTTCATTCTTCCTGCAAGTGGTGATCCAGTTTTGCCAACAACCACTTGCTGAAGATGCTTTGTTCCATTGTGTCTTCTTGGCCCCCTTTGTCAAATATGAATGGCTGAAATTGTATGTGCTCAGGTTTGGATCTTTGGTTTTGTTCCATTTGTCAATGGGTCTGTTTTGTGCCAGTACCAGGCTGTTTTTATGACTATAGCTCTGCAGTATAGTTTGAAGTCTGGTATAGAGATCCCCCCTGCGTAGCTCTTCTCACTCAGGGTTGTTTTGGCTATTCGGGTCTTTGTTTTTTCCAAATGAAATTAAGCACTTTTTTTTCCAAGCCTGTGAAGAAAACTGTTGGGGATTTTGATTGGCATTGCATTAAATCTATAACAAGAGTTTCAGTAGAATGGACATTTTAACAATGTTAATTCCCATTCCACAAGCATGGGAGGTTTTTCCCATCTTCTGATGTCTTCTTCAATTTCTTTCTTTTTTTTATTTTTTATTAATTTTATTTATTTCCATATGTGTATGAATGTACTGTCTGCATGCAAGTCTGTGCACCCGTGTCGTGCAATGCAGCGGAGGTCAGAAGAGGGCGTCAGACTCCCCTGGAACTGGAGTTCTCCTGGAATTGGAGTTTCAGACGGTTCTCGGCCGCCATGTGGGTGCTGGGGATCAAACCCGGGTCCTCTGCAAGAGTGGTCGGCGCTCTCAACCGCTAGGCCATCTCCCCAGCCCCAATTTCTTTCTTTAAAGCATCCCTTCATGCTTAAAGTCCTAGAAGGAATTGGATTGGAGGGATCATTCCTCAATGTAATCAAAGCCATATACAGGAAACCCACAGCCAATATCATCTTAAATGGGGAAACGACAGAAGCATTCCCTTTAAAGGTAGGAACTTGGCAAGGCTGCCCCCGGTCACCACTCCTCTTCAATATAATGTTTGAAATACTTGCTAGAACAATAAGGCAAGAAAAGGAAATTAAAGGAGTACTAATTGGAAAAGAGGAAGTCAAGCTATCCCTATTTGCTGATGATATGATTGTTTACTTAAGGGATGCTAAAAACTCCACCAGAAAATTCCTAGAAATGATTAACAGCTTCAGCAAAGTGGCAGGATACAAAATTAACCTAAAAAAATGGCCTTTCTTTACACCAAGAACAAGCAACTGGAGAAAGAATTCAAAGAGACCTTCCCACTCACAATAGCCTCAAAAACAATAAAATACCTAGGAACAAACCTAACCAAAGACACCAAAGAGCTCTACAACAAAAATTTTAAACCTTTAAAGAAAGGAATTACATTTTCTATATGAACAAAATTACCTCCCTCTGGTGCTACCATTCTGCTGATTTGGGTAGAGTGGAGAATTCTGCCTTTTCATACATCTTCATTCTTCCTATGTGTAATAGGTAAACCTTAGATATTTCTTTTACATAAACTTTAGAATCACATCGGTGTCATCTGTTCCACATTCACTGTCAAACACATTTAGAGGAGTCAGGGAGAGTGCGATCTGTGAGCAGCCCTCTCTATCTTTTCTGTCTGGAGAACTTTCCCCAGCCCTTCACTTGTAGCAGATCTGCTGCTGTCAAGTCTGTATCATCCTTTACTCTGGAAGGGTATTTCCTCTGCATCTCTGGTCCTGGGTAGACAGTCCAGTCCTTCCAGCCCTTAAAACCCATAGCCTCATGTTCTCCTGGCCTCTGTGGGCCACGATCACAATTGCAGGTCCTTCCACTCTTCCTCTGTGGGCCACGATCACAATTGCAGGTCCTTCCACTCTTCCTCTGTGGGCCACCATCACAATTGCAGGTCCTTCCACTCTTCCTCTGTGGGCCACGATCACAATTGCAAGTCCTTCCACTCTTCCTCTCCCCCTCATCCCAAGTTTTCCCTGGTGTTGAACTACCAGAAGCTTGATTTCCATAAAGTTTTGTATCTGTTTCTCTCCATCCATAAATGTTTCTTCTGCTTTTCTATTTATTAATTTTGCTGTTTGGCAGTTAATGATCTATACCCTATATTCTGATCCCCCCACCCTCTCTACAGTCCCTGTCGCTCCCACCCCATTCCTAGCAGTGCCTTTCCCAGGTTCATAACTTTTCTTTCGGTTTTGTGCCCTGCTTATTTTAGTCAAGACCATCTGTGGGACCATATTTTGGAAGTGTCCATGGGACCCTGGTGGGGTCGTTCGTGGCTACACAACTGATAGCACTGACTCCCCTCTCCCTGAATCTGGCAGTAGCAAAGAGTTCAGCAGTGGGGGTGGGGCACTCTGCCTCCTGCTCTACCCATGCCTGGGCTGTGTAAGAAAGGCAGCTAGCTGAGCAAGCCAGGGGGAGCAAGACAGTGAGCAGCGCTCCTCCAAGGTCTCTGCTTCAGCTCCTGCCTCCAGGTTCCTGCCTTGAGCGCCTACCTCGGCTTCCCTCGATCAGGGACTGTGAGCTGCGAGCCACGTAAAGCCTCTCCTCCCCAAGTTTCTTTTGGTCAGGGCTTCATCACAACCACAGAGAAGTGGACAGGGACATTCTTTTCGCTCCCTCCTCTACAGTGCTCCCTGAGCCTTAGTGAGGATGGTGCAAATGTCCTGTTCAGGGCCGAGCGCTCGTCTGTCCAGTTCTCAGCACCCAGAACAAGCACTGGCCTCTGTATTCCCCACCATTCACTGGAAGGAGGGGCTTCTGTGGTGGAGGCTGTGAGCAGTATTCATTTCTGAGTATCAACATATCTCTAGAAGGCAATGCGACGCTACAGAATTGAGCTTATCATATTTTACAAATATTTTTATTGAGTTTTAGTGCATTTCATGTAATAAATCTGAATCAAATTTAGACCCCCTTCCCCATCCATACCTCCTATACCCCCCAATGGATTTCATGCATTCTGTCATATATGTTAAGTCCTGTCTGGTCCAGCATTTGTACCCAGATGTCCGTTGGTGCAAGTTCCTCCACTGGAGTCTAGTCAGCCTACCTAGTGTTGCTCCCTTAAAGAAGATCTACTCTCTCTCAGCCAGCAGGCCTCGGCTGCCAACAGTTCTTCAGCTAGGGCCGGGGCCTGCTGCCCATTTCCCTCCTTCTCTGCTGGGTTTTTGTCTGAGTCAGCATGGGTCTATGCATGCTGTCAGCATTGTTGCAAGTTCATATGAGCAAGTTCCCAGAGGCCTGAAAGCCTCTGTTCCTTATGTTCATGCACTAATCCCGGCTCTTACAATCTTTCCTCCCCCTCTTCCTCAGTGGTCACTGAGATGTGGGTGGCTGAGGTTTAATATAGGCGTCTCTTCCAGGGGCATGCACTTCCCAGTCTCTCGTTCTCTAAAACTTGGCCAGCTGTGGACTTCTGTGTGCATCCTACTTTGTTATATGAGGACACTTCATTGGTGAGAGAGGAGGGATGATGTTTTAGTACTCTCTACCCCCCCCCACTGTGTTTTAGGAGTAGAGATGTGTCACTTAGGGCTGGGCACTTCTCAGACTTATATCCTCTGTGTGTGTTCAGGGAACTCTGTCATAGCCTCCATCTGTTACAAAAATAAACTTCTTTGATGATTGGTGTATGACTGGCACGGCAAACTATCTCTATTGGCGCAGTAGTGGTACCGTGTGTGTGTGGGGGGGGGATCAGCAGCTATCTAGTTGGACTTAAAGCCCTCTCAATGTGAGGGAACTCCTGGGTGTCACTGTAAATACAGCCAAATACACATGGCTGGAGAGGCCATAGATCCCATACAAAAACATCTCTGTCATGTCTGTAGACAAATGAAATTTCTTACTGTATGCTAAATATAGATCCTTATATTTACAGATGTTTTTCACATTTGAGGTGTACTCACTGTCTCAGATTTTTGGGTTTTGTGTCTTATTTCATTACTTTCAAGCCTGCCCCCCCCCCAGACCTCAAACTGAAAAGATGCCAGTCGCACAAATATTAGTTGACTGTTTTAAATTTTTTTAATTAAAAAATTTTTTTTGTATGTGCATGAATGTACTGTCTGCATGTAGGTTTGTGCACCTGTGTCGTGCAATGCCACAGAGGTCAGAAGATGGCGTTGGATTCCCCTGGAGCTGGAGTTAAAGACAGTTCTCAGCTGCCATGTGGGTGCTGGGGATAGAACCCAGGTCCTCTGCAAGAGCAGTTGGCGCTCTTAACCACTAGGCCATCTCTCCAGCTCCAGTTGACTGTTTTAAATCTTCACACTGGTGCCTGTGAATCTGCTATTTTCGCAATGTGGCTCATCACCATCATCACATTAGTTTTTTTTCTTCAACTCCTCTGTTCTGCCTTTCAGGCTTTCTATTGAGGTTTCTATTTTGTTTGTAGTATTTTTCGGCTCAAAAGTCTTTTATTTGATCTGTCTTTGTGTTTTCTATTTCTTCAATGAAATATTTTATTTCTTTTCAATTATTTGCTGTTAGACATATGTGTCCATATATCCATATGTATATATGCTTTACACACGCACTGTATAGCCTAGAGTTCGCACTGCACTTACTGAGGAACAGAACACACTGGTCATCTTCCTGGAAGGAAAGCCTTGCCACATTCCAGCACAAACATTAGGGCCACTCAGTTGGGTACATCAGTGCAAAGACCAGCCTGCATGAGCTGGGGAGACCTCAGCTCCCACATCCGTTGCAGGTTTCCTCCAGAGCCTCTTTGTTAGAATCGCTGGTAAAGGAGGTGCACCTGGGCTAAGAGCCAGACCCTCATGGCAGCCGTGAATGCTTGGGACCACTCTGCTTTACAGGGTGTGTCTTCTGTTTACTGTACAGGTTTTCTCTCCGTGAACGCCGGTGGTCTGGAAAGGGCTGCTCACAGCATGAAAGTCCACTATGCTCTCCCTGGGATCAGTACAACCCAGTTGCAGCCTCCAGGTCCAGCATAAGGTCCTCAGTTACCACACCACATGGAGCTGGTAAGTGCAGGAACTTAGAAAGCCAGGGACAGGGCAGCCCAGACCCCAGACCCACCAGGTCAGGATCTTCATCCTAAGGGAACCCTCAAGGACTCCTGTGCCCACTGCAGCATGAAGGCCGACATGGAGTGGAGCAGAGCTGGCACTCCCAAGGGCTCCCTGTAACCCCAATGTTTCCTCAGAGCAAACAGCAGCTGCCACTCCTACGTGTCACTCAGAAGGTGACCTCAGAAGGTTGAGGATGAGGTCAAGGACAGGCAGGGGAGCAGCAGGGGAAGTTTTGTCAGGATGAGGAATATTTTGTGTGTCCAATGCAGGAGGCAAAAGCACAGGACTTTAACGTCCATTCTGGTGACAGTCCCCACACTCTATTCTGCGTCCTCGGGCCTCCCATCCCCACCCTCAGCCTCCAGGACAGCAGTTTGACCCTGCGTCCTAAGATGGATTCTTTGGCAGAGCCCAGCTTTGGCCCTGGAACCCCACAGTGACCTTTCCCTGCCTTGCCCTCTCGCATGGCTTTGATGTGAATGTGAATCAGGGGTGAATAGACACAGCCACTCCTGAGGGAGGCAGGTGCACCCTTGAACAGCACAGCCAAAGATCACATCATCTGCATCCCCAGAGACAGACGAGGGGATGGGGACCCATCAGGTGTGGACAGCTAACTTTGAAAGGGCATTTGGAAGAGTAACCAAGAGTGCTGGAGTACCCTTCCTGCAAAGCTGCTTTTGTAAGTAATGCAGAAAGCAAGGCCTCTGTGCCTGCTGCAAAACCAAGACAGGCTGTGCTCCCTCCAGAAGGGAGGCAGAGGTGGAGGCTGAACCTCCACCAGAGGGGAGAGGAATTGTTTTGCTCTAGGGGCATCTGGGCTCCTTAAACCAAAGCAGCAGCAAGTCTCAAGTTGCTGGCAGCCCAGGCACACAGCACTGTCCTGGTAATCCTCACCTCCTAGTTGTGTGTAGGAACCAGGTAGGGGTGGGGTGGGGTGGGGGTGGGGAGGGGGAAGGAATCATGCCCATCGCAAACTGCTTTCTTGCCTGGCTTAGCTCCAGCCTTCCATTCAGAAACCACTGCAGAGTTGCTCTGCCACATTCCCTTCAACACCAGGTGCCAACTTCTTTCCAAAGCCCTGGCTGTTCTAAACGCTCTTGTTTAGGACCCCAGGACTGTGCTGGGCCCAGTGTCCCTCAGAGACGCTTCTCACTGCAGCAGGTAATGGCAAAGGCCCAAACTCATGTGTGAAGGTAGAGTGCTTGGCCCTAAATGGGACAGCTACGTTCCGTTCCCCTCCAGGGTTCCAGGAACATGGCGGAAGAGAGGGTAGAGGGGATCAGAGCCGAGCCGAAGTGTGAGCGGATAAGCAGAGAAAGACTTGTAGACGTGACCTGGCGGTTGCCATGCTGAGCTCGCAGCAGCTGTGGTTACATGTGAACGATCCCCTACCCACTTCACCACGGAGGAAGGAGGGGCTCACGAGGCCCCACCCTCCCCTGAAGGAGAGGGAGGGGATGAGAGATGGGAATGAGAGTAAAATGGCTAAAATTTATCATATAAATATGAAAATGAGACAGAGAAAGAATAGGAAGAGAGAGAGAAGACCTCTGGACAAGCACAGGGTTCGGGTCCAGCAGAGCCTGGCCTCGTCCAGCCATTGATGAGGTCAAGGACAGTCTTGTAGCTCAAGTGACTGCTGCCCCCACAGATGACAGCAGCTCATGTATGCCCAGCTCTGGAAGCCACACAGAAGGTGCCAGGGAATCGCCCTCGATACATGCCCAGCCTGCCCGGTGGACCCTCCAGAGTGAGCACGGGAAGGTTGAGCTGAAAGTAGAATCTGTGAGCTAGCTAGAAGGCTCAGGGGTAAAGGTGCTTGCTGCCAGGCCGGATGAGTTTGATCCCTGGATCTACCTGGTACAAAGAGAGAACAGACTCTTACCAGGTATTCTCTAACCTCTACATATGTGCCACCCCATCACACACACACACAGACACACACACACACACACACACACACACACACACACACACACACAGAGAGTAAATCTAAATGATGGGGAAAGTCTTCCCAGGTCTGTGTGTTCTGTGTCCGGCAGTCCTGGGCTGGGCCCTGTTGCAATTGAGCCTAGTGTCCCCCAAACACACAGGTGTTAAACTCTTTGTCCCCAGCTTCTAACACTGTTGGGAGGGGCAGCAGGTGGGGTCATGACCTTGAGGGGGTACCAGGACCCTGGCTCCTCTTTTGTCTCTCTTTCCCTCCCTCTCACCTTTAAGAGCAGCAACTCGCTCCAACACAGGCTCCTGTCATGAGGCACTGCTCAACACACGCTCACAAGAGCTTGGCCACCTGAGCCTGGGCTGGACCCAGAAAGACCTTTCTTCTTTTAAGTTGATTTTCTTGGGTGTTTTGTTACCGTAATGGGAAGATAACACAAGCCTTTTCAAAAGTTCTTAGTTTAAAAAGAATCAATGGACAAAACTGAAAACTGGACAGGAGAGGGAAGCTACAGGCAGGCAGACAGCCTAGAAGAAGCCCTTCCTCTGCTCCAGCTATGGCAGGCAGACACAGCCTAGAAGAAGCCCTTCCTCCGCTCAAACTACAGGCAGGCAGACACAGCCTGAGGAAGCCCTTCCTCCACTCGGTTCCACTGTACTGATTCACTGCATTCTCACTCGGTATGTATGGTGTGTGTGTGTGTGTATGTGTGTGTGTGTGTGTGTGTGTGTTTCTAAGTTCCAGGCTGAACACTAAACACATGTGTGCACTGCCCTCCACAGAGAGGAGGTCCCCCAGTTCTCTCTTCAGCTGGACACTTCCTCACTCTGGGGAGACACCCTGCCACCCATTTTCCAGCTTCTGGCTGATGAGAAACGTCTAGTTCTGACGAGTCCTGTTTGCTTCTGGATTTGAATGTCAGCAGAGCAGTAAAAACTATCGGGTATTTGTCCAAGAGTCAAGAAAACCCTCAGGTACCCCCCCCAATGTCATGGGGGACGATGAAGCCCCACAACACAGACACTGGTCTGGGCATCAGGAGTTCACACGGGCACAAGACCAATGGACTCCAAAGCTCCTGTGCTTTTTCAAAGTATCTGGAAGGCTTGGGGCTTGGTCCTAAAGCAGGGGGTTCAGTAGCTCTCACTCGGGGGAAGCTACCCTTCCTCAGCCACCTCCAGGCCCAGTCTGGGTTTTGACTTCATGGAACGTCCAAGCTGCTGCTCTTAGGGCTGTGACCCATGAGAATCGATGTTTGAGAGGATCCTTCCATAGTGGTAGGGAGGCACGGGCAGAATGGGAGGCTGGCTGAGCACATTGCATCCACAGTCAGGAAGCAGAGCTGGAACACGAAGTAGCGTCAGGTTACAGAGCCTCAGGGCCCACCTCCAGGACCCACTTCCCTCAGTGAAGTTCCACCTCTTAAAGGTTCCACGGTTCCCAAACTGTGCCACCAGTTTGGGGCAAAGAGGTTCAAACACAGGAGCCTGTGAGGGACATTTCACCATCAAATCAAACATGTAATAAGCCCAGCCCCCCTAAGGTAGTCCTCAGAGCACAGGCCTTCAGCTCAGACACACCTGACAGCTCCCTAACAGAGCAGATGCCTCTTCCCCACAGTCCATGTTGGGATCTGGGGAAAAGGAGCCCTTTATCCTCCCCAGAACCAGAATGGCCTAGAGCTATATGCAAAACCAAGTCACCAGGTAAACTGAGTCACAGGTGAATGTGAGGGGTGGCCCAGGTGGGCACCTGCAGCAGCTCCTCAATCCATCATGTTTCTCTTCTGACTCTTCTCTTCCAAGACTCCCTTTTCCAGTCCTGCTCACAATAAAACACACACAGAATTTCCCGTGTGTGTGAACACACACAGAATTCCCCATGTGAGTGAATACACACAGAATTCCCATTGTGAGTGAGTATACACAGAATTCCCAGGGTGAGTGAACACACACAGAATTTCCAGTGTGAGTAAGTACACACAGAATTCCCAGAGTGAGTGAACACCCACAGAATTCCCAGTGTGAGTGAACATCCACAGAATTCCCAGTGTGAGTACATACAGAATTCCCCATGTGAATGAATATGCACAGAATTCCCCATGTGAATGAACACACACAGAATTCCCAGTGTGACTACACACAGAATTCCCCATGTGAATGAATATGCACAGAATTCCCCATGTGAGTGAACAACCACAGAATTCCCAGTGTGAGCGAACACCCACAGAATTCCCAGTGTGGATGAACACACACAGAATTCCCAGTGTGAGTACACACAGAATTCCCCATGTGAGTGAACACACACAGAATTCCCCATGTGAGTGAACACCCACAGAATTCCCAGTGTGAGTGAACACCCACAAAATTCCCAGTGTGAGTGAGTACACAAAGAATTCCCAGTGTGAGTGAATACACACAGAATTCCCAGTGTGAGTAGTGAACACACACAGAATTCCCAGTGTGAGTGAACACCCACAGAATTCCCAGTGTCAATGAATATACACAGAATTCCCAGTGTGAGTGAACACCCACAGAATTCCCAATGTGAGTGAGTACACACAGAATTCCCAGTGTGAGTAGTGAACACACACAGAATTCCTCATGTGAGTGAATACCCACAGAATTCCCAGTGTGAGTGAGTACACAGAATTCCCAGTGTGAGGAAATACACACTCTTTGGCTATTTTAATTTTTCTCTTATCATTAAGGCAATTGCTAAAAATGAAGAAACTGAGGAAATGAAAAACAAGGAAGTAGACAGAGTAGGTGGGAAAAGGCATCTCTACACTGTGAGTTGAATCACAGGAAGAACACGACAGAACCCTGGCTGGCACAGAGGACAGCAGGTGTGGAGTGAGACCTGGCTCTGCTGAGCTCCAGCATCCACAATCCAGATGCACTTTTCCATCGCTATTGTAGAGCTGAGCAAACAAACACCGTCTGAAACAGCCTCTCCACCATCTGTGTCTTTGACATGCAGCCCTCTGTGGGCTCAGGGGGCACTGTGTGTATTGTCACATGAAGGAAAGTGATACCCTGTGCTTGGGTCAAGAAACACATCTCATGATAGGCATGTGGTGATGTTACATGATGGATGGATGATGGATGGCAAATATTGTAGACAGATGAATCAGTATAGACCACAGATAGATAATGAAATAGATGATAGGGAGTTGGAAAGATAGGTAGTAGATAGATTTGGTGCATGGATGGATGACAAAGAGATGATAGATGATTGGTTGATGATAGATAGTAGATACATATAAATGTAGAGAAATGATTATGGATTATATAGATATAAAGAGAAATGATAGAGATTGATGATAGATAAATAGACAGTTGATAGACAATGGATGGATAGTTGATATAGAAATAGATGGATAGATGGATGATAGCTAGCTAGCTATAGATAGATGATAGATAGATAGATAGATAGATAGATAGATAGATAGATAGATGATAGATGATATATATAGATGATAGAAGATAGATGATAGATAAATGGTTAATAGATTTGTGTGAATTATATTGATATGGAGGCATAATATATAATGGATAAAGTGAGCTTGTTCATTAAATACAAGTGGATGGATGATGGATGGATAGATCAGATAGACTTTGTGGGTTACAAAGATAATGGCAGATAGATGATCATCGTGGCTTGGATGGATAGAAGATGGATGAAATATGGACAGGTAGACAGCTCTCTCCAGATCACACTAAGCTCATCCGCTCACTCTCAATCTGCATGTAAGTGATGTCAGGTTCCGGACTCTGGCTTTCCTCCCACCAGGCCAGTCTCAGAGAACCACCTGCGCTGCACTGTATTGTTTAAGTCTGTCCATCTCGACTCCCCTTGGAAGTCTCCCTATGAGCATGGCATGTGCTCACTGGTCTTTGCTGATGGACATTCCCCAGTATTCAGCTGTTCACCAGCTCGAGTCAACTCATCCTGCAGCTTTGAGCAGGTGCTGACAAGTCTCTCCTGGTAGAGTCTGGAGTAGAAGCTGAGCCAGAGGAGTGTCTCGCCTGTTCCTGCTCTGGTGATTGACTCTGTAGGGAGGAGGCGTTCATTAGATGTCAGTGAAGCAGTGGGGACAGAGGGCTCCTTGTTTGTCCTCCTCAGGAGACTCAGCATTTTCTTTCATCTGACAGACAAACATGTGTTGTGATTAATAAGCATTCTGTTCAGTTTTCACTGATTTTGTGAGCCTGAAGTCTTTCATCTCTGTTGGACCCTTCAGAAACTCAGGCCGGGATCGTCTTTCTGTTGGGTTGTGTTGTATTCCTGGGTGTTTAGAATTTCTTTCACCTATGCAATTGAAGTTACATTCCTTCAGCTCCTGCCAGCTTCGTTCCTTCCTGCTCATGTCTTTTGTGCCCAAGTTTTATGTTTTAACTGCACGTTTTCTGTGGAGATTCTATTGTACCTTGGGATTCTTTTGTCCCTTAAGATTTTTTTTTTCTCAGGACTGGAGAGGTGGCATATCATTTGAGAACACTGGATGCTGTTGCAGGGGACTGAAGTCCAGATCCCAGCATCCACATGGTGGCTAACAACTGTCCATAATTCCAGTTCCAGGGATCCAATGCCCTCTTCTGGCCGCCATGGAAAATGCATGCACAAGTACACTTACATGCAGGCAAAACACTCAGACACATAAAATAAAATCAATCAGTAAAAAAGAAATCTTTCCCTTTCCTCCAGGCCCAAATGATTCATCTATATACCTCTTCCTTATATTTTCTAAGGTTTCTTCCCAGAATTAGTTTTCAGTTCCCCAGAACCTATCTCTGGGTGAAGTGGTATGAGACGGGGACTTTGTAAGTCCCAGAATTCCCCTGTATTTCTCTCTTTCTCTCACTCTCTTTCCAAACATGAAGATCACTTTCCAGACCCTATCTAGGTGTTGGTTTATATTTTTTGCCCTTCTCAGGACAGGTTGTGAGATGGTGTTTAGTCAACAGGAAAGGCAATGTTCAATGCATGTCCTGCTAAGAATGAGCCCAGATATGGGGCAAGGCAGAAGGGTCAGACTGAAGCATCTAATCACTACAACAACATTCCCATGAAGGAAAGACTGGAGCCACGTCACATGGCAGCACACGATGAGCTGGGCTTAGGGGAAAGGAAGCAGACTCCTGTGTTCTCTTCCTGCCCTCTCATTCTGCTGTGTCCTTCCCACATGGCCGGCAGAGATCCTGAGGTCATCTTATAAAGGAGGAACAGAGCCAACTTCACATCAAGGCCATATCAGAGCATGCCTGTGGAACTTGGGTGGGGCGGAAAGGCCCCTGTTGTAAGCCTTTGAACAGAGAGCCACACTGACTCCGAAGCCCGCTCTGGAGGGGCATGTCAAGAGCTGTTCAGCACAGCTTGGGATAAGAAATTGAGGGTAAACAAGCGACACTTGAGTGCTCAGCCCCAGATGGGATCTCTATGTCAACCCCCTACCCATGGCTCAGGGAACATTGCAGAAGAGGAGATGGAGAGTGCTATGAAATGCTGTCTTCTGGACACCTAACCCTAACCCTAACCCTAACCCTAACCCTAACCCGGCCAATACGCTCACGACCTTATGGCAGCCATGATTGCCTGCAAAGACCTGCACGCAAGTGAGCCAACCACATCACTCGACATTCAGCAGAAACAACGACTGGACTCGGTGGGTTACACACAGAAGAGGACTGGGTGGTGAGGGGGAGAAATTTGGGGTGGATAAGATCAATGGATACATGCACAAAATTGTCAAGTAAATTAAATAAGAGATTTAGGGTCCATAACTTGTGACTCAGCTTGAATAGTGAAACACCTTTCGTGAATATTCACTGGATCCTCTAGAAGCAACCAGCCTTAGACACCCAGATAGTTCCATGTCAAGGAGAACCTGCTCTTTATCAGACTACCCCATGTCAAGGAGAACCTGCTCTTTATCAGACTATCCCATGTCAAGGAGAACCTGCTCTTTATCAGACTACCCCATGTCAACGAGAACCCGCTCTTTATCAGACTATCCCATGTCAAGGAGAACCTGCTCTTTATCAGACTACCCCATGTCAAGGAGAACCTGCTCTTTATCAGACTACCCCACCGCGGCCCAGCCCCTCCCTGACATCTGCTGAGCTGCTGGTACCTTCACAGTGATCCGGCCTTTGCCTCCAGTGTAGCAAGCACTTGACAGGACGAGGGCTCCTAAAAGTAACCCACAGCCAGACACCCACAGAGCCAGGTACCCACACACAGCCAGGTACCTACACACAGACAGACACCCTCACAGCCAGACACCCATGCACAGCCAGACACCCATGCACAGCCAGACACCCACACACAGCCAGGTACCCCCCCACACACAGCCAGGTACCCACACACAGCCAGGCACCCACACACAGCCAGGTACCCACACACAGCCAGATACCCATGCATACCCAGATACCCACACACAGCCAGATACCCATGCATAGCCAGGCACCCACGAACAGCCAGGCACCCACACACAGCCAGACACCCACACACAGCCAGGTACCCACCCACACACAGCCAGGTACCCACACACAGCCAGGCACCCATACACAGCCAGGTACCCACACACAGCCAGGTACCCACACACAGCCAGGTACTCACACACAGCCAGATACCCACACACAGCCAGGCACCCACACACAGCCAGGCACCCACATACAGCCAGACACCCACACACAGCCAGATACCCACACACAGCCAGGCACCCATACACAGCCAGATACCCACACACAGCCAGATACCCACACACAGCCAGGTACCCTCACACAGCCAGGTACCCACACACAGCCAGGTACCCACACACAGCCAGACACCAATACAGCCAGACACCAACACACAGCCAGATACCCACACATAGCCAGATACCCACACACAGCCAGATACCCACACACAGCCAGACACCCACACACAGCCAGATACCCATGCACAGCCAGATACCCATGCACAGCGTCCTAGGCGCTTATATTTTTCGCAAATATTCTATTAAAGGTGGCACAGTTGTGATCACACTTTTATTTACATGCTTAAAGAAATGTGTTTCTCCTTTCTCTTTAGAATAGCTGCCTTTCAGATGTTTGCTGGAAAGGTGCATAATCTGAGATTCATTTTGAGCAGGAGATGTTACAACTTTAAGTCTTATCTGCCAAGTCACCTCTTTCTATTGACAATCTATAATCTGCCTTCAAAATAAGTAAGAGTACGCAGAGAACACTGAGAGCCCAGCCTGATTTCTTGCCATTAGTGGAAAATAAAGTCTCTCTGGGGTATAAACAGATAAAGCATCAAGGCTATTTAAATATACATTTGTAGCTAGAAGGAAAGGAGAAAAATCTCCCGAAAGGCAGAGTCTCCCCCCACCTTCTCCTCTGTTTCCCACCTGCTTTGATGAGTTCGTTTTCCATTAATGGCATTAATGGAAACTGCATTAATAAATCACTGTGTTTCTGAGATCTGTACACAAAGTGCTGAAATCATAAAATTCAGCCACAGAGCATCCGATCATGAGAACAGAAGCCTGAAAAGGATGCAGTCTGGTGCGTGTTTCCAGATAGAAAACGCCAGAGAAGAGCAGGTTCTCAGCCGGCTGTAAGCGGGCTTGGCAAAATCCAGACCGATTATGAGGGATGCTAATCATGTTGGGTGAAGACAGAGGCATGGTGGCTGAGGAACACAGCCTGTCAGTTCCCTCTCACCCTCCCTCTCTGTCACTCCCAGGATACACAATCCCTTGGAGGGTCTCCCCAATGGGAGTTAATCAGGAGTTGCAAGCTCTCTGAAAATGCTCATTATTCTCAGCCATGGATGGCGGAGGACCTGGGTGTGCAGTGTAACCTTTGTCTACCGTAGCTGTCTGGGTTGAATGCTCAGGATCCTCTTTCTGCACGGTGGTGGTGTGGACGAATGCTTGAGTTGAGAGATGTTCGCGTGTCATTTGGGGCAGGTCCTGGTGTGCACTGGCTTTCGCTCCTGATACCTGTTACCACTCGTTTGTAGGGAAGCCCAGGAGGGCCGGGTAGATTTTATTTCACCAAGAAGCACTGCCATCAATTACAAGGTAAAACCTCACATGGAGATGCAGGTACTCCTGACAGATCCCGAGGGTCTGTTACATGGATGTTTTGCTATCCCAGTGCATATGAAAATCATGCTTACTCTATGCTGTGGTCTGCTAAATATGCGCAAGCACTGTACAAAAATGTACATGCCTTCATTGGAACGCTTTATTTGGAGGAGGGGGTCCTGCAGAATTGCAGTTCAGGAAGTATGGAACTGAGATTTTAGTGGAATCCCAGAGTCCGAAGCAAACAGGATGAAATTTAAGAAAGCAGATGCCACCATTACAGGAGTCATTTTGAAAAGATCGTGACTGGTGCTGGAGAGATGGCCTAGCGGTTAGAGCGCCGACTGCTCTTGCAGAGGACCTAGGTTCGATCCCCAGCACCCACATGGTGGCTGAGAACCAGCCTTTAACTCCAGTTCCGGGGGAATCCGACTCCCTCTTCTGACCTCCACAGCGTTGCGCGACATGGGTGCAGGTGCACAAACCTACATGCACACAGTACATTCATACACATACAAGAATGGACCCGGGTTCGATCCCCAGCACCCACATGGCGGCTGAGAACCGTCTGAAACTCCAATTCCAGGAGAACTCCAGCTCCAGGGGAATCCAAGACCCTCTTCTGACCTCCGCGGCGTTGCACGACACGGGTGCACAGACCTGCATGCAGACAGTACATTGATACACATACAGAAATAAAAAAATAAAATAAAATAAAAAAAAATAAAAAATTAAAAAAAGAAAAGATCATGACTGCTGCAAACAGTTCTAGAACAGCCTTGGCTTCAGCGCAGAGGCTGCTGGCAGCTGCAGGCAGAGCTTCAGGCAGCTCTGAGAGTGACCCTCCATGTCACTTGTCCAGTGACTAGAGTGACTCCACGTTAGGTAGTAGTTTCCATGACTTCCAGAGCTGAGGATGGTCCTGTTCAATGCTGGTGGCTGGCAGAGGCCTTGCTGAAGGTCTTGGGTAGCTGTAACAATGTCTTACCACGTGAGTGAGACAATGGCTTTGTGAACTGACATAGTGTACTCTCTGTAAAGTGCACAACAGCGGGGAGCACCTACCGTCAGTGGCGCAGTGAGTCAGGCCTCACCAACCTGCTACTGCCTGACCCCTTAAGCTCATACGATGCTCTAGGTCCTACACCCTCATTCAGCAGTGTCCCCAGTGCCTTCCCAGGGAGCTGATTCTTTGCTCCTCTGAGAGAAGTAGCGCCACTCTGCTTCGCTCAGGGTCACTAGTGTCTACTTTCTCCTCTGAAGTCTTGATCCCTCCATGTCAACCCTTAGGGTTTGACATACTTCCATTCAGGTTGCTATTTTTAACCTCCTCCCATGAATCACAAATATTCTCCACGGCTCTAGAAGAGTGAATACTTCCCAGGAAAAATTTCCACTTATTTTTTTTCCAGGTCAATCAGAGGAATCACTACCCATGTCAGAGCAGCCTTCCTAAAATCTCTGCTCTTAAATAATGAGGTGACACCTCAGAATTTCTCCTTGGCTGTAGAGCGTCTGCAGGGTCCCCAGTGGGGGACCAATCTCATCCCAGCTCTTGGGTGACCAGGTGCTAATTTCACCTGTGTTGTGAAATGAATCTTTTCTTTGCTTAAGCAGTAAGTCTCAACAGTGGGCTGGGACTAGTCAATTAACCAGTCTATAAAGATACATACGACCATACAGCATTGCTGTGCATTGCTGGAGTAGAGCTGTGTACAGCCATGTACATGGGGGCCTTCTTGAGCCAGAGGAGGATAGCCTTCATCCTTCAACTGATGTTCACCAGCTGCACCAGCCCCTACAAGAGAACCAGTGTGTGCTCTGAAGCCTCAGACCCAGGTGTTAACTTCTTCTTTCTAGCTATGGCAGTGCTGGGCAGCATCTGTTCCCAAGGGAAGGCTGATGCACCTTATGGAAAGTCTGCGCTTGCGGTAGCACTTTCATCAACATCTCTGCGAGATCTTCAACTTGCTGCAATGTTTGTATCATCACCTGCCTCTGCTACAGAGATGTGTCTTTCCTTAAACCTCAGGAGCCAACCCCTGATAATTGAGAAGGATGAGGATCCCCCCTGCCTCTGAGAGAGAGAGAGAGAGAGAGAGAGAGAGAGAGAGAGAGAGAGAGAGAGTCCATGTGGTACTCAGAGGTCAATCAATCTTCAGGTTCCTTCTATCTTCCCTTGCTGGCCCGGAACTCACCAAGTAGGCTGGGGAAACTGGCCAGCAAATCCCAGGGATCTGTGTATCTCTGCCTTCCCCAGGGCTGGGGTCACAAGCACACACTACCATGTCTAGCTTGGGAGTGAAGGTCTTGCTCTAAATTAGGCTGTGGAGTAAAAGGATCTTTAATCTGCAAACCACTGAGGCTCTCTCTATGTCAGCAATGGCCACTTCACATTCTCATCACTCATCTCCTTCTAGAAACATTCCTCTGTGTTTATAACATGTGTGGGAGGTCAGGCCTCAACTCTACCTTAGGGTCACATCCACTCAGCTCTCCTCAGCAAGCTTAATTATTTCTAGCTTCAGTGTTAAAGTAGGAATGTGAAACTCTCCCTGTTCGTTAACACCAAGAGGCCGTGGAAAGGTTATTAACTGCCCCGGTTTTTGATTATTGTGCCTCAGGGTAGGGTGGCCAGAGGAGAAGAGAAGAAACAGAGACAGCTGATTGGTAGAACGATCAGAGCTCAGATAACACCTGCAAGTTCACATGCAGTTCATCGCACCCATGACAACAGTGATGTCAAAGATCACCTACCACAGACCACCATGACAACATGGTAACCACAGGAAAAATAAAAATATTTCCCAGAACCACCAAAATGGGACACAGACATAGTGAGACAAGGGTAGTCCCAAACCCTGAATCTGATACAAACGTTTGCAAGGGATGCTGAAGTGAGGCTGGGTAGAGCATTCCGCGTCTATACCCTCCTTCCTGCCCCTCTACTGTCCCAGGACGTGGAAGGCATTTATTCTTTAACGTCCAAGGTTCTGTCTTCAAGAAGAAAAGGTCACTTCCTCATAAACAGTTGATGGACAGTGTGCCTGGAAAGAGCGGCGTGGCACAGAGGAAGGCAGACTGGCTGCCGCTTCCCGCAAGGTAACGAGGAACATTAAAAATGCATTTGGCCCTGATAGGTTGAATTCATTTCAACTGGCATAAATAGGACAGATGAGCTATTCAAATGTCTGAAGAGCACCGTGGAATGAAATATTGATCACCTTCTCTGGCTCTGGCAGGAGGGGCCAATAATTTGTTTTCTCTAGGCATTAGTGTGTGGTGCCACCAATAATGAATTATATATGGCGAGTTCATCTCCTACACCCACTTATATTTACCTATAGAGTCTGGGATAAAAAATTTCAAGTTTAGAACCAGAAAATACATAGCTTTATAATCATAAGTCTTAAAGAATTCTGTGCTGATAATCTGTATTGGAGGCTATTGGTAATTAACCACCTATTAGATTGAGACAGGTTTATGTAGCTGAGGGTGACCTTGCACTTCTGCTTCTAGTTCCTATGAGCTGAAATTATAGGTTATTGCCACCACACCCAACTGACAGCTTATTTTTAGAAAATCTCCTGGGAGCTGGGCCCGGTGACAGGGGCTTGTAACTCCAGCTACTCAGGAGGCAGAGGTAGGAGGATCACAAGTTCAAGGTCTGCTTGATCTATAAAACGAATTCAGGGCCAGCCTGGGCAACATGGAGAAACTCTATCTCAAAGTTTAAAATAACAGCAAAGCTTAAAAGAAGGGTTCCAGGAGAACTCCAGTTCCAGGGGAATCCGACACCCTCTTCTGACCTCCGCGGCATTGCACGTCACGGGTGCACAAACTTGCATGCAGACAATACATTCATACACATACAGAAATAAATAAAAAATTAAAAAAAAAAGAAGGGTTTGGATTTAGCTCCCTGGTAGAATGCTTTCCTCTGTGTGCCTCAGGGGCACCTCCAAGTACCACCAGAAGATAAAATAAGACAAACAAAAAACCAACACACAGAATATTTATTGATGGGGATTTTTATGCTTAGATCCAGAGTTGTATGGAGACTGGCTCTTCCTGTCATTTGCCTTTAGAGTAAAATGAGGTGGGCGTGGCCCCTGATGGGCCAGAGGGGCACTGGAGAATCCTGCAGAAGTAGACGTTCAGGACTCCAGCTGCAGAAGACTGCATGGGCTTCACCTGCTGGCAACCCTCCGGAGACCCCAAATCAGTGGGCTTTCCCTTCACTTCAAAGAAAAATCATCTTAGGATGAGAGACGCTCCAGATCCCCAAATTGTCACATGTGGATGTGGGTGGATTTGGTGACTTGTCTCCTGGGAGTTTTGAAGCTCTTTTTCTGACACAGGATTTTCAATTCATGTAAAGGTGAATTCTGAAGTAACAGAACTGAAATCCCACCCAGGCACCATAATCCCTACTCTACTGACAGCTTCTCTGTGCAGACAGCTTCTGTTAAAGCACTGCACCCTTTCCAGCATTCTTCAGGCCCTCTTCCCTGCACACCCACACCCTGGGGCTCAGGGGTGGACTCATAGTCATATGTGTTTAGAGCTCTGAGACATGCCTACCACATGATGAAAACAAGTTAGAGGAATGTGCTCACGTGTGTGTACATGCACGTGCATGGTGAACCTGTGTGCTTGTGCATGTACATGCACATGTGCATGTGTGCATTCATACATTCATGTCCATGTGTGTATCTGTGTTTGAATGTGTGTATGTGTGCATGTATACACATCTATCTTGATTATGCATGTGTGTTCATGTGTGTGCACCTGTGTATTTGCATGTGCATGCATATGTTCATGTGTGCACCTTTGTGTTTGTATGTGCATGTATGTATGCATGTGTGTATGCATACATTTGTGTTTGTGTGTGCATGTGTATGCACAGATGTGTGCTTCTGAACTGAAACCCCACCCTGGCACCATAATCCCCACTCTACTGACTGCATCTGTGTGTTCCAATGTCTATGTGAGTGCATGTATACACACGTGTCTTGATTATGCATGTGTGTGTGGCCTGCGTGTTTCTGTGTGCATGTACATGCACAGGTTTTTGTTTGAATGTGTATTTGTGTGCATGTATACACATGTGTCTTGACTATGCATGTGTGTTCATGTCTGTGTGTGCACCTGTGTGTTTCTGTGTGCATGTGCATGCACAGGTGTGTGTTTGAATGTGTGTTGGTCTGCATGTATGCACACTTTGTCCTGGCTATGCATGTGTGTTCATGTGTGTGCACAACTGTGTGTTTCTGTGTGCATGTGTATGCACGGATATGTGTGTATCTGTGTTCAAATGTGTGTATGTGTGCATGTATACAGATCTATCTTGACTATGCATGTGTGTGCATGTGTGCACCTGTGTGTGTTTGCACCTGTCTGTGTGTGATTGTGTATGCACCTGTTTGCATACAATTGTATGCATGTGTGTGCACCCATGTGTGCATGTGCATAGACCTGTATGGGAGAGTGTGCATGCAAGTGTGTGCAATTCTGTGTATATATGTGTGTATTCACCTATGTGTGTGCGCGTGCGTAGACCTGTATGGGAGAGTGTGCATGCAAGTGTGTGCAATTCTGTGTATATATTTGTGTATTCACCTATGTGTGTGCACATGTATTCACTTATGTGTGTTTGTGAGTGCACCTGAATGTAAATATGTGTATATGTGTGTGCATGTTTATTCACCTATGTGTGTGCATGTGTATTCACCTATGTGTATTCATCTATGTTTGTGCATGTATATTCACCTATTTGTGTTCATGAGTGCACCTGAATGTAAATGTGTGCACCTTTGTGTTAATGTGTGTGTGTGAATATCCATGTGTGTGCATGTGTGTATGCATGTGTATGTCTGTTTGCCTATATAGGTTCATGTGTGTGTCCATGTGTGCTTGTGTGGGAACCTGTGTGCTCATGTGTGTTAATGAATGTGCATGTGTGTATGTGTGTGCACTTATGTGCATGTGTTAACACTGGTGTGTGCGTGTCTGTGTGTGGCTGTGTGAGGCCATGCCTGTGTACATATGTGCATGAGTACACACCTTTGTGTGCACTGCATTCACATGTACACATGCATGTACCCTGTGTGCCTGTGTTTCTCAGCGTGCTCACATGTGGATCTATGTGTGCACCTGTGCATCCATGCATGTGCATGGGTTTGCCAATGTCTGTGTGTACATATATGTGTGGGTGCCTTAAGAGCATGTATGTGCACACCCGTGTGTATAATATGTGTGCATGTTTGTGTGTCTCTCTTTGTGTGTGCATGCTTGTGCGTGTTTGCATGCTGATATCTTTGAGGACACAGTATCATTTAAAAGTTCTCATTCGATATTACACATAGGTTGTAATGTCAGCTCTCAAGTCGCTTTCCTCCTCCCAGTGTCTGCAAGAAATGAAAACACAAGCATTTTCATCCCATGGCTTTGTGTTTACCTAGAGACACCACCGAGCACCTCTCACCATTCATGACCACTGTCCACCCATGGTGTGGTGAGCCTCAGGTTTTGCTCTGTGGAGAGAATCCTCAATGTCTCATCTTCTTATCTTCCTGTCTCTGAGTGCTGGACCAGTATTGTCACCCCCCACCATCCCTCATCACCACATGAGCCCTACCGAGCCCTTTGTCTATTCACCCCACGTATTTGGTGTACTCTAACCAGAACTATGATTTATAAACAGCAGCCTAACAGAGCCTTGCACTACATATCACTAATGGCTTCCCCAAAAGCTTCACTCTTTTCCACTGTAGTAGCCTTCCAGTCCACCCACCTGTCCATTTGCCTGTCCACCTGCCTGTCCATCTGCCAGTCTACCTGCCTGTCTATCTTCCAGTCCACCTACCAGTCCACCTGCCTGTCCACCTGCTAGTCCATGTGCCTGTTCATGTGTGTGTTCACCTGCATGTTCGCCTGCCTGTCCACCTGCCAGTCCACTTTCCTGTCCACCTGCCAGTCTACCTGCATTTCCACCTGTTTATCCACTTTCCTGTCCACCTGCCTATCCATCTGCCTGACATCTGCTAGTCCATGTGCCTGTCCACCTGCATGTTCACCTACCAGTGCACCTGCCTGAAACCTACCTACCCACCTGCCTGTCCCCCTGCCTGCCCACCTACCAGTCCACCTTCCAGTCCACCTGCCTGCCTGTCCACCTGCCAGTCCACTTGCCAGTCTACCTGCCTGTCCCCCTGCCAGTTAGAGGTGACACACTGGTGAGGGGCAGGAAAATGGCTCACACATAAGGTCCTGCAGAACTCGCTTTCTTTCACAGCTTGCCTAGAGATGGTGAGGCCCACGGTAGCACCAGCTAATAATCAAGACCACCCCCCATATATGCCCCAGGCCAATCTAATCCAATCAGTTCCTCAGAGGATGCTTTCCTCTGACATGGCTCTTGTGTCAAGTTGACAGTTAAGCTTAACTAAGACAGTTGATATAAATTGGAGATGTGTTGGTAAACAGGTAGGTTTTGTGTTAGCCATTAACTTATAAAAGAGAAAGCTTATTTGGGGTCATGAATCTGTAGGTTCCAGCTCTGGACTGAATTATGACATTGCTTGGGCCATGGTGAGGGGCAGCACCCCACGCTGGAGCACAGGCTGAAACAAACCTCTTATTTCAGGAGCTGGCATACAGACTCTAGGGTCATATGACCTCCTTTGGGAACTCATCTCCCTATGACTCTAGCACCAACCATCTCTTAAAGGTTTCTCTGCCTCCCAATAGCACCTCGCTGGGGCCATGCCTGAGCCCACAGGCAAGGTGAGACACTCACCTCAACCACAGAAGGGCAGAAAAGTCTTGAGAGGTGAAGAGGGACCATGCCTTCCTTCAGAGGATGTGTCAGGTCACAGGAATGAGAGAAGTGGTCTCTAAAGCAATTCAATAGCTGGGAAGGAGGAGGCTGACAGCAAACCCAGCCTTGTTCTCATGTGTTCTGTGACCCTGGAGAAACAAACGGCTTTTCCTTTCTGACCAAAGATATGTCTGTGAGAAGGGGCCATTACACAGAAGTACAAGCTTCGGTTGAGTAGAAAGGTTTATCCAGGACTGTGTGAGCAGAGACTCTTTCAATCCCCCCTTACTCTGAGCATGTCTACACAGAAGAATCTTACAACCCTTCGCTCTCTCTGGGCACTGGGGATTAGCATTGCCAATATTTAGATGAGAAAGTCAAGACTTGGGATTGGATGGCTTCAAGCCAAAACTTATATTAAGATTTGTGTACTGGGCTGGAGAGATAGCCTAGCGGTTAAGAGCGCTGACCGCTCTTACAGAGGACGCTGGTTCGATCCCCAGCACCCACATGGCGGCTAAGAACCATCTGAAACTCCAATTCCAGGAGAACTCCAGTTCCAGGGGAATCTGATACCCTCTTCTGACCTCTGCGGCGTTGCACGACACGGGTGCACAAACTTGCATGCAGACAGTATATTCATACACATACAGAAATAAATAAAATTAATTAAAAAAATTAAAAAAAAAAAGATTTGTGTACTGAAGCCATCTGTCGGCTGCATGTGGGGCTTGACCACAGAGAGCTGACCTTCACCCAACACTCTGCACATCTTCTGTTGAGACCCGAGGCTGCCACCTGACCCCAAGGTAGATTTCCTCTGTATATGGCAACATTTGACCCCAGAGACAGAACTTGACCTGATGTTTGGACATCAACCCAGCAGGTGGCGCTGTTCCCTCTGGCTTCTCATCAGCACAAAAAGAGGTGTCTGGGTGGGAAAGGAGCTGACTTGGGGGTTCTCCTTTGAGGGCAGCCAGAAGAAGGAAGGTCCTTCTGCAACTGGAGCTGGAGCTGCGACGTGGGGCACGCCTGCTCGTGGCTGTTTTCTCAGCGGGCCAAGGAGTTTAGGATACATGTCTTCTATCACCAACATGAAGGTCAGAAATGTTGCCTGAAGGCAAACAAGATGATGCATTCTAGTCTTTTGAAGCCCATGGTCTTCTGGAAGCTCACCCCTGCTGAGACGCAGCCCAGGATTCTTACTCAAACCTTGGCACTGACCTTTAGCCTTGACCTCTGTCTCAAGGATAGAAACTCTGACCTGTTTGGAACGAGACCCAAGGGAACCAACTCCGCAGCGACTGCAGACCGTTTCCTGGGAAACGGCACCATCTGGACACTGTAACCCCTGACAGTGCATTCTTCTCATTGTGACTGGTGCGACTATCATGTTCCTTCTGTGAATACCACTTGATTCATTGCCAGGTGCAGGGCCGCACAAGGCACCAGGGAACCACAGACATTTATAGAATTGCCTCTCACTGCAGGACACAGATAGTTTCCTTAGGAAAAGAAATGATCAGAACAAGAATATCAGTGTAACCCAAGGCGGTTATGAATCAACAGCAAAGAGGGAGACGCTCCCGTAGGGTGAGGGCGGAGGGTGCGGGAGGCCGAGGCATCATGGCCTGGCAGGGAGCTTTACCTGTAGCTATGCAGACTCAAGAGAGGGCTCTGTGACTGAGAGTAGATAGGCGAAGAGGGCAGGAAGTACTCAAGAGACAGCTCAAGGCTTGCTACACAAACATGGGACTTGAGTTGGATCCTCAGAACTCACAAAAGTTCCAGCCATGGTCGAAGCACATGCTTGTGAGAGAATACAGGAAATCCTTGGGGCTCGGGCCACTCAGGCTAGCTGAACTGGTGAGTGCCAGGTCCCAGAGACACCCTGTCTCTAAGGAGGTGGATGGCATTCCTGAGGACAGTCTCAGTCATCCACATGGACATACACACCTCCACACACACATGCACACACAGAGCATCAAAAACAATAGAAGGTCATTTAGGTGGCCTTGGACCCCGTTGAAGAGAATTGTGAGGAGCCCGAGCCCCACGTCGTCCAGAGAGGAGGTGTTCCTGCGCAACTCTGTGTCCCCAGAGCCAGCTTCAGGGGCCTGCAGAGATACACACCTCTTTCATCTGCATTGTGTAAATTCTGTGTCAGTGATGTAGGTAAAAAAATTAAAAATTCAGAGCCCTGGATGCTCTTGCAGAGGACTCGTTTGTTCCCAGCACCCACACGACAGCTAACAACTGTCTATAACTCCTGTTCCAGGAATCTAGCATCCTCTTCTGCCTTCCGTGGGCATTGCACTTACATACATGCAGGCAAGACAGTCATACACATAAAATAAAAATAATAAAATATTTTTAAAAGTTCAAACCAAGGCCAGCCATGGTGGTTGCATGACTTTAATCCCAGCACTTGGGAGGCAGAGGCAAGCAGATCTATGTGAGTTCAAGGCCAGCCTGGTCTACATAGTGAGTGCTGGGCCAGGTGGGGCTACAGGTAGACTCTGTCACAAACAAACAAACAAACAAACAAACAACAACAACAACAAAAGTCAACCCAGCTCCATGGAAGGGAGAAGGCAAGGCCTGAATATGTCCCCTCACAACCAGGAAAAGGACTTGTCCCAGATGGGCAGAGAAGAGATGGAACCTTCATCTAGCGAGCATCCATCTAATCACACTCTCTAGCACTGGGAAGCCACAGTGGCTGACTGATGAGTGCCCAAGATGGAGGGAGCAGCCGGGACCCGATGCAGGAGGCAGGGAACTAGAGAGGCAAGGACAGTGGCTGGAAGCTGAGACAGGCGGGCAGCCCTGCAGAGGGACCAGTGATGAGTGAGAGGAGCCAGAGCAGCAGAAAACACTCCCAGGAGACAAATGAACTGACTGCCCATGGCAGCAGCTATGTAGACAGAGACTCGAGGGAAAAGTGAAAGAAAGCCTCAGAGCTCTCCACAGAGCCTCCACGGAGCCCTCCACAGAGCCCTCCACAGAGCCCTCCACAGAGCCCTCCACAGAGCCCTCCACAGAGCCCTTCACAGAGCCCTCCACAGAGCCCTCCACAGAGCCCTTCACAGAGCCCTCCACAGTGGCCTCCACAGAGCCCTCCACGGAGCCCTCCACAGAGCCTCCACAGAGCCCTCCACAGAGCCCTCCACAGAGCCTCCACAGAGCCCTCCACAGTGGCTTCCACAGTGGCCTCCACAGAGCCCTCCACAGAGCCCTCCACAGAGCCCTCCACAGAGCCCTCCACAG
>VZQC01001747.1:185420-295961 GCA_009823505.1 Rhizomys pruinosus | reverse complement strand
TTTTTGTATGTGTATGAATGTATTGTCTGCATGCAGGTCTGTGCACCCGTGTCGTGCAATGCCGCGGAGGTCAGAAGAGGGTCTCGGATTCCCCTGGAACTGGAGTTCTCCTGGAATTGGAGTTACAGACGGTTCTTAGCCGCCATGTGGGCGCTGGGGATCGAACCCGGGTCCTCTGTAAGAGCGTCGGTGCTCTTAACCGCTAGGCTATCTCTCCAGCCCCAAAAAATAATAAACTATTTTTAAATGCAGTCTTGTTGTCTAGATTAATGATATTCATAAGATTATGGATTTAGTAACAAGAAGTAAATTTTTTACCTAGTCAGCATTCTAATTGACATACAACTCTTTACTTAAAAAAAATGGTTTTAGCACATGCCACCCCAAGGAAAATGCATGCAGAGAGAGGAGAGAGAGAGAGAGAGAGAGAGAGAGAGAGAGAGAGAGAGATCCACTAACAACTCAAAGTCACACTGGAGAGCCAGAGGGCAGCGCTGCTCTGCATTTGGGGGCCCAGAAGCTGGGCGTCTGCTCTGCTGTGGAACAAGCAAGCTAATCCTCTTCCACGACCTCCAGCCACTTGCGTGGGCCTCTCTGGACTCTGTTTTCTTTCCTGTTTCAGACACCAACACATGCTGGATTCCCAGGTCTCCAAACCCACAGGGCTTTCTTCAGATGGTGCTGCCTTGGGCTGTCCCGCAGGAGCCAGTGGCTGGCATGCAAGCCCATGGCCTCCCCAATAACTGGCTGGAGGACAGGCCTCCCTTCAACTGAATATTTCCCAAAATAGCATTTGCAGATAGAACCTTCGGTGTAGGAAGCTGCTCAGAGATCATCTCACACAAGCTTGCACTAGACTTCCAGAGCTGTGCCCCACGTAACATCACATAGCTTGCTGTCACAGGAAAGCATCCTATCCCTGTCTCTCAGTGCTGAAGACATCTGAATTCTTTTATTTTATTTATTTATTTTATGTGTATGAATGTACTGTCTGCATGTAGGTTTGTGCACCCATGTCATGCAATGCCACGGAGCTCAGAAGAGGGCGTTGGATTCCCCTGGAACTGGAGTTCTCCTGGAATTGGAGTTACGGACAGTTCTTAGCCGCCATGTGGGTACTGGGGATCGAACCCAGATCCTCTGTAAGAGCAGTCGGCGCTCTTAACCGCTAGGCCATCTCTCCAGCCCGACATCTGAATTCTTAACAAGGAATTTGAAGCTGCTCTCTTAAGAACAGCTTCTTATTAAAAGTAGGAATAGGCCACCATCTTGCTGGGGCTGATGGTTCGTCACAGATCCAGGATAAGCCCTTCCTGAACAAGGTGAGTGCCAAGGCTGAGGGCCTGAGGTTCCCTGAGCCTT
Source organism: Rhizomys pruinosus (assembly GCA_009823505.1). Lineage (NCBI taxonomy): Eukaryota > Metazoa > Chordata > Mammalia > Rodentia > Spalacidae > Rhizomys > Rhizomys pruinosus. The sequence goes on along the minus strand of VZQC01001747.1, from coordinate 294,599 downwards.
TGCTGAAGTTTTACGTTTTAAACATATACTCAGTACATATACTCAGTAACTAACAGAAGGAAAAGATATGTATGAAATTAACCACAGCAGCATCTCTAAAGCTGGCAACAGAGCCAAGGATGGAAGCAGCCTAGGATCCATCAACAGCTGAATGGAGAAATAAAATGGAGGGGTGTGTGTGTGTGTGTGTGTGTGTGTGTGTGTGTGTGTGTGTGTTTCTTCTAAAAAGAAGAATAAAACCGTTATTTTCAAATGGATGAAGCTAGAGATCGTCATATTTGGTAAAATGAGCCAGATTCAAAATGCTTCGTGTTTTATCTCCTCTGCAGAATCTAGATTTTAAAGGGAAAGGGAAAGTCTATCTGGGGAGGGAGAAACCAGACGGAACAACCCGGGCAAGATTGTTAACCCAGGCAGACCTGACGGAAATGCATCAAATTTGTATTGGAAAGGCTGGAGAAAACCTCTCGTTCTATAGAAAGACAGATGCTAATCATTTTTTTTAATCTAATCATTGTAACTGGATGGTCAGTAGGAAAATACTAATAACAAAAATTTCTGAAATGTCCTAAATGTGGGGGAAGAACAGAGGGCTGTTGATCAGCTAACAAGCTGTGAAGGGTAACGGAAGATTGCCTAGGGTTCAGGAATGAATGTTAGGACACTGGGCAACCCCCTGCCTGCCCTGCAAACCTCTGACAAAACCAACCTATCCTGATAGAAGCAGAAAGCCCTTCTCTATACAGACTGGCCTCCTATCCTGTAGCCCCCGCCAGCACAGGGAAACAGCGTGGAGGCTTCTGCCCACATTTTCCCCACAGAAACATACCCCCAGCTCTGGTCCAGCCACGACCTCTCCTGGCAGTTGGTCACTCCGGGAACTTTCCAGGACATGGTCCTTTTTCTGGTTAGTATGGGTGAGGGCTCCACAGCCCATTTATGTCAGAGATCCCTCAGTCTGGAGAGTTTTGTTTTCATGATAGTTTCAGAAGCTATACCCTACATGTCAAAATAAACAAATATTAACTGTCCACAAACAGGATGCTATAAAAGCTGCACAAGGGGCTGAGGAGGTGGCCAGTCGGTAGGGTATCTGTCATGCAAACATAAGGAGCTGGGTTCAGCCTCCAGAATCCACATGAAAATGCTGGGCCTGCTGGGCCTGGGGCACCACCCTCCAAGCTCAGCACTACACTTGCAGGGCAGGGGCGGTGCATTTCTGTGAATTCAAGATCAGCCAGGTCTACAGAGCAAGTTCCAGGCCACTAGCTAGTGCTGCATACTGAAAGCCTGTGTGTGTGTGGGAGAGAGAGAGAGAGAGAGAGAGAGAGAGAGAGAGAGAGAGAGAATGGGAGAGGAGGGGAGGGAGGGAGGGAGGGAGGAAGGGAGGGAGGGAGGAAGGAAGGAAGGAAGGAAGGAAGGAAGGAAGGAAGGAAGGAAGGAAGGAAGGAAGGAAGCTTGCCATGATGATGTGTGTTTGCAATCCCAGCACTAGGGAGGTAGAGACAGAGGATCCTGGGTTCCCTGGACAGACAGCCGAGCCTCATTGGCCAGGCCCAGTTCAATGAAAGATATTTTCTATATACAGGGTGGGGGCTCCTGATGTCCAACACTCACTCATGCTGCTCCCTGGACTCCACACATGCAAACATGCTATTCCCTGGACTCCACACGTGCAAACATGCTGTCCCCCAGACTCCACACGTGCAAACATGCTTATCCTTTCCTGCTACTCACAAGCTGTAACAGTAAAAATGCAAGGTGGTCTGCAGCCGGGTGATGGAGGCAGAGAGTGCCCAACAGCACCACCTGCTTCAAAGAATTGTTCTCTGTCAGCTCAAGAACCAAAGAGCAAAGCAGGATATTCTTCAGCAGGGGCTCACATCATTCCACAGCATCAATGAGGTGAGTAGAAAAGCCCCAAACAGTAGATAGTCCTGCTTTATAAGAAAGGGCACTCACACTGTGTGCTCCCACACGCCTACCTTACACACATACCTGCATGCACACACACATAATTACATGCACACATGCACCTGCATGCACACACACAATTACATGCACAGACAATTACATGCACACACACCTGTATGCACACACATAATTACATGCACACACCTGCATACACACACGATTATGTGCATAAACACTTGCATCCACACACACACGACTATATGCACACATGCACCTGCATGTACACGTGTTTACATGCACACACCTACATGCAAGCACATGATTACATGCAATATGCACCTGCATGCACCCACACAATTGCATGCACACACCTGCATGTACACACACAATTGCATGCACACACCTGCATACACACACACAAGATTACATGCACACACACCTGCACACACACACACACACACAATTACATGCACACACCTGCATACACACACCTGCATGCATGTACTCCCACAGACAAGAATTGTTAAGGTGTTGGTACTTCTCTCCTTTTCCTCCTGGTTCCTATTCTGTGTTGAATTACCTCTGAATCAAGGTTATGATTATAAAATTATTATAAAAATAAACTGTCACAGTTAAAATTTGAAAGCTATTTATCTTTTAAAATATGCATGCACATAAATTCCAAAATTAGAAGCAAAAATATTTGCACTAACATAATGTTTTTAAAGTTGGGAATAAGGGATTTAATATTGCTTTTTAACTTGCATTTTTAATTAAAAATAAAAAATAGATGACACACATTTGCTTCACTCATAAAAAAAGCCTTCCAAGAGTTCAGCTTCTGCAGAAACATCACTGTGTGTATTCGAGAAGTGCAGATGATTTTATTTGAATTAATGTACTTTGGGAGTGTCTTCCTTGAGTAGCTATCACACCAGAGTGAAAATATTCACTGCAAAAGCAGCATAAATAAGCAAAATGAAAAATATTATTGCACTGTTTACCAACAGATCTGTAATTACAAAATAAATTAACCATGAAATGAATCACTTTGGGTTTTCTGCAATATTGTTATGAGAGACTGGGTAATTTTTTTTTTCAATTCTGGAAAAATTTGAAAGTGAAATATTGCAAAGCGTATGATAGTATTTTTTAAAATATCAGAAGATGTCCACGTAATCCACGGATGTATCTTTGTGTTACCACTTGTTGCTTGACCACTCTGCAGAAGATGCTCGGAGAGCATGTCGGAGAAGTGTGACAACAAGTGAGAAGTCCTACCCACCTAGTGGCCACAGGACGCTTTCCTGTTCCTCTTTTGTTTGGTATTTTTTTTTTGAAACAGGGTCTCCCTTTTAGTCCCAGCTGACCTGGAGCTCACTCCATAAACCAGGCTGACCTTGAACTCACAGAGATCTGCCTGCCTCTGCCTCTCAAGCGCTGGGATTAAAGGCGTGCACCACCACACCCGGATTAAAACCAGTCAACAAGTGAGAAGTCCTACCCACCCAGCAGCTACGGGGAGACTTTCCTGCTCCTCTTAAAACCAGAACTTTCAAACCGCACCCCGGTTCGGTGGAAACAGAAAGGCACCTGGCCCACTCTCCTTCCACACCAAGATGGGCACTCAGGATAGGTGCCTTGGCATGAGAGTACACTACTAAGTGCCCTTGCTGGCCAGAGCCTTTCCTGTGCCAGGATCACACCACCCCACCCCACCCAATCCTCCTGGAGATGTGGCCTAGGGCACCACTGTCTCTGCCACAACCCCAGCTATTTAAAACATGAATGTCTCCCTGGACATTTGAGTGTAGCTCCTTGCTTTGCTTCTATGGAGAAAATGAAAATAAAATAAATGACAGGGAACAGACATGCAGAGCAGCCACCTCTACAGAACCTCACAGAGCATGCTGTGCAGTGTGACGCTGAACTTTGAACTCGGCAGGCCGTGGGCAGCATCCTTGCCCTTTTGTGGTATTCCCTTCTGTTTGGGCTCAAGTGCCAGGCCCTGCATGCCTGTTGCTGAGCAGAGCTTGTGTGAACCCCACTCGCTTCTCAGTGACAGGCCTGAACTCAGTATGGAGGCTTCTTTGTTAACCATGAACCCCAGGATGGCAGGCAGGGTGCATCATGGATGTGTGACTGTTCCCTCTGAATTTCAACTTTCCTTCCCAGAAGGAGGGGAGAGGGGGGAAGTTCAGGAGACTAAAAAAGCTGCAAAACTCACAAGGTTTGAAAGATCAGAAGGTTACAAGCGTCTTACAGCTCTGCTTAAGTTATATGAACAGGATGCAGTCTTTCTGTTGTTGTTCTTTTACTATGCATCCTTCTCCATGAGAAATATTTATATCTGGGTTGTTGGTACTAGCATCCACATATGAGGGACACCATTTGTCGTTTGTTTTTCTGGGACTGTGTTACTTCACTTAACATAATGTCTTCCAGCTCCATCCATTTACCTGCAAAGTTCATGATGTTGTCCCTCTTTACTGCTGCATAGAACTCCATTGTATACATGTACCACATTTTCTCTATCCACTCGTCAGTTGAGGGGCACCTGGGCTGGTTCCAGCTTTTTGCTATTGTGAACAGAGCTGCAATAAACATAGCTGTGCATGTATCTTTGCAGTAAGTTGTGTCTTGTGGGTATATACCCAGGAGTGGTATGACTGGGTCAAATGGAAGGCTCATTTTGAGTCTTCTAAGGGTTCTCCACACTGCTTTCCATAGTGGCTGTACAAGTTTACATTCCCACCAGCAATGGATGAGTGTTCCCCTTTCCCCGAACCATCTCCAGCATTTTGTTTCATTTGTGTTCCTGATCCTCGCCAGTCTTATTGGAGAAGGTGATATCTCAAAGTGGTTTTTAATTTGCATTTCCTTAATCCAAACATATTTGTCTCTGCTAAAAGTATCCTACCCATACTATTAGTGTGCTTAAATACCTATATATTAATGCTTGTGCTTCATCAGTAGGATCGAAAGTTTACTCCTGGACAAACTGTCAGCCCCCATGAAAGGAAAACAGCCAGAACTGACTAGAGTCCTAAGTCACAGGCCAAGAGGAGAAGGGGACTTACTTCTCATCCACCTTTTGCCCCTTTTCTAAGCCTAGGGAAACAATCTGCGGAAGATGGGGGGCATGGTTGAATGTAAAGGCTGAGCTTGGGGTGAATGGTTGGATGGTGATTTGTGAAAAACTCACAGCGATGTAGTCTGGACACTCATTTGATCAACTTGATTGAACAAACAAAACTGTCACCCCCCACTGGATGGTGGGGCTGTGGGGGTTTGGGCACAACAGCCCTGCAGACTTGGTTTTTGCACGAAGGATGCCGGTACTCATGGATAACCACTTATAGCTAAAAAAATGAAAAAAAAAAAAAAAAACAGAGAAAGATGCAAGACAGTTACGGCAGAATACATGGTCTGGGATAGGGTGGGGGTGGGGGGGAAGGGAAAGGGAAATGTGCCTGATCTGAATTGGAAAATGATGTACGAAATGCACAAAGCATCAATAAAAATTAAATTAAAAAAAAAGGTATATGAAGAGGAAACAGTGGCTGGGAAGAGAGGACTCTTTAGTGGAACTGCCTGAAAGTTGGGTAGGGAGCCCCCGGGACTCAGCTTTCGTGGCACCTTGCTCTGCCTAGGATGGGCTTTCTAGTGAGGTAAAGGCCTAAGTTCACTCATGTTCCTGTGAGTGATCCTCATTACACTCCTGTGAGTGTCCCCTCACCATGCTCTGAGTGTCGCCTCAGCACGCTCTGTGAGTGACCCCTCATCACTATAAAGTTTATGCAGTTTACTGTTTGCAGATTTAATTTCAATTAGATGATTCACCAAGGAAGTTACAGGTAGATGTGTGCTAGTCTTCATGGGAGGTGGAAGACGTTACTGAGGTAAGGAACTTCTGCTCTTGTTCCTAAGCAACCCTCGTGAGCCCATCATCAGAACTGTTGCTAGGCTTTATATAAACAGATAATTATTTCAACATAAAATCACAAAAATTGGAAGTAATGTTAAATGTCCCCAAACTTGAATATTATTAAACAAATTGTGATGTGTACAGTTGATAGAAAAACACTGTTACTAAAGAAAACAATATAGAAAAATTTCCAGGGTATGAGATAGCAGATGAGATTGGTAATATTAAGTGAGCGTACTCACTGTAATATTGAGTGAGCATACTCACTCGCCATTTGATAGCTCTGGGTACCTGAGTTGAAGAGTGACCAACAACAACTTGTGTCATGGTTGGCGTCAGCTGTCAACTCAACGCACCTAGGAAGAGGGAACCTCAGTTTATGAAATTCCCCATCAAATTGGCCTGTGTCTAAATCTGCAGGGCATCATCTCCATGGCTGCATGAAGTAGGGGGAACTGGGCAGGGGAGCTGGGCAGGGGAGCTGGGCAGTGGGCAATGTTCCTCCATGGTCTTGGCTTCAGCTCCTGCCTTGAGTTCCTTGGTTGATGGCTGTGACCCAAAAGCTGAAATAAACTCTCCTAGGTTGGCTTTGGCCCAATGTTTTATCGCAGCCATAGAAAGCTAACTAAACAACTAAGCTTTTGTGTCTTCTTTTAAAACTCATGATTTTTCCAGCCGGGCGTGGAGCACGCCTTTAATCCTAGCACTCGGGAGGCAGAGGCAGGCAGATCTTTGTGAGTTAAAGGCCAGTCTGGTCTACAGAGTGATTTCCAGGACAGCTGGGGCTACAGGGAGACCCTGTCTCAAAAAGAAAAAAAAAAAAAAAGAAACCTCATGATTTTTCTCAAATTTCTGAAGTAATATTATAGCTATAACCAAGAAAAAGACATTTTTGCTTATTTTTATCTGTGTATGTGTCCTTGTTCATATGTGTTCTCATACATGTGTACCTGTATGGAGGATGACCTAGAGAGTTTAAGCACTGACTTCTTGTTTTGAGACAGGGTCTCTCACTGGCCTAGAACTTATCCCTTAGGCCTGCCAGCCAGGGAACTTAGGGATCTGCCTGTCTCTGCCTCCCAGTTGCAATCCCTGGCGTTTGCCACGCCCACCCAGCTTTTATACTTTGTTATGGGTGCCCTGTGGTTCTGAGGATCCAGCTCAGGTCCTCACATCTGTAAGGCAAACATTTTACTGACTGAGCAGCTCCTCAGCCCTGGAGACACATTAAAGAGACTGGATTAGTATGGAGAAGAGTTTGAAGACATTATTCTGAATTGTGGCTTTACCTGGAGAATAAACTGTGTTCACAGCCTGCAGGAAAGATACAACCATCTAGACTTCTTTTCAGGGCAATGAGCTTTAAGCAGACACTTTAACTAGCCTGGTCAGCAGGAAGATGTTTCTTGTAGGAGTTGCAGATTGGAAACACTGAATGTGGAAGTAGGGCCATCCCTGGGAAAATTGTGTTCAGAGAATTCCTTCCCCAGGGAGATGTAAATACCATCTACTCCTCAGTTCCCAAGGGTAAACCGAAGTACAAGCCCATGAAATTTCCCCCCAGGGAACCAGTGAGTTGATCCGGCTTACTTACAGAGCATGGATGAGGGGTTACTCGTGCCAGCATGGGTGACCCCAAAACAGCAGCACTAGGCAGAGCCAATCTGATAACCTTAGAATAAGCTTGTTTTGCTTGGAGAACAGCATTCTAAAACTCTTGATGAAATAAGGGAACTCTGATAAGTCATCAAAAGGGACACCCTTTCGATAAGTATTTCCTTGATCTGTTCTGTAGCAGCTGTTCTGCAGCATGTACCCAGGTGAACAGACAGCCAAGAGCCAGCACATAGGGTGGACAATGAGAATAAAATATCGGAAAATCAGGTGCACAAAAATACAACTCTTATTCCTTATGCGTGTGACAAATGAGAAGCAGATGAGGCTGAGTGCAGAATCGCCAGGCACTGTGCACATCTGTGGCTTTCTCAGCAAATCCCACCCCTATGCCTTACACCTGACCAATTTCCATATTTGTCCTTGTGTTGAGGTAGGAATTAGTTTACTAATGTTCATAGTAGAACCATCAGAGTGAAGGCCAATGGACACGGACTGTGAAGCCAGGTTGGCCACAAGGCTGAGGGCCTGAGGAAAGGACATTGCCAAAGTTAGCACCAGGTGTCTCCCAAAGGAGGTGCGTCAGCACTGGGTCCCCAGCTTCTTGCTGTTGAGGGAACCGTCAGTAGGCGGGGCTTAGAGAGTGGTCACATGGTCAAAGCAGGTACCGTGACCCCAGTTCCTTATCCTTCCTCTTCATTTCTGGCCAGGAGTGGAGACCTTTGCCCTGGCACAGACCTCTCTCCCTTTCACAGGCCCCAAGCCATTGGGCCAACTCATCATGGATGAGGTGCCCTGACACTGGAACAAAAGAATAAAGCCTCATCTGTTGAAGTTGAGGACCGACCACGGGTAGCTTTATGTGTGAGTGAGCTGCACCCCACAGAGCTCACCCCTCCCTGCTGTGACGGCCTGTGCCATGCCATTAGGAAGTGCCCCAGGGTTAGAGGTGTCTGGACAATATCACACTTCCTACACAAGCATAAGGACCTGAGTCCAATTCCCAGCAGCTACATAAAAAAACTAGGTGTGGTGGTGCCCTTGGGGTCCCAACACCCAGCATTGGGGGAAGTGGAGATGGGGGCCTATGGCGCTTGCTGGCCAGCTGGCCTGGTGAGTCAGCGAGCTCTGTGCCAGTGGGAGATTTATCTAAAAAAAATAACTAAACCAAGATGGAGAATCCCTGAGGAATGCCTAAGGTTGACCTCCAGCCTCCACCCACTCACACCTTGCATGTGGACCCCTGTGATACCCTGCCATGCAGGTGGGGTTGAATCAAGAACCCTTCATTAGCTGGTGTCAGAGAGGGCTAACACCCCAAAGAACTCTCAAACCCAAGGAGAGGCCAAGTGGAGTTTATAAAACCTAAAACCACAATTAGATCATGTCAGGGGCAAAGCCAATAACCATAGCTAATCAGTTCACCATAGTTACACCAGACCAGGGCATGCCAGTTAACAAAGAGGTTTTCAGTTAACAAAAAGTTTAATTATGAAAACAATTTCTCAGAATTGCAGAGACAAGGGGCTCCACAGAGATGCAGGTGTAGCTGGGTGGGAGGGCTTGCCGCCTGCACATGCTTCCAGCTGCCTGTAAGTTTCCTAGTATTATAGAAACAATGTATCCCCTGAAACTACAGGTACTGTCCTTCCTCTGTGCTGACTGCAGGTGGGGGAGGGGAGGCTACGCAGAAAGGCAGGGAGAAGCAAAAGTCAGCTGGAACAAGATGGAGTCAGCTTTGCATTTCACCCCGCCCCCCAGCCCCAGCCCCAGCACATATATTCCGGCTCATATGTACACACACACACACACACACACACACACACACACACACACACACGAAACTCTCCAAGAGGAGAATGTGAGAAACCAAGGCAGAGGGCCTTCCTGTGGGACATTATCTTATGTTAACTGAGGTGGAACTGCCTGGTGGGACCATTCCCTGGCTGGGATCCTGGACTGCATAAACTAGAGAAATCTAGTTAAGCACCAATGTGCATTCCCAGGTCTCTTCGCACTGCAGATGTCACGTGACCAGCTGCTTCTGGCTCCGGGTGCCTTGCCTCCCTTAGTGCATCTTGAACTGTGAGCTACAATAAACCCTTTCCTCTTAAGCTGCTTTCGTGTGAGTATTTTATCACAGCAACAGGAAAAGAAATTAAGAAAGAGAGCCACCACATCCCGGGACATCTTCCACTGCCCCATCTGGTCGCTCCAGAGCTGAGGGACCCTCCATTGACTTCTTCCCGGAGTGGTGGTTGCTGTGCGTGCATGCCATCTCCTGTGCACAGGGTAGGACCCTCCAGTGCCTTCTTCCTACAGTGGCTGCTGTGCATTCATGCCATCTCCTGTGCACAGGGTAGGGTGCCATGGGCTCCACCACTCTTTCTGGCAGGGCGCAGGGTGACGCGAAGGGGGCTGGGGGTGCAGTTACATGATTTATGTGTCTGTGACTCTGAACCTCTGGGTACAACTGCAATAAAGTTTACAACATATCACATGCCTGGGAATCTTCTCCTTTGGTGACAGAGAACAGAAGGTGACAAAATTGGCAGTAAATTATTCAGTTTCTTCTCTGGGCCTCTGAGAGGCTTGTGCACTGTGTGGGAGCTCTGCGCATTTGTCCTGCACTGCTGCCCGAGGCTGGCCCCTCAGGCTGACTGACAGCCATCTCACAAAGGCTGATTTTGAGGAACAGGCTGCCTGATCGGTCTACAGACAGGCAAGCTTTGATTCACATGCAGCTGACACCAGCTGAGTTCTTCCAAGTGTCAGGCAGCTGAGCCCTTCGCTGACGCGTGAAGACATCCCCCGTGATCCCACAGAACAGGAATTGTGGCTGAGCTGACTAGAGAGGACTGCATGCTTCCCTGAGAATCACCAGCAGTATTTTCTTTTTTTTTTTTTTTACCAGCAGTATTTTCTAAGGAGTTAAACAGGTTAAAGTTAAAGGTCTAGGAAAATCATCCAAATCACTGACCCCTCTACATATGGGAACTCCAGCCTTCCTGGCAGTCAGTTTCTGTGTTCACCTTGGGGAGCTGGGGCAGGGATATCGGAGGGCACCTTCAGGTGGCTAGACTCATCAAGGCTGGGAGCAGTGCTTTCCCTACAAAGGACCCCCAGCAAAGCCTCCAGCTGACTCCAGCTAACACAGGCTTGTCCTCATCATTGACTTAGATGCTGGCTGCAGTCGAGTCAAAGGGAAGGCTTTGAAGAGAAGGTTTTCCAATTGCTGCTGCAAGCCTCACTTCGCAGGCCCTCTCATGGGTAGAAGTGAACTGGCCACTGGATGGAAACAGAACAGGACGCCTGGAGGACACCCCACATCCTCAGACCCTCCTGCATCTCACTGACATCCTGTCAAGCAGAAACTGGCCATCCTCTCTTGTGGAAGGGACCCTGGGAGTGTTCTGTCTTCCTGTAAATAGCGATTGTCTGTTACACACTTGGCCAGCCTCAGCCAGGCCACACACTCTCCTAGCAAGTCAGTTGGCTTCTGATATTTGGGCCTTGTTGTGTGTGTGTGTGTGTGTGTGTGTACGCCTATGGAAGGCAGAGGTCAACCTCATTATTGTTCCCTAAGACCTATCCACTTTATTTTTAAGACAAGGTTCTCGCACTGGTCTAGGGCCCCCCAGCTAAGCCATTGAGCCTCAGGGGTCCACCTATCTCTGTCTCCCCAACACTGGCCCTGTAAGTATACACGACCACACCAGGTTTTTGATGTGGATTCTAAGGATCCAAACTCAGTTCCTTGCGCTCACATAGCAATCAATTCAACTGAAGGAGCTAACTCTCCAGCCCCGCCACCCCCCACCCCACCCCAGGCTTTTATTTTTAAGTCATTGTTTCTTTGGAACATCTCTGCATGCAAACAGAGAAGACTCCAGGTTGACCTGGGAGTCCCCTTTACATCCACACTTTGTGTCTCCTCTGTTCCAAACTATAGTTAGAAGATTATTTTCACTAGAGGGGTCGATATAGAAACCTCTGGAAAAAGAATGCAGAAGAATTTTCACAGCATGAAGAGTCAATTTGGGATTTCCCCCCTGCTCAGCCAGGCTCTCGTGTGCTCACAATGACCCTTGGGTAAAAGCCCAGACACATTTCCTTAGGAAGAAAAACTCTAGACACAAAAGCAGAAGACAGATCACTCAGTGGCTCCAGGTGGTCTCAGAAGGTCTCCGGACCTGTTAGAGAACCGACCTTCTCTTGTAGCCTTCCCAATCTGAACCACATCACCTGGGAAAACCAAATATGATACCAGGCCAACAGCCCTGGGCTATTGATCTTGTTAGCAGCAAGCAGAGCTCAAAGGACCAATGGTGGGATTCCAGAAACTTGCACGGAGGTTGCCCAGCCTGCTGCCAGCATCATAAAGACCCAGACACTCAGGAAGAAAGGACACAGACTCCCCAGGGAATCAATACAACTGCCACCCCTGAGCACCAGCCCCAGGGGATGAAGTTATCGAAGCCATCCGCCTGTGGCCGCCCTGCATGCCTGGGCTGTTCATATTTATATTTCTTAGATAAAAACTCAGGGCTGCCAGACATTCCAGCCAAGGCCATTGCCTGGCAGCTTGCACTGGACCCTGAAGCCCCAGGGTCACCACCAAGCTATATGGTGCCTCGAAGGGTAAGCAGGACATCATAGCAAGAAGCATTTAAGATAGCTCTTATCAGCTTCCATTTATGCAGAGTGATAACTTGTCCCAGAATCTCAGTGGCAGTTCTGAAGTGACATATTCCCTGCCATCATGGGACCAGGTGTTCTAATGTTCAGTCTGAAAAATATGATGGATATAAAAATTGTCTCTTAGACAAGATGTCCCTTCACCCAAGAAGCCCAGCACCAACTGTACCCACAGAATGGCTCAATTTAATTCAAGGTCCCAGAGAGTGTCAGAAATTTCTACCCAGGCCCTGCTTCTCCTTCATGACAGCTTTATCCTTTTGAGGCTTGAAGACATTCCAGTCTTAAAATCTTCCCCATAAAATCTCAAATATCCCACGGAAGGGAGGTACCAGGCTTATGCCCCAGCTGGCTGACAGATCCATAAGAGTCTTAGGAGGCGACGAAGCCAGGCACTCGGCTGATCCCAGTGCTGTGGTAGTTCCTAGTGCACACACTGTTGGAGTGGCCTGCTTCTCCCTCTCCTAGGTTGTGCCCACCCTGTACGTGACCTGCTCCGCCTTCTTTACCCTGGAGGAGAGGCTGTGCGCTCCCAGCTCTTCCCTCTCCAGGAACTTGGCATTTCAGGCCTGGCTTCCTCACTGTTTGGAGAAAGTACTGAGCACTATGTATACTGTGAACACCATGGCCATATTTTATAGACATGGTACTGTTCTCTGGGGAGACAAAGTCACATGACAAAGCCCATTCTCCTCTTAGTGGTTATCTTATGGGTTACCTCTCCTGATCTCACTTCCTGTTTCTCTTTTTCTGTATTTTTATGACGCTGTGACTTAAGGCTCTTTACTGTGTTCACGCTCCATAACTGTTTTGAGTGCTTTGCTGCTTTTATGTTTAAAGCCGTTGCTCGGTGTTTCTGGTTCTGACGATTAGGATGTACAGTAATACAACAGTTCCTGGCTCTTGCTCCTTCTAAAACCTTCTGTCCTTGTGAGAACAACACTGCTGTAGTTTCCCAGGGATTGGGTAAAGACTGTCTGTTCTGTTGTTAGATAATTCCAGTCCCTATCCTTTCAAGAGTGCTTGCTTATTCTCTGGCTCCTCAAGAGCCCACAGAATCCTGGCTGTTTAATTCCAAGACTATGGGAAAGAACTGCTATGCTCCAGGCAAAACCGGATCTGCAAGGTAATCACTAGAAACTCCAACAGGCTGTAGATTCTGACAAGTCCCACATGGAACTATGGCAAAAACACTGCTGATTCAATCTGGGTCTGGAACAGCCACGAGCTGCTACAGAACTCCATTAAGACGGTCATTTAAAGCAATGCTTTAGCCACAGGGATTTGGAATGCACAGAGGGCCAGCTTGTCTGACTCAGACTTGGAGTACTTTTGACACGGAGGCTGAGGGTTTACAGATTGGTACTACGGGCATGAATGGGCAGGGGCACTGGCCCCTGTCTAAGACGTGGCTACCAAGAACATTGTGTAGTAATGGTGGCTCCTTGCGGGGAGCTTGGAGAGCCACTTGTCCCTTCTCCAGCTAATTTTCAGCAGTAGAATCTGAGCACAACAAGATGTGACAGCTCCTAATCCTCCCAATTACTTAGCTTGAGCCTAGAGAGTCCTCCACTTTGATCACATGAGCACTTTGCAGGGCTTCTGAAAACGAGCCTTCAAATCCCAGACATACATTGAGAAAAGTGAGTTTAAATATTTCAACAATGAAATTAAGGACCGGGGTAGGGAAGGGCTTGGAGAGTGAGCTTGCTTACCAGTCTTCCTTCTACCAGAGCACGTGATTCCTCCACGGATCTGGCCTAGCCATTTCTGGCCTTCCTCTCAGCCTAGGAATGGTCTTCCTCTTGTGTTGTGCCTGCATGTCACAATCTGCCCTTCACAGACACAGACTCAGAGGTCTAATTAACTGCCATGCACCGCCTCCGTACCTGCTCCCAGCCAGAGGCCTGTGCTCAGATCCACCCGCAGCCAGCCCTGATGGGCTCGGACCTAGCTCTCTTACAGCATCTGCCATGTTAAAGCCTGGACCTTGTCATCTTGCTTCTCAGAGCCTGGATCTAGGTAGTCAGAAGTGGCCCACAGTCCTGTTGACTTGTGATAGCTGGTTTTAACTATAAACTTGCAGCCTAGAATCACCTGGGAACAGTCTTAATGAGTAATTAAGGTCAGCATGTCTACATGGAATTGTCTTGATTGTTGGCTGATGTGGGTGGCGCCATCCCCCAGGCAGGGCATCCTGAACAGGGTGAGAAGTGAAAGAAAGCTGACCGCTCATGAGCAAGCAGGCAGCTTGGCTGCATCCTTCTCTGCTCCTGACTGTGGATGTGAGGCCCCTCGGCTCTGAAATTCCTGCCCTGCCTTCCACGAGGTTATGGGCTGTAGCCTGGAACTCTGAGCCAAATAACCCTTCTCCCCATGCTGGCTTCTGTCAGAGTGTTTGTCCCAGCAACAGAAATGAAGCTAAGACACACAGTCTAGACAGCTATCCCTGGGTCCTCACCAACTTGTGCAGACCCCTCCATGCCCCTCCTCAGACACCATCCATCCCAGGCACTCTCAGGGGCCAACAGACAAAGCTGCCCAAGTTGTTTCTTGAGATGCAGGTTCCTCAAGTGCAGAAGCTTGGCTCTGAGCCTCAGCTACTAGCCCAATTTTGCCTTCTGTGTGGGAATAGCTCACTGAACAACAGCCCTGGCCTCTCTGACCTACACAGTCTGGAGCTTTCCAAGCGGCTCCTCCCATGTCTGGGGCTTGCTGTGGTTTCTCCCACGTGTGCTTCCTAGCAGACTGCCCAAGCCTGGGCACCAGGACCCGCAGCATCAGGAGGTTACACTTTTACCTACTACAGTTTTGAACCTGACCAGTCAGCTATCTTTCTGCCTCTGGGTGCTACTTTGTGTTTTAGGCAACTAAACCCATCACACCTTAGTTGTGCTGCGGTGACCACACATATATAGCTGAGGTCAGCAACTTATGTCCCAATCACCTTTCTACCACTTGGAACCACGACAGGTCCTGGGGAACAGCATGTCCCCCAGATCTCAGAATGGTAATGCCTATGACATCACAGCCAAAGGCCTGGCCTGTCATTTAACAGAAACACAGCACAATTACATGTGGAAAGTATTTGTTACTGCAGCAGATGGACTGATACAGTCCATTTGGGACTTAAACTGCAGGGCAGAGCCAAACCTTCTTACTGCCTGTTAAAGTCACAGAGGCTGGGGGCTGACCCAGTAAGGAATGTGAGGAGGAGGCAGAGCAAGTGTCTGGACCCATGTGCAGAGGGAGGCCTTGGACAGGAAGGAGAACTGTAGAGCTGTACATGAGCATCCTGTTACAATGGGCTGCAGCATGACAGAAATACAAAGGTCCCAAAAGCCACATGGAGCTTGCTGGGAGCACCCCATGGTCCCTAGGGAAAGACACATGGAGCCTGCTGGGAGCACCCCATAGTCCCTAGGGAAAGCCACATGGAGCCTGCTGGGAGCACCCCATAGTCCCTAGGGAAAGCCAGTGAATTCTGGAAATGAGAAAAAAAGGGAAAACCCCAGAGAGGTAGGCAAGAGCTTTGAAGGTGACTAAGTAGTAAGTCTGATCAACTGAAACTCTACATTAGATAAAACTTACAAATTATTCCACTATTACCATGATCAGAGAGAATGTGGGTTTTTATAAATTCAAATTACTTTGTGGTGAATGTAATAAGCTTGCACTTTTGCACACCTGCAGTTCATGAGTTGTTTTTTTTTTCCTTTTTCTGACACTCTGGAGTATTTTCACAAGCCCTTGCTCTACGTACTGAAGGGCAGAGAGAAGGGAAGAGCGCCCATGGGAAATCCACAGACCACATCAGAGATGGAAGTCAAAGCCCTTCTCAGGCATGCAATGCTTCCAGAGGGCTTGTAGCCCAGGGTTGGAGGCCCGTGTCCGTGTTCTGGGAGCTACACTGGTCCTCATAGACGCCGCTTCCGCACGACTGATTCCCTGACTTGTGAGTAGCTGAGTTAGATCTGAGCTTTGGAGTCCAGGTTCAGAGCCCGAGATAAAAGGCCTACACTGAACGCTGAGCCTGGCCCTCTGATGGACTTTGGAGTGTTCTCGTCTCCAGAGCTGACTTCGTGCAGAGGCAGTTCATGGTGATGGTGGGCACCGTGGCCATTCAGGTAAATGATGTTTACAGTTTAGCCTCCATGTGACAGTTTCCAACACGGAAGCCCAGTCTTGTGAAGCAGCCAGGGGCCCAAACCAGACACCATGGAACAGGAAGCAGAGAGAGACTCTGATGTCTCCAAATGTCTCCAAAAGCGTGACCATCGAGGATTTTGAAATCCTCTCTTTTCTCAGTGACAAGAGTGCTTTGCGAACCTGGATCTTGGGTCATTTTTAAATCGGATCCTATAAAGTCGAGGAGCCTTCCCTTAGAGAACATACCCCATATCAGAGTGGCCTGTGCAATGATCCCAATGGGAATTAGAATGGCCTGGCCACATCTGCCTCTCCCCCTTCCTATTCTCTCACCAGCTCTCTCCGTTTCATACAGAAAAGGTGCAAAGGGGGGAAACACCCCACTCAACTGATGGACAGGGGAAGGTGACAAGTATCCCAGCCTGGAGAAATTTCAGGTTCATCTTGCAAACCCTATCCTTGTGATTTCCTAATGTGGATGACACAATATAAAGAGAAAGATCTGGAAGCTTCCTCTGAAGTGTCTGAAGTTGTTATAAACTAGTGTTCTCAGGGGTTGTCTGCAGCCAAGGCATTTGGTGGTTCGTCTTCTACTCCACTTTGAAGCCAACCCTTCAGAACTTTTCTCAGTGATCCAGCAGGTTACTGGAAAGCACCACACTCCAGCTGAACTATACAGAATGCTCTCGGTCTGCATCACCACTGGCCAGCAGTGTCTACAGCCAAGCTTGGCTGGCATTCCTACATGCATTGTGCTGTCCTCGGAGTCTTATAAGCTCAGAGCGTATGTATTCTGCCATATTGAGGTTGGTGTAGGTTAGCCCAGAGGCGTCACCACACATCCTGGTCTTGGCAGCCATGCCCTAACATGCCTTTCTTCTACCCAGGTTGGACACACAGCTCCCCAGATTTGGTGATCAGATTAGAGGTTAAAAGGCATGGTACAGCTCTTGGAAACCAGTAAGCATACTTCCTGCCCTGAAGAACATCTGCTGGTGCATGCGACATGGCTCCCAAGAGCCATGGGCCTTGAAGTGTCAAATAAACTTCCAGGGAACTCACCTCACTGTAAAAAGTGAGAGTTTCTATAGCATTAAGAGACTAAAAGCCAGGCATGGTGGCACATGCTTTTAATCCCAGCACTCGGGAGGCAGAGGCAGGTGGATCTCTGTGAGTTCAAGTCCAGCCTGGTCTACAGAGTGAGTTCCAGGACAACTGGGGCTAAAGGAGGAGATCCTGTCTCAAAAAGACAAAAAAAAGTCTAAATAAAAGTCATGTTATGATGTTTGATTGCTAGACAATGCTCTACCTGTCAAAGGCTGTTGATAACTGCAAAGTTCAAGCCCACTGGCCCCTGTCCATGTCACCAAGGACCAAGATCATGTCTGATCTTCAAATGGGACAATGCCCCTCTCAGGCACATGTCAGCAAGCCTGGGCACCGGGAAGCCTTTCTCTAGGGATGGGCACAGGGAGTGAAAGGGAAGACTGAGCTCCATCCTACTGAACAGAAGCACAGGTGAGAACAGTCCCGCCCTGTGCCCCACAACACGCTGGAACCCTCCGCCTGGATGGCCCAAGGAAAATGGATTATAAGAGAGTGAATGAATCCATCCCAGTCCCTACAGTGTGCCCTGGAGTAGATTTCTTCCTCCTAATGCCAATGAATATGCAAATACATTTATGTTTTCTGTTTCCAAGCAACATCCATCAAAGGTCACTTTTCCCTTCTAAGGAAGCCATGTAAGCACATGCAGAAGCAGGGATGAACTCAGGGAGGGAAGGGGAAAACCAAGAAGAACGGGGGTGGCAGGGATGTACAAAGCATTTGGGGGGGGCTAACAGGATTCACCCAGAAGACCTCAGTGGGATGAGGGTT
Organism: Rhizomys pruinosus; assembly: GCA_009823505.1. Classification (NCBI taxonomy): domain Eukaryota; kingdom Metazoa; phylum Chordata; class Mammalia; order Rodentia; family Spalacidae; genus Rhizomys; species Rhizomys pruinosus. The sequence continues at coordinate 276,418 of VZQC01001747.1, read as the reverse complement.
AAACCTGGTGAGTCTCAGGCCTGGCTGGTACCTCCTTCAGAGCTTGCTGTGTCAGGAGCTGGGCATCAGTGTGGCCACCAGCAGACAGTGTGGGCACATTGACACCACCAGTATCCTTGCTTTGAGGCAATTATAGAAGTGACCAAAATGGGGGGGCTGGAGAGATAGCCTAGCGGTTAAGAGCACCGACTGCTCTTGCAGAGGACCCGGGTTTGATCCCCAGCACCCACATGGTGGCTGAGAACCATCTGTAACTCCAGTTCTAGAACTCCAGTTCCAGGGGGATCTGACACCCTCTTCTGACCTCCGCAGCATTACACAACAAGGGTGCACAAACCTACATGCAGACAGTACATTCATACACATAAAAAATAAATAAAAATTTAAAAAAAGAAGTGACCAAGATGGAACACTCAGCTGGAGAGCATGGGCCTCATCCCTTTGTAACCCAGTAACTCAGAGAGGACTGGACTGCCCAAGGGTGGTCAATGTTGAAGTGTCCACTGTCAAGCACAGAGGTTGACGACACTGCTCAGAGAGTCCAAATGTTGCCACAAAAGATGAGAGGAGGTGCCTATGATGCCTTCCTTCTCCACATTCTGAAATTTCAGTTCCATTGTATTCACAAACCACTGGATGGTGTTCTATACACCATGGTTCTATACATCCCTGATTTGGATAAATCTTCACACTCAGCTATAAATTCAAGTGTCCACAAAGGGACTCCAGGGTCTTGTCTACCTGTTTCCCCTCCCCAGTCTTCAGCCCCGACAGCCTGCACCACAGTCATCTGTACTGGCCCAGAAGCCACAACCTGCCTGCCACCCCTCCAGGAAACCTAGCTTCTGCCCCTTCCCGGTCAGCACTCCCTGTACAATCCCCAACCTCCACCTCAAGGATCCCCATTGGGGAGGTCAGACCCATCTCTCACATTAGCTGAGAATATGTTGGCTCCTGACACTGAGGCTGCAAACACAGTGGTGGAAACCCCCAGAGCCCTTATACTTGCTCCACTGTCAGGTCTCAGCTGATCTTCAGAATCAGAATCCCCAGGGAGGGTGTCTGGAAACTGAATGTCTTGTAACCTGCCCCAAGTCACTCTTTAGACACCATGAGGCAGCAACCAGATGGCAGGGGTGGGTCTCCATCCTCCTGGATTCTCTGGACATAATAAGCATTCAGATGGGTGTCTGTGGAACGAGTCAGCAAGGACCCCTGGTGTAGTCACGCCGAGCTGTTTGTTCAGATGAGTGTCTGTGGAGTGAATGAATGACCCCTGGTTAGTCACACTGAGCTATTTGTACTTGCTCATGACCACCATATTTTTTAATATTTTATTTATTATTTTTATTTTATGTGTGTGAGTGTATTGCCTGTATATATGTAGCTACACCCATGTCATGCAATCCCCAAGAGTCAGAAGGAGGCATCAGATCCCCTGGAACTGGAGTTACAGATGGTTGTTAGCTGCCATGTGGATGCTAGGAATTGAATCTGGATTCTCTGCAAGAGCATCCAGTGCTCTTAACCACTGGGCCATCTCTCCGGCCCCACCATGACATTTTTAGTTCCACACTTACTGTTTTTTTTCCATCTGGCTGATGAATCACTACTTGGGTTTCTCTGCCCCGGCAATGCATGTGAGCTGACTTTGCTTATCAAATCTTTCCATGGTCACATCTAATGCCAGCCAATATATGGGCTTCCTCTGAGCATGAATCATCCCTCTCATCAACCACACATGGCAACCAAGACTGTGGCCAGGATACAGCAAATGCTCATTAAATATGTATGTATCTCATTGTGGCTAGCTTAGATTACACCAAGCAATCCAACCCACACATCCAAGCTGTAGAGGGAGCTACAGTCCACACTGGGCAAGTCACTTCTGAAGGTGACACAGAAAAAAGCAAAAAATAACCACTTCTCCCAAAAAATTATATTTTGAGATAGCAAGAATATTCATTCCCAGAACTCTTAAGTGGCAAAAATGAGAAGACAGGTGTAAGTACTCCAGCAGAAGATGGGAACCGCACACCCACTGTGACACCAGCACTAGGAAAAGATGTGAGAAGAGGTGAAGAGGCTGGCTCTTGCTGATTGCAGAGATCTTACCAGCAAGCCTTGAACCTGACCTTGTTAACGTGGTTCCGTCACCTCTGTGGGAAGCTGAATCTCCAGAGTTACAAAGCCAGGATGACGCAATGACAAATAGCTGATGCAGGCTCCCTTCCTTAAAGCCTGATGGAGCAATGGGGGAGACTTGCCAGGAAGGAAAAGGACCATGACTTTTCAAAATGTCTCAACAGTAACGAAAGTGTTGTCAGTATTTTGTAGCTACTACTAAAGTATGATAGCAAAAACTGTTAGAATGCACACTGTATGTGCACATGTGCATACATGCGTATGGACATAATTTATTGAGCACTTATCATATACTTGGTACTACAAAACTCCTATGAGGCTCATGATTTAACTTAATCTCTCTAAAATGCCCATCAGGAAGGCATTATGTGTGTTTTGGTGTAGGGAATGAAGGCAGGGATATTGTCTGTTTTGTATGAGATCACACAGCCAGCATGTAATGAGCTTGAGAATTAAATTTAAATCATAATCCTTGCAGAGTCCAAGGACCAGACTCTTAGCCATTATTAGCATGGTGGAGATGGTGATATGATAGTGAACATGATAATGGTGGTGATGGTGTTGGTGATGATTGTGCTGATGCTTGATGATGGTGATGGTGATGATGGTGATGATGGTGATGCTGGTGATGTCCTTGATGATGATTGCTTGATTGTGATAGTCACGGTGATGGTGTTCATGATGATGATGGTGATGATGGTGATAATGGTGGTGATAGTGTTGGTGTTGGTGGTAGTGGGGTGGTGATGACTAATTCAAGATGATGCTGATGATGGTTATGATTGTGATGGTGGTGATGGTGGTAATGATAATGGTGGCAATGATGTCCCTGGATGGTGATTGATTGCAATAGTCATGGTGATGGTGTTGGTGTTGATGGTAGTGATAATGGTGGTGGTGATGATGGTGATGATAGTGGTGATGGTGTTGGTAATGATGGTTATAGTGGTGGTGATGATGGTGATGGTGATGTTGACATGGTTTTGGTGATGGTGATGGTGGTATGGTGATGATGGTGAAAATAATGGCGATGCTGATGATGGAGATGATGATTGATGGCAATGTCGATGATGGTGATGGTGATGGTGAAGGTGGTGATGGTGGTGATGGTGTTGGTAATGATGGTTATAGTGGTGGTGATGGTGGTGATGGTGATGGTGATGATGGTGATGATGATGATGATGGTGGTGGTGATGGTGATGGTGATGGTGGTAATGGTGATAGTGATGGTGATGGCAACGGCGATGGTGGTGATGGTGTTGGTAATGATGGTTATAGTGGTGGTGATGGTGGTGATGGTGATAGTGAGGTGATGGTGATGGTGATGGGGTAGTCATGGTGATAGGGTGATGATGATGATGATGGTGATAGTGATGGTGATGGTGGTAGAGTGTATGTATATGAATACATGTGTGACTGATCACAGGCGTCTCCTATGGTGTGTGCATCCAACCTACCTTGAAACATACATGAGTGGTTTCCCAAGTACAGTCTATGCAGGCACATGATCTCTGAATATCCTTCCATGCCCCTGGGTAACCTGGGGCTCAAAAGGACAAATGTGAAAGATTTAGGCAAAGGAAGGGCTCTTTAGGAGATACTTTGGACATTATTTAAATTTTTCTAGATTTTTCATTTTAAGCAACATAAAGATACTTTGGAGCAAGCAAACACATTTCACAAGAACAAAAAAGACTGAAGGAAGAGGAAGAGGAAGAGGAAGAAGAGGAAGAGGAAGAGGAAGAAGAGGAAGAGGAAGAGGAAGAAGAGGAAGAGGAAGAAGAGGAAGAGACGCCATGCCCAGAGAGCAGAGCTTGTGGCTGGCAGTCACGGCACAGGTTCCCTGCCTTCTGCACTGTTTTCTGCTCATGTGGTTTGTTTAGTTCTGTTTAACCACGGCTGTAATGGGAACAGAGACACAGCTTTGCAACAGGTTTCTCCCATTAACATACTGCGACCATTTCCTGAGTTGTTATATGCTTCATAAATACTATTTTAATACATTCCATTCTTTCATTATTGTGCCCATAATTGCATATTAACTCTAGAGAAAGTAGGAGGAAATGTTAAGTAAAAAGAAAATAAATTAAATTATAATCTCCACACTTACAAGGAAGCACAATTATCATTTTTGCATGCATTCATTCAGTGTATGTGGAGGAAGGGCAATACACAGATGATCACACATCCACAGACAGAAGTGTGGCATCCTCCTCTGCTCGTTGAATGGATTTGATCTGTAGACAAGGATGGATCCAATCATAAGCTGTCTGCTATCTCTATTTTACTCCAATGCCATTAAGAGTTGGTTTTTTGTTTGCTGACCAAATTCACTTGTTTCTATCGGGAGTGAATAAACAAAGAGTTATAGGGAGTGGTTCCTTTGCTCCCCTTAATTTTCTTCAGGCTCCAGGATTTTATTTCAAGGCCCAATTTCTTCCTCTAGGGATAACGATAATGAGAGGAAGCCCAGCCTGCTGGTCAGATTTTCCACTGTCTACAGGTCAACTTTATGTGGACCTTCTCTTCTATATGAAAGATGGAGTCAGGAAAGATGGGCACCTGCCCTGGTTACAGACCCAGACAGTGATCAAACAAGATTTGATAGAAACATCAAAAAATGGGCTGGAGAGATAGCCTAGCGGTTAAGAGCACCGACTGCTCTTGCAGAGGACCCAGGTTCGATCCCCAGCACCCACATGGCGGCTAAGAACCGTCTGCAACTCCAATTCCAGGAGAACTCCAGTTCCAGGGGAATCCGAGACCCTCTTCTGAACTCCGCGGCATTGCACGACACGGGTGCTCAGACCTACATGCAGACAGTACAGTCATACACATACAAAAATAAATAAAATTAAAAAAAAATTTAAAAAAAAAAGAAACATCAAAAAGTCCATTGGCCTCCAAATCCAGCTTTTCCCAAGACCCCAGCTTCTCCAGTGTTCTGGTTTAATTGCTTTTCCTTTACCCAAAAAGTTGTTCAAAATGCCCATTCTTTATTATTGTTGTTTTATTTACATGCATAGGTACATGTCTATTTTTTATTTTGTCACATGTGTGCAGGTGCCTGTGGACGCCAGAAGAGGGAATGGGATCCCCTGGATCTGGAGTCCCGGGCAGTTCTGAGCCACCTTGCGTGGGTGCTGAGACAAAATTCAGGTCCTCCGAGAGAGTTGTCAGTGTGCTTACCTGCTGAGCCACGTCATCGGTTGCTATTATGCTAACTGTCCATATTTATGGGGTGTAGTGCAATCCTTCAACCCAGATGGCACACTCAGAAGACACAGGATGCATGACCTGGACCCAAGGCCTTGCCTTTTAGGAATTTTTGCCTTATCATTTGATGAAGGAATGCTTGACACTTAGATTCAGATTTACAATGCAAATACCAGCCAAGTATTGGCATGGACAATACACAAGGAAGACAGCCAACAGAGATGAACAGTCAGTTACTAGGAACAGACCCTCCAGTGAAAAACAGGTCCCAACTCCTGTGGCTTGAAGAGCAGCACAGATCACAGCTAAAGACTCTTCGAAACAGCACCAGATACATTTTTATACCCACTGGCAAAACTTAAAAGTCTTAGGGCCATGATGGTTATGGGCAACACTGATTTCAAGTCAATGCTGTTGACAGTGGCCCTTAGCCAACTGTGAAGCACAGCTAGGAAGCCACACTGACGATGGGAAAGGTCACCACTATGTTTGCCTTCACAGAAAAGAAAGCTTCCCTAGAGCAGCACAGATGAACCCATGGTCGTCCATCACAGTGTCGCTTTGCCAGCAGAGTTGAGAAGAATCTCAGTCACCATTAGGAGCAAATGGGCCAGTTAAAGGGCCAGATCAGAGCCAGGTGAGTTCTAAGGAACAAGCACCAAGTTGGGATCAATGTGCAGACCTCAGAGACACCAGGAGTGGAAACGGGAGGTGCAGACACATCGGAACGTCCATCCTTTGATGACATCTAGAGGGCTGTATGTGTTAAATTTGTGCCCACTGCCCACATGCCAGGATAGCTATGAACATGACCTGGTACACTTGTAGATGACGTCAAGTCACACTATCCAGAGTTCAGAATCTGCCACTCTGGGCTCTAGATCCCTGAGGGAGGAAACCTTTTAGGAACAATGGCAGGGCTTCAAGTGAAGGTTAAAAAAAATGTCTGGGGCTAGAGAGATGGCTCAGTGGTTAAGAGCACTGGCTGCCTCTCTAGAGGTCCCAGATTCAATCCCCAGCACCCATGGTAACTAACAATCATTCACAACTCCAGTTCCAGGGGATCCACCACCCTCTTCTGACCTCCACGGGCATTGGAGGATATAGGTGCACTTCACACATGCAGGCAATACACTCATACACATAAAATAATAAAAGCTAAATAAAATAAAAATGTAAATAAATAAAGTCAGGTCAGGCATGGCAACAGTTCTGAGCAGGAAAGAGAAGGAGCCCCATAATAAGCCCAGTCTTCATCCAAGCAGGTGGGTTATTTTTTTAAAGCCAATTTTTATTGAAGCTTTGAGCATTTCATACAAAATTTCCAACCAAGTCTAGACCCGTTCCCCATTCCTTGTCCCCCCACCCCACCAGAACTAGGTGGGTTATTTTTTTCCAGTCTTTGGGTGACAGGGTCTCCCCATAACCCCCTGGAACTCACTATGTAGACCAGGGTGGCCTCGATCTCACAGATATTTGCCTACCTTTGCCTCTTGAGTGCTGGGATTAAAGGCATGTACCACCATGCCCAGCAAGTAGATGGGTTATAACATGAACAGAAATAAACTAAGCTGTCCCTGCTTCAAACTGGTAAAGCCCGTGGGCTTTAGGAGAGAGAACCACAGTTCACTGTACTGTGCATGAAGAATTCTGCTAAAATGTTATTTTCTGCTTTTCTCGATTATTCTGTTTGGAGCTTGACATTCACCTGTTATGATTCCAAATGGACAAAAGTAAACAATACATGGAAAGCAGGTCGGACGGATGTGGCTTCCTCAGCCTGGGTGCTCACCGTGAAGATGCTGGACCACTGTGGGAAAAGCAGCAGGGACTAATGTCCCTAATTTGATCCTGCCCTGGTAGGGCTTTGTTATTGAAAGAATTCATCATGCACAGAAATTGTTTGTGACTTAGCTGGAGGCCAAGCACCCTGTGCTTAGCGTCAGAAAAAAGCATGGCCCACCATTTCTACTCACTTACCCGGGAAACAAATGTCAGCATTCCTCAGACAGACGCGGTCTGTTTGCTAGCTTCTATCTGGTTTTTAAATCACTCACAGAATGCTCCAAAGACATGTTTTTATGCTGCATAAAATACACAGAGGAGGAGAAGGGCTGGTGCTGCTCACATTTGTTATTTCATTATATGTGTTGCCTTTATGAAAGAAAAATCGTGAAGTCATTTCCCCCCAATTCTTTTGACCTCTGAACACTCATCACAACCTCTTAAATTTGATGTCTTCTTCCTAAATGTCCTCCCTGAAATTGCCCAATAATTCACTCTTCATGAGGCTCTGACAAGGAATAAGAGCATTTTTGCTCCAAATAGCTCAGGGTGGAGGAAGAGGCAACTGCCGGAGACCAATGCTGAATCAATTTGGAGAAGTCATTGTGGGGTCCTCGCTGACCCTTGCTGTGTCCTGTAGCATCTGACCACCACATCCTTCATCTGGCTCCACGATCTCAACAACTCTAGCTCCTTCAGGCTTCTTCTTGGAGCTTGGGTACTTGTCCTTCCGTTACCCCCTCTGCCTTACCAATTCAGAGTCATGATTTGCCAAGTTCTTCAACAAAAGTCTACAGAGTCCCTGGCCCACGGGGAGTAAGCCCTCGGCTGCGAGGCTGCAGCTTTGGACAAAGAAGCTGGCCAGAGCTCTGTTCTCCAGAGTTTTACCTTTTATAGAAAGGAGAGGTAAACCAGAAACACAAGCAAATCAATCAGCACGATAGGGAGCCGCTGTTGCTGACACATGCTATGCAAGAATAAAGGAGACTGCATCACTGGAGGACAGGCGGAGGGAAGCCAGGGTGAAGTGAAGATAGTTTTGACTGTGCTGCCAGCCAGGCACCGTTAGCAAGTGCTGTGGAAGGGGACTCTGAAAGAGGGTAAGAAATGAGACTTACACATGGGTGAGGTAGGCTCAGGTCCAGCGAGCAGCAAATGCCTAGTGACTATTGTGGGGGCTATCTTGGAACATTTGAGAAAGAAGTCAGAAATGTGGAGGTCTGCCAAACACAGAGTGGCCCCTCAGGCAGTCTTGGTTTCCTGACCTTCCCCCAAGGGTCTGATGAGAAGACCCCGCATGAAGCTCCCAGGCCTGTTACAAATCTGTGTCAAGACTGACATATTTTATCAAAGATTTTGAGCTCCAAAGTGGCAGAAAATGCCTAGGTTTTCTTTAGAGCCCTAGCTCTAGTAGTTCTCCACACAGGACTCAGCATTATCAGCCCCTTCATGCACACTGGATGAATGAGAACAATGTACTCACAGGTTCCATCCAGGTGAATGCTGCCATGTTCAAAGGTGTAGCTACAAGCAGACAGTAGAACAGGGTATCACTTCTTAGTAAGGCACCAAGACCCTATTGTGTTAGAGAGATCCCATGTCTCCACTGACCCCTTTCAACCACTGAGCATTGGGCATGGGGGCTGAGAATAACAAGCATCCAGAACCCAGGCCCTTAACACAGTTCACAGTTTGAGACTTGCCATGTTTCAGAAGAGGTACAAAAGCCACAATACTCAGCCCTTGACCCAAGGTTTCTCAGTGAGAGAGAACCAGCATCTTGGTGTGAAGCTACCCAGTCCTGGCTCCTCACTTGTCTCATTCCTGAATATCTCCTAGCCTGTGCTAGGGAAACACATCCACCTGGGTGTGGGGACAGATCAGGAAGTCCAGGCCCAGAATCAGGCCACTTGCTGGTGGGAAACCCTGGACCCAGCCCTTGCTCCTCAGTATCTGTGTTAGCAAGCCAGGCCTGCCTCTGCCCAAAGGACTCCCTGTCCTGTGTGAACTCCTGATCCTCAGTCCAGGAAAAGTCTGACGGTTCTTGTCCAGTGGCAGACCATGGAGTTGCTGGGGACAAAGGTCCAAAGCTCTGCCCTGTGAGCTGACGGCGAGTCCCATAAGGATGGAAGCCAGCTTCTCCAGCCCCTTCTCCTGCTCTGTCCTGTCCGTTGCTCCTTCCTTAACTACTGTAGAACTGGACAAGTGGAGACAGGCAGAGTAAACTAGAAGCTCCCAGACTCCACCCAGCCGTGTCTGCTGTGCACCGCTCTCGTCTTCATTCACCAAAGATGCAGGACCTGGAGCAGGCTCTGGTTCTGTTTGCTGTTCACTCTGGTTTCTGTACAGAGCCAAGTAGCAATGCTTTGGGACTCCTCAAGGCTGACCATGTAGTCTCTCAGGAGTCCCCCAACTCTACAGTTGTAGCAAAGAAGCAGCCATCAGCCCACAACAGAATGAGCATGGCTGTGTTCCAGCAGAGCTTGCTGTGCAAAGCCAAACTGTGGGTCACACTTGGCCAGAGGCCATGGTATGCCAACCTTGCCCTCCAGGAGGTGACATGCTATGAAGAAGAGAGCCGGATCTTGTACTCTCCAGGGGCCACCAGGATACCACCTCTGAGCACTGGTGTTATCAGACATTGCTTTTATTGCTGATTACACAGAGGTTCAGTGCTGTTTCTATGGACACGGACAGGGTCTATCCTGACTTGATTGCTCCACCTTTATGGCTCTCTGTGCTGTTTATACCATTTTAGTTTTCATCACACACACACACACACACACACACACACACACACACACACCATTATCATTCCTTGGGACCTGATATTTTACTGAAGGAATGGATTCTATGTTAGAACATAGCCTTCTTAGAAAGCTAGAACTTTCTGAAACTTGGTAATGAGACGCCACAGTCCATCTGTCTCAGCCAACACCGTCTATAAATCTCTCCCTGCCACTGCCCATGTGCATTCAGTATTATCACATGCAGCAATGTTATGATAATTAGGACCAAAACATTCAAAACATTGCTCCAACTTTAATTAAATTTGAATTAAATGAGTTTGGTTTCTGCTGAACTGTTCGTTTTTGCAAAGGGTTGGGGAGTTTCTTATACGCCAAACTAATGAGGACCTAGGGAGTCCACGGGAGGATCCTGGGAGTTTGGGGGACCATTTCCACCAACCGTAAATATGTCTCCTGGCTTAAGAAGTAAATGATCGTCCTCCAGGGGCCCCGTGTACCTCAGGTAGAAAATGTGCTTCCATAAGCAAAAACAACCAAACTGCAGGAATCCATCACTTTCTTCATTTTCCAACTCAACCCCCAATAGGGAACTATCAAATTACACCTCTCAAATGTGCGGACCCACAGGGACCAGAGAGAAGAGGAGAAGATGGGTGAAGTTTGCAGGAAATGATCCCCCCAAGTTCTGCCTCCCTGGGCTCTGTGTGAGCTGAGGGCTTGGGGAGGACTTCTTCTAGCTCTTCCCAGCCTGCCTCTCAGAACCAGCGCAGGCAGCATCCACCCCTCCCAGCATCTGTGGGATCAGAAGCCTGATGCTGTTTGTTTTAGATAAGCTTCTGTAAAGCATCGAGCTGCAGCCTCACAGCTATTTTTCCCCTTCTTACTACCAGCTGCACTTCATTCCCAATGCCTCTCTTTAACTTGATGGGGTCTGGGTGCCTCAGTAGGGACCCTGTTCTCCTGGCTGCCTGTAGCTACACCTTTGAACACAGTAAAGATAGAGTCAGGGGCTGGAGGGCTGAGATGACATGCCAAGAAGCACCTAAGGCCTCCTTTTAGGAGCTGCAGGAGTCAGAAAGGGTCTTCACCTGGAGCTTTGTGTAGAGATCATCATCCTGCCAAGGCCTCCATGCAGAACTGACTTCTGGTCTCCAGAACTGAGAAAATGACCTGTGGTTCTAAGTGCCCAGTCTATACCAGAGCACTGGGAGAACTTGCCACACTCTACTCCTTCCAAATTAACCAACAAATGGTGAGGTAGAAAAGCATAATCTTCCAATCAAGAATAGTGTTGATGGCTCTGCTGTCCTCAGCCTGACTGTGCTGGGCACCGTCTCCAGGCTCGTCCAAGTGCACATCTACACGGGCCTGCCAGGATGATCATAGCCTCTGGTAGCCAAGGATACTGCAGCACGAAAGAGTGGGATAAATCACCCAGGCTCACAAGCCCAGGGTCAGGAGCTGGACTCCAGGCTGACTGATCTCAATGTGAAACTCTGACTCCAAGCAGGACTCTCTGTATGTCTGCAACATGGAACAGGAGACTCTGCACCCCACCTAGAGTGCTGACATCTAGGTGTACCCCTGGACCTGTCCCTCCATTCCAATGTGTACCTAACTTGGTTCAAAGAGCTAATATACAAACATTCTAGAAACATCTAATGAGGACACAGAGAAGGAGGCAGCTGGAGGATGTTCAACACCTGTCAACTTGTTCTCTCTCTCATCTTGGCAAGTGTCATATTTCTTGTCCAGCTAAGAGTTATGTTTGAAAAAAATACCTCACCAGTTGCTTCATCACACTGCATATGTGGGGTACTATCAGGTCTGTTTCAAGCATGCCTCAACCAGGCTGGCCTCAGGGAGTCACTACAATCCCAGGTCCCCAAGACCCCACAGAGAAAAGACAGCAAGACAGACAGCACGAGCGGCTCGGAAGGAAGAGGAGTGACTCACACATTCACTTCATCCAGGTACTTGGCCGAGTGACCTGCCCATCTGGGTTGAGCCTTGACAACACAGGAGGAGCGTTGCCTCATTTGCACACGCTGTCTTGTGAATTTCCTGTCACAGGGTGTGAAGATATTCCACATTTCAGGCTCTGTCACTACCCAAGAAGTATCTGTTTCTTTTCTCTTCTAAGCTTTCAGAGAATCTGATTAAATTCTTCTCCACTTTTTATTTAATTTTAATAGAGACCAGTTCCCTTAATAAGCTACTGACTGGCTCAGATTCCCCAAGTCGGATGTGGGTGGGTGATGGGGGAATCTCATGGGACCAAAGATCCAATAATCCCCTCATCATTGACTCTCATCCAGTTGCCATGGTAACCTAGAGTACCATTGCCCCTTCCACAGAGGCACCACCAACTTTGGTGCATACGAAAAATTAGCTTGTTAGAGCAATGCCTGTGAGCCATACCGAGCCAGGGTTGGGGCCACACCTGCAGAGTGAAGTTCAAGTTGTTGCAAGCAAGTGGAAGCAGTATTTGTGAGAGAATAGTTAACCAGGAACCACAAAAATCATGGAAATTTCCTACAACATGAAAAACTTTGCCTGCTGGGCATTTAAAGGAACACGACGAGGGAAGGAAGCGATTCTATTACAACATAGACAATAAGAAAGGACCATCCAATGCTCTGTGCCAAAGATGCCATGTAATGTTTGGTGACTTTTTCCAACATGACTCGAGACTTCAGTTTTTCACTAAGATACCAAAACCTACTCACCTTCAGAAACTGTGCCACTGGGTTAGACTTAGACTGTGCATCATCTGGGATGAGGTGTGTTTCATTATGTCCAGCTGCTGTCAAGTCACATAGAAGTACTTGCACATGATGTCTGACATGTGTACCAGGCTGCTGATCCACCAAATGTGCTACTTCAAAAAAATAGACTATTGAATTAAACTTTCACTCAGTGTCTTCATTAAAAAAATACCCACTGTCACAGCCTAGAGCTGGGATGGAGCCTGTGTTTCTGAGTCTCTCTGATAGGATCCCCATTCAGGCTGGGAGAATATATTCTGAATGGTATGGATAAGACATCTGTGATTTGTAGATTAACTCTCATTTTCCTAGTGAAACTATCCCCATTGACACAGAGCAGCTGTCTGAGATTAGTGATGAAAGCCACTCAACTGAAATACCATAGCAAAGAAGGTGGCCCAAATCCAAAAGAGATAGAAGGAAGTCCCAAATACAAGGAACTGCTCTGCGCTTTGAAAGCGGGCTAATTCCACTCGCCACCACAGCTTCTACTGAACACAGTGGTGATGAGAAAGATGGCGGTGGTGACAGTGATGATGATGATGGTGATGATGAAGATTCTGGTCATGATGCTGATAATATCAATCAGATGGTGATAATGGCAATGCTGTTGGTGACAGTGATTTTGATGATGATGGTAATGATGATGACAATGGTGATGATTACAGTCATGCTGGTGATGCTGGATGTCTTAGTTTGGGTTTTGCTGCTATGATAAGATGCTGACCAAAAGCACCTCAGGGAGGAAAAGGTCGATTTGGCTTTGAGTCCATCACTGAGGGAGGCCTTGGCAGAAACTCAAGTTTGCATGGAGGAAGGCTGCTGCCTCTGGCTCACTCCCAGCCTTATGTTCAGCTGCCTGTCTCATACAGCCCAGGCCCACGCCAAGTGACGGCACTGCCAACAGTGGGCTGGGCCCTCCCACATCAATAATCAATCAAGAAAATGTCCCACAACTATGCCCAAAGACTGAGCCGATTACCTATTTCCAGGTATGACTGGGTTTATGACAAGTTGACAAAACTAATTAGAGCACTGGTAATATTAATCAATTCTTCTTGTGATAGAGTAATGACAGTGGTGAAGAGGATTATGGTCCTGATGGTGTGGTGGTGATGGTGGAGGTGGTGGTAATTGCGATAATAGTGGTGGTGGTGATGGTAGTGATGGTGGATGTGATGATGGTGTTGATAATGATTGTGGTTGTGGTGGTGATTGGTGGTGGTGATGATGATGGTGATTGTGATGGTGTTGATTGTGATGATAGTGGTGGTGGTGATGATGGTGTTAATGACGATTGTGATGGTGGTGGTGATGATGATGATGGTGTTAATGATGGTTGTGATTGTGATGGTGGTGGTGATGATGGTGTTAATGATGGTGATTATGATGGTTTTGATTGTGATGATAGTGGTGGTGATGATGATGGTGTTAATGACGATTGTGATGGTGCTGATTTTGATGATGGTAGTGGTGATGATGATGGTGATTGTGATGATGGTGCTGGCAGTGATAGTGGTGGTGATGGTGATTGTGATGGTGGTGGTGATTATGGTGTTAATGATGGTGATTGTGATGATGCTGTTGTTGGTGGTGATGATGGTGTTGTTGTTGGTGATGATGGTGGTGGTGGTGATGGTGATTGTCATGGTGGTGGTGATGATGATAGTGTTAATAATGGTGATTATGATGCTCGTGGTGATGATACACAGATAAATCCTTTGAAAGCTTCTATAGGACTCAAGTATGAGCTATGGCCACAGAATAAATCTGGTTCAGCTCTTGCGTTCATCAGTCATACTGGTCACCTCACAACCGTGTCCATCTGTTTTCCTGTTGGTTTTCACTGTGTTCCCACAGCAGCAGCTCCATGGATGGCTGTGATGTATGACCCCAATACCAAAGCGTTTACCTGCTGAAGGTAGGGAAGGTACAGCTTCACATGTGGCTGGTCCAGGCCCCCACCAAGCTTCAGTCCATGTGAGAATTATTTAGCAGATGTGAACTTGGAAAATGCCAAACATGTGTTTGGTCTTGGTATCGTTTCTAGCATAGCATTTGGGAAAAACTCCTGAGTAGCATATTCTATGTGCAGCCTGTGTTCATTTTAAAAATAATGTTTTACAGGCTGGAGAGATGGCCTAGCAGTTGAGAGCGCTGACTGCTCTTGCAGAGGACCTGGGTTCGATCCCCAGCACCAATGTGGTGGCTGAGAACCATCTGTAACTCCAATTCCAGGAGAACTCCAGTTCCAGAGGAATCCGAGGCCCTCTTCTGACCTCCGAGGCATTGCACAACATGGGTGCACAAACCTACATGCAGACAATACATTCATACACATAAATAAATAAAATAAAATAAAAATAAATTATAAAAAATAATGTTTTACTTATTTTAATTTTATGTGTATGAGTGTATTGTATGCATGTGTGTAAGTGCAGCTGTGGTGTGCATTTCCTAAGGAGGTCAGAAGAGAGTGTCAGATTCCCCTGGAATTAGAGTTATGTACCATTGTTAGCCACCATGTAGATGCTGGGAATCAAACCCAGGTCCCCTGAAAGAACAGTCAGTGCTTTTAATTGCTCAGCCATGTCTCCAGCTCCATAGCCTGTATTCTTATATGTGGCTTTTGATTCTGGTTCTTAACAAAGAGCTTTTGGAATTTCCTCAGTGTCAGCAGCTTTTCTCCTCATGAGATGCCCTCGGCCGAGTTTCTGGATCAGGCTGGCCACCAGAAAGGTCACTTCACAATTAGAACCTTGGAATTTCATCCCGTGTGATTTCCAAGGAAGGGGAGGCACCTGAAGACTCAGTGGAGAATCAATCTTGCTTATATGATGAAGCAGCCATGAAAATCCCTGACAGCTAACATCCAGAGAAAAGCTAGGTGAAGAACACACTTGGGTGCTATGAGGGTGACTCTCCCCAAATCCACTGACCTCAGGACCTGTCCAGACCACGCCCATGAGCTTCATCTGGTACCGATCCTTCACTAGGCAATAAAACAACAAATTTAAATATTTCCCTTAATGCCAAGTGTTGAGGTGAGCCATCCTCGGAAAGGTCACAGAAGCCTTAACTTGTGCTGGTCCGTAGGATTACAGGCAGAAACTTGGGACTTGTAATTGGATCTTGAAGTAGAGGCAGACTGCTATAGCTCTCTCTGACATGTGCTTCTGCCCTCACCCTGTCAAGTGTCCATACTGAAAGAAAATGGGTTTTGGACACCCATTGCACTTCATGCGTCCTTGTGAACAAAAGCGAGGTATGAGGGTAGACAGAGAAAAGATTGCTTTTCCTCCTGGGTCTTGCTGCAGGCAGTGTCCTGGGGGACCATGGGTGATCACTTCCAGGGCCTTTCTTCCGGTTTGGGGACAGCAGCATTTAGTTCTAATCCTTCAGGCTGTGTAATGAGGGCTGCATTTCATCCAGAGGTATTGGGAAACAGAGTTTGAAAATTCTGCATCACATAAGCCCAAGCTTAATCCTCCTTAACAATTAAGCATGCCAAGCTTCTCCCACAGATCAGGGTGGTATCTCCCAGTTTGTTGGTCATGGACTAGACGCACCCGAGAAAACTTGCCTCTGCTTCTCTATGATTTATGCCTATGATTTCAGGGGAGCTTAAGTATTCAGTATTATCTTGGGGCAGTTAATTCCCAATTCCAAAATAGTCTCTCTCAAGAAATCATGACTTTTCAGTTTGCATTATTTTTCTTGGGTTTTCGAAGAAGATACAGCTCAATTAAACTCTTCCTCAGCGCTCCGACATGAGTTATGTTCCCAGTGTCATTTGGCAGCTGCCCAATCTATCACCATTAAAAATGGCCTAAAAGGCTTAATTTAGGTAACAGATCCTTGCTCCAGAGTCTACACCTGTCTGAATTAAGTTATCCCTTTTGATGCCATTAAAAGACAAATTTTCTCTGAAACAGCTTCCAGAAATGTTCTTGAAGTCTGAGCTGACCCTGTGACTTGGGGTGGCCACATGGAGCTGACCCAGGACCTGCTTTGGCCCAGGACAGCATTTCATATGAGAAGGAAAGACAGTACCAGTACGGTGAGTGCCCTGGCTCCACACGCCTGCTCCATGCCACTCTCCAAGAAAGAGGAATTTTGGCCAAGCAGGCAGTAACAATTTCACTTCTTCCAGCTTCCATTACCACAGACTCCATCAGCAAAGGGGAAACATCAGTTTGGATTATCGCAATACAGGAGCAGAGGTAACAAGACAGGGGCAAGAACAGAGAGCACCCATGTCGATGCCCACACTGGAGTTGGCAGACACTGAGGAATGGCAGGAGGGCTTAGGAAGAACACACCTCCATTTGATAAAGAGATTTATGGAAAACAATTTTAGCATTTGAGCTGAAAGAACACAGTGCAGTCTGGGAGAGACAGAATGTTCCAGAAGCTTCACTGAGTGTTTCCTACTATTCTGTCTTCTGTTAATCTGAGTGTGGGCTATCTATGGTCCCAGCAGCCCTGGGTTCAGGTGTGTCTTGTGCATGTGCAGGCACAATCTGTCCAGCACACTAGGCTATATAGGGTACGCCCTGTCACCTGATGCTAGCACTCACTTGGCACCATGAGCCAACTTGTTTGTCTGCTCATCCACTTCTGGGTACGTGTGATGGGATGGAGGTCTAGGATTGGTCACTGGAAGGTGGGGCCATATGATGTAGAGGCTGCCCACCCCAGACCTATATAAGCTGCTCATTGCATAGACTAAATTGAATTGCACCCTCTGACAGGTCTCTGGAATGTTACTGGAGTAACCCCGCACCATACTCTCTTCAGCCCATTCAACTGTGGTATGATGCCCCCACAAATAGCACCTAAACAGAGACACCTGAAGCAATCTGGTGAGCCTGGGTATGTGAACCCCACGATTGTGAATCTGCCCTCCTCTTTTAGGGAGCCTCTTCTTCTGGCTGAGCAATTTTGGGACACTGTCGTCCTCCAATATGCCCCCTGGCTCTCCACTGCTAACCTTTTCTTCTCCATTATAACTATTATCCCCCAATGTTTGGACCAGAAAGAGATTAATATCCCTGAGATATTGCAGGCTCAAATCAAAAACAAAAATGAAAATACCCCTCCCTGTGCAGTTCCAGCTACTGACAAGACTTTGGCCCCAGAGCCAGAATCCATCCCTTCGATAGATTCTCAAGACCCCACTCATTCCCCCAAACCTCCCCTCTCTGACCCCTACCTGGTACCGAAGCCTCTGGGGACAGTGCCAGCCATGGGTCCACTACTGGTGGCCCTCATGTGCTTTGACGAGCAGTAGTATGGCAGATCTGCTATCACAGGACTCCAGTAGTCCTATGGTTGTCAGTGGATCTAACCACTCCTTGGGAAGGGCCACCAAGCTGGAGCATGTGGTTGCTCTCCATCATAACAAAAGAGTCACAGGGACTATCATCCTTGAAATTATCTCCTTCATTGTTGGAGTTACAGGAGCATTTGTCTCAAGGATGTGAATTGTGAATACCCTGTATACTGCAGTGACAGTCAACAACATTCCCACTGTGACAGCTAAGGCTTTTGCACAAGACAAAATTATAGTAACTATCTCTGCCTGGCCATACATTCCCTGCTAATTGAACTTTTATTTGCCATGATTCATACTGTTTGTGATTGGTGTTGCTGTGTCCCCTTATAAGGTCAAGGTGCCCAATGTTACTCAGGCTCATGCAAACCTCTCCAGTTAGATTAGGGCTGCCTGGGATACAACCAGACACTCTCACTCTTTGATGACTTGATGACTTGTACAAGAATTGGAGACAGATATTTACTAATCGGTTTACCCCATATTCGGTTTTCACATGGACATTGATCATTGGAGTTGCTTATTGCTTTTATAAAACAGTCCAGACAAAGGCAACTGGCCACCACTACTGTCACGCTTACAGAGCTTGTGGAGGCAAAAACAGAAGGGGGAGATACAGGACCGCAGTCCCGGATTCAGCTGTATCTTGTGCGTGTGCAAGCGCAATCTGCCCAGCACACTAGGCAGTGCTACGTACAGGGCACACCCTGGCACCTGATGGCGCTTGGCACCATGAGCTAACTTGTTTGTCTGCTTGTCCCTTTCTGGCTATGCCCCCCCCCCCGTGGGGCGATATGTGATGCCAGTGATGGTATGGAGGTTGAAAATTGGTCACTGGGAGAGAGGGCCAAATGATGAAGAGGCTGCCTACTCTAGACCCATATAGCTGCCTACTCTAGACCTATATAGCTGCCTACTCTAGACCTATATAGCTGCCTACTCTAGACCCATATAGCTGCCTACTCTAGACCTATATAGCTGCCTACTCTAGACCTATATAGCTGCCTACTCTAGACCTATATAGCTGCCTACTCTAGACCTATATAGCTGCCTGTTGCATAGAATAAATGGATTTGCATCCTCTGACATGGTCCCTGGGATGTTACTGGAGTAACCCCAGGCTGTACCCTCTTCAGCCTGTTCTAAGGTGGGACTGACACCCCAGCAGAACCCTTCATGGGCATGCCCAGACATGTGTCTCCAAGGTGATTTTAGATCCCATCAAGCTGGCAAGTCAAGATGAACCATCACATGGGGTATATGAATTTTTTGAATAATATGTCAAGTTATTTAAAAAGAGAAGAGGAAATCTAGCTCCAAGCCCAGGAACAACCCTGCCATGTGAAGATGTACTTTCACATCTTTCTTGCTGTTACCTGGTACAAATCAGTAGATGGATGCACACCGCCACAAGTTGGCTCTCTGCTTCTGTAGCAGCTGCTCTTTTTCTGAGCAATATTTCCTAAGAACTTTGTCTAGACACAGTGCAAATGTCATGCACCATGTCTGCTCAGTGGCAGAGAACCCTTCGGCACTGAAGCCTCGCACACATCACCCACTGTCTGAGACATTTAAGACATTCCCAAGGCTTTGATGTTATGTTATTTGAAATTGTGTAAGTAGAGTGTGGTGAACTGCAGGGTTAGGGCTGGGAGACCTTGCCCAGCATTCCTCATCTGTGAGTGACTTCACATTGTAAGGACATTGCTATCCATACCCAGAGTCCCCTCCTGGCCCCACCCACAGGACTCAGGTCTGGGAGACACCGCTTAGCAGTGTCTTGTGGTGTGACTTCATTATAAGGACAGTCCTATCCACATGGCGTCCCCTCCTCATCCCACCCACAGGACTGACTCCCTGCTTCTGAACAATGAAGGAAAAGCCCAAACAGCCATCTTGGCTGCTCAAGATCGGCCTGAGACACCCAGTGCTAGAGTTTGGATCTGAAATGTTCAGGTCCACCACACCCAAGCCTCTCTTAAAGCATTGAAGATGTGGCACCCAGCTCGGTGCTAGTAGGAGGCAGACCCTGGTGAGGGGAGGTCAGGTCTTCGGGGATGTGGCTTTAAGGGACTGTCAGGACCCTAGGCCCTCCCTCTTTCTCCTTTCCTCTCCTCACCCCTGTGACCAGCTTTTTCACCCACTTGTTCCCAGCTGTGGTGGATCGGCCTCACTACCCACCCAAAGGAAGCAAGACAAATAAATCCCAGCCAAAAACCTCCATGAGGATGATTCAGAGTCTGAATAGCACGTGGACATCGGCATCATGTGCAAGTTGACAGCACTTTCTTGGTTCACCCTCTGTGTCGCCATGCTTGCTGCTTTGGAGATGTGCTCTTTAAGTTTCTACAAGTGTCTAATTTGGTATTAAAAATTAGCATGGAGGGGGCAGTCTGTCGCAGGTGATGCATGGCCTGCATCCTTGAACAAGTAAGTCTGGAATCCCAGATGTACACACTCATTTCCTAATTCCAAATGTGTGCAGAGCCGTGAGCAAGGATTCCCCATGAAGGACAGATGGTGATAGCGCCAGTGGAGGAAGGCATCCTCTGGGCCATTTCTCTCACTTCACCTGCTTCCCTTCCCTAAGACAGGCCTCTTCTCCAGGAGCTGGGGGAGGGCGCTGAGGAAGGTGAAGGTGCCTTTGGCTTTGCCTTGGAGACTAGGGATGAATGTGCACTGGTAACTTAGACTCCAGAACCCAGCTTTGGCCACTGCTTATGGCAAACAAATAGGCCTCAGTGCAGAAGCTGGTAGAGATTGTAGAAGTTTTGACTTCTAGTTACCCTAGAACTTGGAACTTGAAAATGGTCTACTTTCACAGTGGTCCAAACACCGTCAGAAAAGCTGTGGTGGAGTTGTTCTGCCATTCTCACAACTCCTGTGAATGTTTGGAAGCTCCTGCAGTAAAAAGTCAAAGAAAGGTTGGAGAGACAGTTCAGCAGTTAAGAGTACCGGCTACTCTTCCAGAGGACCAGGATTCAGTTCCCAGCACACACATGATAGCTAACAACTGTGGGTAACCCCAGTTCCAGCAGTCTGATGTCCTCTTTTGGCCTCCACAAGCATTGCTGTCACTGCTGCACTTAAACACTTGGAGGCAAAACACTCGTACGCAAAATGAAATAAAAATAAATAAGTCAAAAATAAATAAAGCCAAAGAAGAATCCAAGTAAACTTAGCAGAGATTAAGTACCATACTGGATTTAAAACTGTTCTCAGGAAAACACATGCACACTGAGTTTCAAAACTGCATCTTGGGCCGTGTAAGCCTTCCTCTGTGCCCTTGACCCATCCTGTCTAACCCAAAGTCTGCAGGAGGGAGTTCCCCATCCTTGGCACCTCACTAGACTGGACAGGAGCCTGCTGGACATCACTCCAGGGAACTAAAGATTCACATCGCCACCAGGGTTTCTTGGAGTGAGGGAGACAAAATACATTTTACTTTCTTTTGTATTATATTGAAAAACTTTGTATAGATTCGAGAATTTGGAAAGGGAGTAAATGCCAAACCCACAACACAGCAACAGTGATAAATTTTATTGTATTGTTAAAGCTTGCTAGTACATTTTTGTCAGTAAATAATACTCAAAAATTATAGTAGACATATTACAATTTACATTCTAAATTATACTTACATCAATTTAGTTTGAGAATTATATCAGTTTAGTTATTTTAGACATTTTTAATTTCCCAGACTATGGTTTTTATCTCTCTAGAAGTTCAATGAGGTGAGTTACATTTTCTGTAGGGCACAGGTGAAGGCACACAGGGCTGCAGTAGAGTAACAGAAAGAGGATGGAAAACCCTTCCATGCCTGGCAATGGGTCCAACCTCCGGGCCTGGATGCCCAGGACCACGTGTGGAGTCAAGGCCACAGCTGGCCCTCAGGGGAGGTGGAAAGTCCTTTCTGAGAATCAGCCCTCCCAAGACCAGAATCTGCAGATGGCAGAGACCTCCCCTGCCCCCAGCATAAGCCCCACACAGACACAAAGCCACCACCATGGTCAACCTGGGACATCCAGGGATGTCCCTGGGGAGGGAGTTGTGGGGAGTGCGGCCACCAAGAGAGAGAATGCTGGAACTGCTGCCCAACATCAGAAGGTGCTCTGTCCTCCCACCTGCTCCACCAGCAGCCCACACCAGAGGAATGCACAACTGCTGCTCACAGTTGGGGACCGCAACTCCTGGCTCCTGGGAGGGGACCACAGATGCCGGCTCCTGGGAGGGGACCACAGCTCCTGGAAGAGGACCACAGCTCCTGGCTCCTGGGAGGGGACCACAGCTCCTGGGAGGGGACCACAGCTCCTGGCTCCTGGGAGGGGACCACAGCTCCTGGCTCCTGGGAGGGGACCACAGCTCCTGGCTCCTGGGAAGGGACCACTACTCCAGGTTCACAGGAGGAGACCACACCATCTCCAGCTCACAGGTACAACCCCAGCTGACCATAGAAGACCACAGCTCCAGGCTCATGGTTGCCAACCCCAGCTCCAGGCTTATGGGAGGGGTCAAAATTTCAATTACGATGGTTCCTACTATTTTCCTGTCTCCATTGCTCCTTCAACATGATTGTACTTGTGTTTAAAAAATAGCACCTTGACGTCTGTGCAGCAAACAGCGGCAATAGTTACATGCTGGCTTGAATTTCTCACTAGAGGGACATCAATATTGGAGAAAACCACCTTTTGCTCAAGGAGACAGCTGGATTGGGTGGAGGAGTTTTGTTACTGTTTTTTGTTTTGGTTTGCTTTGGTTTGGTTTCTGAGGCCTTCCCATCCTCCTCCCTGGCCAGGGGGAGCCAGTCATGAGACACGTTACAAGAGTCCTGATCCGCCTAGAGCTGCCGCCACCACCATCTTGGGAGACAGCCATTTCATTTCTTACTTGCTAAGTCCTTTCTCCTTTCCTGGGTGATGATGGCTGGCCAACCACAGGTGCCCAGCTCAGTGGCTGCCCTTCAGGAGAAGCGTCAGCACTGGCCACCTGGCAACAGAACCCACAGAGAGGAGGCCAGGGCCCACGTCCCAGTTCTCAAGGCTGTAGCCTCCGCCACAGGGAGATGTGCTTGTCTACCACCTCCATGGCGCAGCCTCTGCCCATTTTAGTTTCTTATCTGAAATCAGAGATGGGAGGAGGAAGGAGGCTGGGGCAGCGAGGCCCAGGGGCAGCGAGGCCCAGGGCATCTTCTCAGGATCCCTGCTGTGGTGGCCCCGCCCCGCCCGCCCCCTCAACATACACATACGTGCTGTTCTCTGTTCTCATTAAAACGCTCCTGGTTTACACACAGTCCTGGCTACTTTCTAGGGCTCTCATAATGAGTTATTGCTGGGACCGTGAGCAGGGTGACTGTGTTCAATCACATGGCTATGCTTCCCACACACGGGTCCCCCCAGACCTGTAGCTCCCCGAAAGATGGATTATAGCAGAACGGTGGCCCCCAGCACAGCGTAGTGGGGGCCGAGCTGCCGTCCAGAGCCATTTCAAGATAACGTTTGCACGCGGGGCAGTGATTGGTTCTCTTCAGCTGGAACCCGGGAGATGGAGCCTTGCGGGCAGGATGGCAGCTCCAAGCATGAGTCTCTGTTTATCAGAGTCTGGGCTGCCTTCATGCCCTCACAAGGGCTTCCTCTCCCACTCCATGCTGGGAATACACCCCTGTTCCTCAGCTGTTCCAAAGTCAATCATCAGACTTGCACCTGCCTCCTGGTGAGGAAGACATGCAGAGAGAAGAGGGATGGCCTCCCCGTGCACCTGTGTGGAGAGGTGTCCAAAGGAAAGATGGATAGGAGCTGGGGCATCGGAATCCGGCATGCAATTACGACTCTGCACCTGTGGCCTGCTCCATATGTAAACGCTGCAGGTTCAGACTTCCATCCAAAGACAGACTAAATCAGATGGCCCCGAGAAGCTGGCGGCTCTGGCAGGGGCAGAGAGGATGTCGATAGCGGAGGCTGCACTGAGTCCCAGGCACTGTCCTTCATTCTTCAGCCTTTCGGAGCTGCGAAGTCATGGGCTGTTTTCCAGGTCCTCAGGTCCTCTCTGTGGCTCCTGTTCCCAAGGTCCGTGTGAATCGGGGAGAAAGAGGGCAGGCTTGTTCCCGAGTCTCCCACTCCAAGGCATGAGCTGTGGGTGTCTGTCTCCTCCCAACCTTCTCAGCCCTCCCTGAGCCTCACACTCATTCACTCCCTGTTCAGCAGGAATCTGGTACTTGTGACCCAGAAGCCCTGAAAAAGGCAGGTGCCCTTAGTGTGGTCCCTGCCTCTCTCCTATTTCTCCCTCAAGCCTCCAAGGAAGGCCCCAGACAGCTTTGCATTAGAGAACAACCAGAAAGGGCTTCCTTGGGTCCCATTGAACAGCTCTGTCCAGAGCATGCGTGTGTACTTTGAGTGACATTAGAAATGACTGCGAGAGTTGTCATTGGCAGTGCTCATCCTCTACAACGGCACAACTGGGTTACCAAAAACCTGCCCCCAAACTCTTGTAATGTTTTAAGCAAACTTTATGACTTAGTGCCGGCCTCTTTCCTAGCTGTCCTCTGGAGCTGGACAGGGGACATGCCTGGGGCCTAGACCCCCCCGCCCCTGTAGCTTTGGAGTCCTCCTCCATATTTGAGCTCCATTTGTGTCACCCGTGTCCTTTATCTTTCCTCTCCAATTACATCATAGCTACTTGTGAGCTTGTTATCCACGCTCATGGTGATGAAGAGGGGGGACTTAAGGCTCTACTGTGTCCTGTGCTGACAGCCTTACATGCTTCCCCATGTGTACATGTATGTTTGCATGTCTGTATGTGTATGTGTGCCTGCATGTATGTGGGTGTATGTGGAGCCACATATGTGTACGTGTAGGCATGTGGGGTACATGTGTGGGTGTGTCTGTGTGTCAATGCTGTATTTTCAGGCCACTCACCTGTTTAGCATGCATGTGTAGGCATGTGAGGTACATGTGTGGGTGTGTCTGTGTGTCAGTGCTGTATTTTCAGGCCACTCACTTGTTGAGCATGCATGGAGCTCAGCAGCTGTTGCTGAGATGTTTTCCTCAATTGCTTCTCCTCCTTACCCTTTGAAGCAGAGTCTCTTGCTGGCTCGGAGCTCATTGTCATCTAGGCTGGCTGGTCAGCAAGGCCCTGTGCTGGTATACAATGTCTGCAGCAGTGGCTAGAACACAGAGTCAGCATGTGACCCATCTCCTGGCTGTCTCTCTGGAGGTCTGGAAGCAGAACCATGCAGTTAACTCACCAAGGCCCCAGGCCCAGGAGCTGCAGAGCTTCTGGAATGTTATTCTGCAGAAGAAGCCTTCCTAGAATCTGGAGCAGGATGTCAAGGGCAATATTCCTCCCAGGACAGAATGACTGCTAGGGATCTGAGGGCAGGAGGAAGGCTGCCACACCAGGCACAGCGACCTTGCCCGAGGGCAATTCTCTGTACTCCTGGACTGAGAAATGACTTCTGTTGCCCCTGTATTAGCAGCCTGTGTCTGGAGCAATCTCAGCTGTCATGAATAATAGGTATCAGGAGGAAAATGGCGAGGGTGCGGCCTCGGAGGGGTGGCAGAAGGCTGTTTTCCTGAGACACTTCAAAACCAAGGTGCCCCATCTCTCCCAACAACAGGAAGATGTAAGGGTCACACAATTATTAGATTTTATTTATGAGAGATGTGCCTATGTTTGCTGAGAGCTGTCACCGTAGGGGTGGAACTGACAGAGACATCAATCCAAGGCAACCCCGAGATGCTGGGCTGGAAGACCAGAGCTGCAGGACTTCATTATGAAGTCACCATAACTGACCAGCAGGAGACACTTCCCAGTTCTAAACCTCTGTGATCTGCTTTAAGTGTCTGAAGAAGCAATCTTATGATATTAAAAAAATTGCTTGGGGGATAGGGATGTGACTGTATTAATATTCCTCTAACAAGAGGATTAGGGGGCAAAGATTGTTTTCTCTTTAAAAAGAAGCAATTTGTGCATGCTGGACTCCAACGCTGCGCTTTCCAAAGAATTCATGAGTATGAACGTGTCTATGAAGAAACAAGCTTCTAGGGATCTCCTGGGAGAAATGCTGCTTACACACCCAGCCAGGGCATCCTCTGCCCTGCACGGCAGCCAGTTTACTCTGTCAGCAAATGGGGAGCTGGCTGCCTAGATGGGACTGGAGAGATGACTCAGCAGTTGAGCGTGTCCTGCTGTTGCAGAAGACCTGGGTTCTGTTCCCAGCACCCACACTGGCAGCTCACAACTGCCTGCAACTCCAGCCACAGGGGCTCTGATGGCCTCTAGGCCTCCACAGTCACTGTACTCACATGTGTGTACACCCACACATACATGTAGCTAAAAATAAAAAATATAAAATACCTTTCAAGATATCCAGATATTCACCTAGCCACAGTGCTATATGTCAGTACTCTAGCTACTTGGGAGATAAAGACAGGAGGAATATGAATTTAAAGTCAGCCTTGGCTACATAGGAGGATTGAGGCTAGCCTGGACTATATAATATCTTGTCTAAAGAAAAAAAAAGCTCCCAATGCTTTTGTGGACACTCTGGATTCAGTCCTGTGGGAGCATCGTATGGGTCCTTCCTAAATGAAACAGCAGCAGAAGTCGGGTGCTTTCTCTGCCTAGAAGGAGTTGCTCATGAGCTTCTGTCAGCACAACCCACTAGAGCAGAGGCTGGGCTCCTGGCCTGTGCTTTCTCGGCGTCTGGTGGTGCCACATTCTGTGTTTTCTCAGTGTCCAGCGATGGCACATTCTGTGTTTCTGTGTTTCCTGTGTCCTGTGGTCCCACATTCCAGTCTCCATCTCCTAGCACATGTCTCCCCCTTTCCTTGCTAGCTTTTGCCAAACCCTCTCCAGACCATGAGTGTGGTTTGTAAGCAAAGATCCCTCTGCAGCACAGTTGCCTATCTGTGGTCCTGGGCACACAGGAAGTTGCAAAAAGAACTTGGAGTCCTGACCCAGTCTCCCGGGTTCCCGCAATAGTCATTTCTTAGACATCTATAACTGAAAGGTTTTGCCAGCGCAAAAGGCCAAATCAGACCAAATTGGTATCAAACAAACACAGGTTATTCGGAGAAGCAATCCAGAGGAGGTTCACCAGTCCCGATAGAAAGGGGATGGAGAAGTCCCACAGGCCAGGGCAGGGGGATTTTGTAGTCTATCATTGGAGGGGAGATGAGGAGTCAGCCAGGAGCCAGCTTTGCCCAAGGATAGTCATACATTGCATCTTTAGGCAGGTCATTAGGTGGGGTGAAGTGATGAGGAGAGATGACATATTAGTCAGGAGCTGGGCTTTGTCTGAATATGGTTGGGCTGAGCACATGGGAGGACTGTTGACATCAGGGGAACAGGTTGCATCAGCAGTCCTGGCCTCCCGGGCGTCCTGGTACTCGGGATAGTCCAGCATGGGCTAGGGGCGGGGATGAGACAGAGGCCCCAGCCATACAATAACAGCATCAAATCGCGTATCTCAGACTGGCATCTCATGAACTACATACACCACACACAGTTGACTGTGTGTGTGTGTGTGTGTGTGTGTGTGTGTACACATGTGTGTGTGCCTGTGCCATGTGTACACATGCATGTGGAGGCTAGCTCAGTCTCAGCATCTTCTTCAATTGTGCTCGATCTTGATTTCTTTTTTAATGAACAAAGGTCCTCCTGCTGCACTTGGGTCACCTCCCCACCCAGGCATCTCCCTGACTTTGTCTCCCCAGCACTGGAGTTATAAGCATGTGCCAGCATCCCCAGATTTTAACTTGGGCCTGGGGATCTGAACTCGGGTCCTCATGTTTACACAGCAAGCCTTTGACCACTGAGCCATCTCCCAGACCATGTAAGCTTTCTCTACCACATGTACCACATGTACCACATGTACCACATGCCACACTATCACGTGAGTGCTCCCTGGCCTTCTACACTCTCTGCCACAAGCTTCAAACAGAGGCACTTGGATGTTTTTCCAGTTTATGTAGAAGAAATATGACAAAAACATCCTTGTATCATATTTCTTCAGAGGCTGATGATGGTAACCATGGTGATGACGATAGTAGTGGTGGTGGTGGTGGTCATACTGACGTCTGCAATGGTGAAATGGGTGACCACAGTGACAGACAGAAAGGTCCCACCAAATGCAGCCAGGAGTAACTCCTCTGATGCTGGGAGGTGATCTTTGTAACTGCAGAGGCTCTTGCACAGGAGGAAGGCAGGATGGCGCTGTCCTTCAGAACAGAAAACCGAAGGTGACTTTCTCAGCAATGTGAGGCTGTGCTGAGTCCCATGTGAGGCTCTTGCTCAATTCTGGTTCCAGGGAGAAGCTGCACCCTCCAGCCTCCCGCTGTTCTGTAGACCCTGGTTGTAGGCCCTTTGTTTCCCAAACAGAAGTGATTGTTGATGACCCGACACCAGGTGAGCTTTCCCATGGGATTAGGGCAATAGGAAGTCAGCCTTAAAGTGCTTCAGGTGCTGTAGAACCAGGCCCTGACCTGGTGCTGAGGGACCAGGCAGCACCTCTACAGGGCAGCAAGCTCCCAGGGCCAGAATGCAGATCAGGGGACGCTGCTTTTTCTTTCTGAACCTCAGCCAGTACTCTATTGGGATGTATCAAACAGAGCATGGCCTCCTACTTCATGATGTTGTGAGGGTTAATCTTTGAGCAAAGGACTCCACTCCCAATATCCACACTGCCTGAGCCAGATGATAGGATAGAGGTCGATGAGAAAGGTGAAGACAATCGATCATGGTGAGGATGGTGATGCAGTGAAGGTAACTGTGGTGATGAAGATGATGGTGGAGCGTCATTTGGATGGTCAGGATAGTGAACGGGGCAACCATGGTGATGGCGATGGTGGTGAAGGTGACCATAATGATGATTGATGATGGTGGTTGGTAATGATTGGTGGTGATGATGGCTGTGATAAGGGTAATCATAGTGCTTATCTATCCAGTAAAACATAGCATATGACCAAGGAGAAACTGATTTCACCACTTACACCAGAGTAGGCAGCATGGCCTGCTGTGGGGTATCAGCCCAAGAAATGCTGTGCAGAAGCCACTCCAGGACAGAGTAACAAGTCGCAGTGGAACAGTTTTCAAGAGATCAACTCCTTGATGTGACACTGTAGCAGGCTCAACACCCTCAGGGGGCCAGGAGACAGGCTGGCCTTTCACGTCAGCCAAGCCTGTGGTTAGTGTGGTAAGGAGCTGTTCTGTGAGCCTCAGATGCCTATGGGATAAGCTGGAATTTCTTCCCAGAGCTGTGAGGCTTGATTTATAGGTTTGGCTCTCTGCACACATTTCTTGGGGTTGATTTATTGAAGGTTATTTGTTCTGCTTTGTCATAGCACACCTCACAGCAAGGTTTCCTCCCAGCCAGGTGGGCCATTCCAGGCCCCCTGCCCCACTTGGCCCTGCAGAAACATTTCTCCAGAAATCCAGACTTTCAGAAGCACACAGAGAATTTTTACTAATACAGCTACTCTTTGTTCTAACCTGACATACTTCTGGATTAAAAAATAAGTGTATCTCTCAAAGGAGAGAGGCTTGAAGAAATTGCACCAAAATGTTTATAAGATCAAAACAACGACGCTTGAGACTCTCATCTAAATGTTGTAGCCGGGTGAGGTGAGCGAGGTGACTTTCATTTATATTGCTACCCTCAGATCTCCTCAATGACCAAATAGCACTTGGAAAATACATGTCAGTATTTGGAGAGAGGAGAAAGGAGGGAGCTCGCTCTACCATCAGGGATGTGAGTGGACTCACAGGAGCACATCTCCAGTATGAGAAGCCGAAGAGAGCAGTACCACCTCAGCATGGAGGAAACCCCTCTGGGGTATGTGAGCTGTATCTTCAAATTGATTCAGATTGATTAAACTCTATCTTCTCTATATGCAAGTGTATAAAGTTATTTTTCAAAGCTTGGACAGACTTCAGCTTCATTTAGAAGGTGCTTGTTCTCATTTAATAAAGGATACATAGTTCTTACTTGTGTTAGTAATTCTTTACTACTGTGGTGGTTTAAAGAAATGTGCCTCTTAGGCTGGGGTATTTAAACACTTGATTCCTGGTTGTTGGTGCCCTGGGGGCAGGTTATGGAACCATTAGGAGGTAGAACCCTATTGGAAGAAGTGTTTATAGCCTCACCCCACTTCCTGCTGTCCCTGCTTTCTTTCTGTGTGGCCAGCCAGCTTCCTGCTCCTGCCCTGTGCCTTCCCACCTGCAGCTCTGCTGTCCCGGCCACGACAGGTAGTGTCCCCTCTGGAACTGTGAACCAAAATAAACCCTTTCTTCTCCACCTTGCTTTTTGTTGGAATATTTTATCACAGCAGCGGAAAAGTTGTTAACACAGGTTCCACGCTTGAGGGCTGAAGGAAAGGTCTGAGAGTGACCGTCCATGGGACAAGGAGGCATGTTAGCTCAGGGACCTGCAGCCTGGTTCTCTGGACACCTCTGAGTGATAATGACACAAATAGGCGGCAACTGACACCCAAGGAAGAGAGGGAGGCTGGCAGGAAGGCTTGCTGGAGAGAGCCAGACAGAATGGGAGGCCACAGCTTCTGCCGCCCACTCTCAGCAGAGCAAGGCATCTGCTTCCATCACTGAGGAGAGGACTCAACCCCATGTCAGTCTCCTGAGACTGCTGCGAACAGTGGTTTCCAAAACAGACATTCAGGACCGCAGTCCTGGAGGCCAGGAGTCCAATGTTGTGTCAGTAGGGATGGTGACCACAGAAGACCATGAGCGAGGATGGTCCTGGGCCCTGAATTCTCCGGTGGTTTTCTGTTAGCTTTCAGTGTCCTTGGTGTTGGTGTTACTCTTCATCCCCTGTGGCACACTTCCTGTGTCCAAGTTCTCCCTGCCAAGGGCCACAGATCATGTCAGCTGGAGGCTCACCCTACCACAGTATGACTCATCATAACTGAGCACATCCTTCTCTGGAGCAGCGTGACATTCTGAGGGGCTGTGAGGCAAGGACTTCCAGGTGGGAGACTTTGGATGGCACAGTTTTGACAGATGGCTTCAGAACCCTAAGGTTTCCATCAAAGCACGCACCCTTGACCACAATAGGTACAGAATCCTGTATCAAAGAAAGTTTGATAAGCATAAGTTAAATAAAACAACAAGCTCAAATCAGACATAAAACATCACTTATCAGCCGCAAACCTATTTACTGTGTGTTGAATTCTTATCATGACGTGGAAAGCCAGATACAGGAATCAGTAAAAGAAGCAGGTTGATGCATTTGACCCATGGGAACTTCAGTAAGGAAGAAACAATCACGGAATAGCTGTGCACAGCTATGTGACGGCTCAGGATTGAAAATTCAGGATATTCTGTAAGGTTTTTTTTTCTGTGAAAAGCTTTAAAAATTTTTTCTAAGTTTCACTGGGAGAGTAAACTGTAGAAATAAAAATGCTAAATAAACACACACAGGCACACACACTGAAAGTGTCTTGTCAGGGTTAGTCTCCTACATGAACATACATACACACACGTATACATGCACATACACATACACACACAGACACGCACATGCGTGTGCACACACTGACACATCTCGTCAGGTACTCTTGTTACCTCACAGTCAAGGTGGCACCTTTGCACTGAAGATGCCTGGAGACTGTGCTCAGCCACACTCCTCTGTTCACACCTCTGGAGTGTGTACTTAACGCTGGTTAAGAAGGTCAGTTTTACACCATGTGTATTTTCTCACAGGAAAAAGAAATGTTGGGCAAAGATATAAGAATAGGCAAATCAATGGAGTAAGAAGACATCCTGGCATATCAGAAGGGCCAGGGGCCACCATGTTAGTAGAAGAGAAATCCTTTGCCTCTAGTGATGGAAGTCCTAGAGAACTGGGGGAAAAGGAATAACAATAGATTTGACAACAGGAAAATCAGGTCCTTATCGCTCTGTCTCTCTCTCTCTCTCTCTCTCTCTCTCTCTCTCTCTCTCTCTCTCTCACACACACACACACACACACACAAATGAAAAGAGAAGCTGATTGTGTTTGCATTAAGTATAACGAAGAGTCGATGCACTTAGCACATGTTAAGGCATGTTGTCCTTCAGGGAAATAAGCAATAAACGCACACAGCTGTCTCACAAAAGAGGAAATGCATAGAGGCTGCCAATCAAAATCCGTCAAGGAAACAGAACTTCAAACTAAGTGAGGAAACCATTTAACTCATCAGATTGAGAAATTTAAAAATGAATGAAAATAGCAATCTGACGACCTTCCTCGAGTGTGGTTTTTGTAATACATTATCAAAATTT
This sequence comes from Rhizomys pruinosus, assembly GCA_009823505.1. Classification (NCBI taxonomy): domain Eukaryota; kingdom Metazoa; phylum Chordata; class Mammalia; order Rodentia; family Spalacidae; genus Rhizomys; species Rhizomys pruinosus. The sequence goes on along the minus strand of VZQC01001747.1, from coordinate 244,148 downwards.
AAAGACATGCATTTATTTAAATGCAGTAATTACACTGCCCGTAGACATCGAGGGTTGCAAAAATATATGAAGTCTGACGAATGGCAACAGTCTGACGAACAGCAACAGTCTGAAGGGCCATGCAGCACTTCGAGTCTAAGAAATTTCATCAGGAGAAAATTACTTTCCTGCAGGTGACTTGTCTCCATCGATCCGGTTTTCTGTCTGCCTGTCTCCCCTTCCTCCCCCCACCCCCCGTGTGTGTGTATGTGTGTGTGTGTGTGTGCAAACATAAAGAACCCTTCTCTTTGCAGGCTGTAGAGTCTGTGAATCCTTCTAGGGATCTGAAGAAGGCTGCTTCAATGACCCACTGCAACTATTCTTTGGATACTGGTATGTGCAGCTTAAATTGCATTGCAAATGCTATTTAATATGTATCTGATGGCTTTTTCATGTTGTTTCTGTCTTCACTATTTTTAAAGTATTTTCCACTTCCTCTTGTGACCCTCCAAGCCTGTTGACTATGGAGAAGCTTGCTCCTTGAGTTCCACATCATAAATATTACAAACGTTTGTCTGTTACTGATTTTAAATTCAGTTCCAGTGTGGACACCCACGCCATGTTGAATGACTTCCATTCTTCCTGGTGCACTAAAGCCTGTGGACCTATCATGAGTCCTAGAGATGGTTCTGTGGTGCTGGGAAAGGACAAGTCCTGCAGACTGAGGTCTGGCTGGCTTTCGGTGTTGACTAAGTTCATGTTTTCGCTCAACTTTGGTCCACTTGGTACATCCACTACTGAAGCTAATGCACTGTGGACAGATAGTTTCCTTCATACTTCGAGCCCCCTGTCCTCTGGGGACTTTGTTCTTGGGTGGATGCGTATTTATAATTATAATGTTTTTCTGGTAAATAGAAACTTTCAGCACTATAAAATGTACCTCCTTGTCTTAGTAATAGTTCTTCCCTTAAAATCAAGTTTCCCCGGCATTGCCACAGCCACCCTAATGTTTCCAGTGGTTGTTTTTATGGGGTACCATTGCGGTCCTCTACTCTCAATCTCTTTTAGTCTTTCATACCTAAATAGGTTGTTGATTGGCATTTCTAGAAAATGTCTCTTTTAATGTGAAGTCATTGAGGATTCTGTGCTGTTTAATGGTCAGCTCATGATTTAAACATGTGAGAACAATGCATGGTCTACATTTGGCAGAAGGCTGGATATGCATCTCTGCAGCAGACATGCTTCTAACTCTCCTTCTCTTCATAGCTCACCCTCTGTCTTGCTGTCTTCCTTCTATAAGTCCTTGCCAATCAGTGAGGAGAGGGACACGGTGTTGGTTGCCCTTGATTCTGGGTTCCTCCCAGGAGTGGACAAAGATTGAACACAGGGAGGAGTGAAGTGCAGATGCAGAAAAGGTGAGCACAGGCTTTCATTGAGATGGAATAAAGAACAGGAGCTGTGGACCCCCTGTCGGGAGGGGTCTTCAGAGTTGGTCAACCACCAAGTGACTCTGGGCTCTTTCATAGGGTCCCCAGATCTTTCTCTCCTTTGATCCCTTCTTCTCACTTTATCTTTTGGCCTTTTTGGCCCCAGAAGACTAGAAATATCTAAAACTGATGTCCTTGTCTGGCTGATGGCCCAGTCTGGTGGCAATCGCATTGCTAGGGGATGACCTTGACTTCTCACCTCCCAGCAGTTAAGTGGGAATTCTTTCCCTTTCCCCTTTCCAGCCTTTCCTCCAACTTCTAGAACTCCTGGTCACGTGGGCACCTGCACTGTCCTGTGTGCACAGACCTCTCTAGTTTTCATTCCAAAGCCCCTGTTCATCCTTTCTCTACCCTGACCTTTAAAGGCAAGCTCTTGTTTGTAGCCATTGGCCCCGAAGTCTTCATTGGATGTATTGTTGAACAATTTTCACTGGTTTCTGCAGCAAACACTCCTGAGATGGGGACTGAGTTGGTAAAGAAAGCTTAGAAAACATCTCCAGGGAGCAGTGAGCCAGGTCTTGTGTGTCATGGCTGTCTGCTGGGACTGGCTGGAGGCTTTCCCATGATGCTGCTGCTTTCTGCAACTGTTTACCATCAGAGTGGCTTGATTCTTAAGCTATTGTGCAGTTAGGTGGAGAAGGTTGGAATCAGCAGGTCAAAGCTGCTATTGCCCCTGATAACCCTGGGCTTGCCTAGTGCAAGTCCCTCATGTTGCTTCAATCGTTTGGGTAATTTCAAGAACACTGAAAAAGATGGTTTTAGAAAACATTGCTGGCGGTTTTATCCTTTCTTGGGAAGAGAGGTGTATAGCTATTCTTACTCTGCCATTTCAGAGGTTCTGCCTCTGACTTGGGACATCAGATCTTCCTAGAAAGGTGGGTGTTCAGAAATGGCAGTCAGGAAACCAGTGAGTTTCTTGGGCTTACAGAGCAATGGGTGAGGGTTTGGTTACAGGACTGCGGATGCTCCCCTTCTAGGGCCACAGTGGAAAGTCTCCATCCAGGTGGACGGGGACTTCCCCACAGCCACACAGACTGGCTAGGGATCCTCCCCTGCTTCCTCAGTTTATATACCCTTAGCCCCTCCCACTCCTGCAACTAGTGCTGTCTGGCTGGCTGGGAGGTGTGGTTGACTCTCCCTGCCCCTCCTTTCCTGCTGAGTAACAGTCAGCAAGCTTAGCTCTGATAATCCTAGGCGAATGGATGCAGCCAAGCTTGGGAAGGAGGCTTCTGTCCATGGTCTGCCTGGGCAGGACAGTCCTATGCAACATGGGGCTACTTACAGAGTCAATTGTCCCCTGGGCTTGTCAGTCTCCAGAACCAAGAGAAATGAGCTTCTTAGTTCAAGCCACCTCAGCTAAGGTGTCTTATTTTGGCAACACAAGCAGATTAAGATAATTTGGTGATTCATTTGTGTATTTTTATTTTTATGTATCTAAGTGTATTGCCTGCATGTTGTAAGTATACACATGTTGTACAATACCCACAGAGGCCAGAAGAGGGCATCAGATCTACTGGAACTGGAGTTACAGATGATTCTTAGCCACCATGTGGGTGTTGAGAATCAAACCCAGGTCCTCTGCAAGAGCAGCCAGTGCTCTTAACTCCTGAGCCATCTCTCTAGCCCCTAATTAGGTAATTTTTGAGACAGGGTCTCTTACAGCCCAAGCTCACCTTGAACTCACTATATGTGTATCCAAGGATGCTCACGAAGTTCTGATCCTCCTATCTTCTCTTGGGTGCTGGGCATGAGCTAGGCAGAAACTGTACTAAGAGACCCACATCCCCGGCCTGTGCCTGAACCTTTCTGTGAAAAATGATTTGTGGTGTAAACATGAATTTTCACATATTTTATGTAAATAAGTCATAATTTCTATTTAAGTTTTATGTGTTTTTAATTACATCCTTCATGACAAACAATTCTCACGTTTCTTTTCTGCCTTGTAGATATGAAAACATAGCACGCCATGACAAACAGATGAGGTGTTCAGTACAGAATCATTTAGAACCGTCAAAGAACCAGAAACAAATCAAAAAATGAAGCAGTTTAAAATATGCCATGAAAAATAAAATAAAATATGCCGTGAAGCATTAGGGCCATTGTTAAAAGGGTGAGCTCCCCATGAGGTTCCTGAAATGCTGCCCTTGATGCCTAAGTATGAAAAGGTTGGAGTCGGAGAAAGTGTACAGCATTCATGTAAAAACAGTTACAGTAAACCGTGTGTGGATGCCGCTGCACAAGGATGAAGTCCCTTGAAAAGTCACGAAGGACTATTTCTAGCGCTGGCTATTGGCTGGCATGGTGGAACAGAAAGGGCTTAGAAACACTCCAGCAAGGTATTATCAGACGAAATGTGTGTTATGCATGCTCCATATTAGAATTTCATTCTTTTTAAAACTGAATTGTTGGGACTGGAGCCATGCTCAGTGACTAAGCACAGTGACTGCTCCTGCAGAGGACCTGAGTTCAGCTTCCAGTACCCTCAGGGTGGCTCACAACCATCTATAACTCCAGCTGCAGGGGATCCAACACCCTTTTCTGGACTGTGTGGACATCTGTATGAACACACACACACACACACACACACACCCCACACATACATAAATAAAAATAAATCTTAAAACAAGTTTTCCATCCACTGTTCACTTATTCATTCACTAATTGAGTTCTGAGAAGCCTCCATGGACCACTGCAGGTAGCAGTGAATAAAATAGTGGATTCTTTGTAAAACTTGAAGTGAATGAAACAGTGGATATTTTGTAAAACTGTTATTCTGGAGAGACACCCAAGGGCACAGACAAGTGCTAAGTGTATAACAACTTACCAAGTAAGATTACATTACTTTGGCTTTGAATTTTATCAGTTTATTTAAAAGTAAAAGTTAATCTGTTGAAAAATAAAACTATTCATGAGAGAAAAAAGTTATATTGTTAAAGACATTGACCCTAAATTAAGATACTTCATTTTTATTGTTTTCATTTTATGTGTATGAGTATATTGCCTGCATATATGTAAGTGCACTCATGTTGTGCAATGCCCACAGAGCATTGAAAGGGGTGTTGGATTCCCCTGGATCTGCAGTTATGGGTGGTTATTAGCCACCATGTTAATGCTAGAAGTTGAACTCTGGTCATCTGCAAGAGCAACCAATGCTCTTAACCACTGACCCATCTCTCCAGTCCCCGAGCCTGTTAAAAGTTCACTAGAAGGTTCAGCATTCCTTTGTCCTTCATAGACACCTATAATATGAAATTTCGACTCCAGTTCTGAGCACATGAGAAAGAAGCAGTTGGTGCTGTGGGACAGGATGCAGGAACGGACTCGGCCTCTACACAGGAGAGAAAGAGAGAGAGAGAGAGAGAGAGAGAGAGAGAGAGAGAGAGAGAGAGAGAGTGCCCCTCGCCTCCTCCCTCTCTTCTTCAGCTCCAACTCTGGGTGCCTGTGACATGGGAGACAGACACTCTGTCTGCCCCAGGAAAAACAGAACACTCCCCTGCCCCACCAGAGNTGGGCTTGTCAGTCTCCAGAACCAAGAGAAATGAGCTTCTTAGTTCAAGCCACCTCAGCTAAGGTGTCTTATTTTGGCAACACAAGCAGATTAAGATAATTTGGTGATTACATTTGTGTATTTTTATTTTTGTATATCTAGTGTATTGCCTGCATGTGTAAGTATAACTGTTGTACAATACACAGAGGCCAGAAGAGGGCATCAGATCTACTGGAACTGGAGGTTACAGATGATTCTTAGCCACCCATGTGGGTGTCGAGAATCAAACCCAGGTCCTCTGCAAGAGCAGGCCAGTGCTCTTAACTCCTGAGCCCATCTCTCTAGCCCCTCTAATAGGTAATTTTTGAGACAGGGTTCTCTTATATAGCCCAGGCTCCTTGAACTCATATGTGTGTATCCAAGGATGCTCACGAAGTTCTGATCCTCCTATCTTCTCTTGGGTGCTGGGCATGAGCTAGGCAGAAACTGTACTAAGAGACCCACATCCCCGGCCTGTGCCTGAACCTTTCTGTGAAAAATGATTTGTGGTGTAAACATGAATTTTCACATATTTTATGTAAATAAGTCATAATTTCTATTCAAGTTTTATGTGTTTTTAATTACATCCTTCATGACAAACAATTCTCACGTTTCTTTTCTGCCTTGTAGATATGAAAACATAGCACGCCATGACAAACAGATGAGGTGTTCAGTACAGAATCATTTAGAACCATCAAAGAACCAGACAACAAATCAAAAAATGAAGCAAGCTAGTTTAAAATATGCCATGAAAAATAAAAATTAAAATATGCCGTGAAGCATTAGGGCCATTGTTAAAAGGGTGAGCTCCCCCTGAGGTTCCTGAAATGCTGCCCTTGATGCCTAAGTATGAAAAGGTTGGAGTCGGAGAAAGTGTACAGCATTCATGTAAAAACAGTTACAGTAAACCGTGTGTGGATGCCGCTGCACAAGGATGAAGTCCCTTGAAAAGTCACGAAGGACTATTTCTAGCGCTGGCTATTGGCTGGCATGGTGGAACAGAAAGGGCTTAGAAACACTCCAGCAAGGTATTATCAGACGAAATGTGTGTTATGCATGCTCCATATTAGACTTTCATTCTTTTTAAAACTGAATTGTTGGGACTGGAGCCATGCTCAGTGACTAAGCACAGTGACTGCTCCTGCAGAGGACTGAGTTCAGTTCCAGTACTCAGGGTGGCTCACAACCATGCTATAACTCCAGCTGCAGGGGATCCAACACCCTTTCTGGACTGTGTGGACATCTGCAAAACATGCACCCACCTACATCACACACACACACACACACCCCAACAACTACTAAATAAAAAATAAATCTTAAAACAAGTTTTCCATCCACTGTTTACTTATTCATTCACTAATTGAGTTCTGAGAAGCCTCCATGGACCACTGCAGGTAGCAGTGAATAAAATAGTGGATTCTTTGTAAAACTTGAAGTGAATGAAACAGTGGATATTTTGTAAAACTGTTATTCTGGAGAGACACCCAAGGGCACAGACAAGTGCTAAGTGTATAACCAACTTACCAAAGTAAGATTACATTACTTTGGCTTTGAATTTTATCAGTTTTTATTTAAAGTAAAAGTTAATCTGTTGAAAAATAAAACTATTCATGAGAGAAAAAAGTTATATTGTTAAAGACATTGACCCTAAATTAAGATACTTCATTTTTTATTGTTTCATTTTATGTGTATGGAGTATATTGCCTGCATATATGTAAGGCACCATGTGTGCCATGCCACAGAGCATGAAAGGGGGGTGGATTCCCCTGGATTCTGAGTTATGGTGGTTATTAGCCACCATGTTAATGCTAGATTGAAACTCTGGGTCTCTGCAAGAGTAACCAATGCTCTTAACCACTGACCCATCTCTCCAGTCCCGAGCCTGTTAACAGTTTCACTAGAAGGTTCAGCATTCCTTTGTCCTTCATAGACACCTATAATATGAAATTTCGACTCCAGTTCTGAGCACATGAGAAAGAAGCAGTTGGTGCTGTGGGACAGGATGCAGGAACGGACTCGGCCTCTACACAGGAGAGAGAGAGAGAGAGAGAGAGAGAGAGAGAGAGAGAGAGAGAGACTGCCCCTCGCCTGATTCCCCTCTTCTTCAGCTCCAACTCTGGGTGCCTGTGACATGGGAGACAGACACTCTGTCTGCCCCAGGAAAAACAGAACACTCCCCTGCCCCACCAGAGTTCACCACTGCAAGCCAGGGCGTCCCGTTTTGGATTTTAATGGGATGAGTCCTAGTCCCAGTTTTCCTACCCCTTAGAGAGGAAAGCTTGGACTTCTGGCTGGGAGCCGTGGGAACATTCCCATGAAGACAGGGCCAGCCTCCAGCTCTTAAAGATGGCTTGTTCGCAAAACAGTGAGAAACAACTCTGCATCTCCAAAAACGCCATAGCAAATCTCTCCCTGGCGGGTTAGGTGTTTGTGTGTGTTGCTGAACACAGTATCTTTTTAAAAAGATTAGTACTAAATAGGAATGCTCTGGAGAGCCCACTACGGAAATAAAAGGATGAATCTGTCAGCTTCGGTGTCTCTTTCAAGGAAGAGAAATGTGATACTGCAGGCTGCAGCTCCATCCTGCAGGTCCTCCTCGCTCCCTTCCTCTCTTCCCTCCCTCCATCATCCACACCTCCCTCCCTCTTCCTGCCTCCTTCCTGGCCAACCCCCTTCATCTTCCCTCCTTCCTCCCCAGCTTCTGTCTGTCTCTCTGCCTACACCCACACCTCCTCACTCCCTTCCTCTCTTGCTGTTTTCTCATATACAGTGTCAGAAAGCCCTCAAATCTAAGTAGAGAGGCAGGCTCCACAGCCCTGGCACAGAGAGGCAGTGACACATTTACACATTTCAGGGAAATGAGCCACATGTGGTCTCTATGGGGACAAGGTGGGCTTTCCCTTGTCTAAAGCAACACTTCCTATTCCTGGAAACAGTGTTCCTCCCCAGCCTTCCCACCAGGATGGGAAGCAGCCTCTCACCGTGAGGACAGCGAGGGAGGCACAGCTGCCAGCCTGCTACCTGCAAGATGGACAGAGCCCCAGGAAGGCCACTTACTGTGACAATCTCTACGCGTTAACTATGAGGTTTGGCAGTCAGGGCAGCCTGACCTGCAGCCTCCCACACGGGGACTGCACAAAGCTCCACCAAACAGATTAAGAAACAATGGGAGGTTGTTTAGGTGGAGGTGGTCCATGGCCAGTTCTCAGGGAATAAAACCAAAATGGCATGTTCCTTTAAGGAAGTGCCCAGGAAATGAGGTAGAGGCTGTAGCAGAGACCCCATGAGATGGGCTGGAGGGCTGAGGGAAATGGCAACAAGTCTCCAGGTCTTCAGGGCGGCCACCCATTAGGTGGCTTCCACTTTCCAGGAGAGATGCTGCTCCTTCATCATTATGACTAACTTCTTCCCGTAGTCCTCAGACCTGCAGGATGGGGAGATGGAGGCTCCACTCTGTTACCTTTGTGTCCATGCTACTGTCCTCCTCCTCCTCTTCCTCCTCCTCCTCCTCCTGCTCCTCCTCCTCTTCTTCCTCCTCCTCCTCTTCCTCCTCCTCTCCTTCTTCTTCTTCTGTATTGAAAAACATCAGTTATTTTATCTTTTTTTAAATTTTATTTATTTTTTGTATGTGCATGAATGTACTGTCTGCATGTAGGTTTGTGCACCCATGTCATGCAATGCTGCAGAGGTCAGAAGAGGGCATCGGATTCCCCTGGAACTGGAGCTAAAGACTGTTCTCAGCCACCATGTGGTTGCTGGGGATCGAACCCAGTTCCTCTGAAAAAGCAGTCAGCACTCTTAACCGCTAGGCCATCTCTCCAGCCCTATTTTATCTTTTTTAAACAAGTAAAAATCACTCAAAGCTATCTCAGTTCCCTTGCTCTGAATAAATCCCTTGAGGTCACAGCCAAGTGAGTCAATTCAAACACAAAGAGGAATTTAGTAGGCTTGGTTTGGAAGTTAACTAGCTTTAACATACCATGAATTTTAAATGTACATTACAAATAAGCATGCAAACCAACTAAACATAAACTTCAAAATCTAGTAACTAAATTTATAGCTGATTTCTGTTTATAAAAAAAATGTAACATTTCCCTATTTGCAGTTATGGAATCCTTTTTTAGTTAAAGTATATTTTTAAGTTTTTGTGGATTTCATACAATACATGTTAATGGTATTTAGACACGCTCCTCTCTCCTCACTCCCCATAGCCCACACACAGGATTCCTGCACCCAGACTTGACTGGATCAGCCTTAGCACATATGACAGAACGCATGATATTGTTTTGTTTATTCTTCTGTTGAAGCCATACAGTCAGTAAGGGAGGAGCGGGGCTGGGAGATGGCTCTATGTCTCCCTCCTTCCAATGTTCCATTCTTTTTTTTTATTTTATTTACTTTGTATGTGTATGAATGTACGGTCTGCAGGTAGGTTTGTGCACGCGTGTCGTGCAATGCCGCGGAGGTCAGAAGAGGGCGTCGAATTCCCCTGGAACTGAAGCTAAAGACAGTTTTCAGCCGCCATGTGGGTGCTGGGGATCCAACCCAGGTCCTCTGCAGGAGCAGTCGGAGCTCTCAACCCTAGGCCATCTCTCCAGCCCCGAATGTTCCTTTCCTAATGCAGTAGCTCTGTGGGAGGTCATTGTCCCAATGCGGACACAGCGCCCAGCAAGTCTTGCTTCCTGGACTGGGCTGGCTACGCGGAGCTCATGGCTGACTGGATCTGTACTCCTGGTGCAGTGCTTCCATTCCCAGGGTAGATGCCCTGCAGCGGTAGTGGGGAGAAACCTGTCCAGGGTCCTGACTCAGAGGCATTTATCCAGCCTCTGCTGAGATAAGACAGCTCCCCCAGCACCCCTCCCCCCCAGCTTCTGCTTGCCCCTTTCTCACCTTCTGGCTCCACAGGTTCCATGATCTGTTCCCACCTGAGCTGTATCTGACTTTGCTGACTGTAGTGACAGTGACTCAAGTCCAGCTACTTCTCCCAGCCCATCTCAGCTCTGACCAGTTCTCAGGGGACTACTTTCCGGTACAGCTTTGTACCACTCTGAGTTTTCATTGTCAGAGGCAGTGCTGACTCTGGCAGGATGGTGTAGAGAGTTTTCCCAGCCTGTGGTTTGGATTCACTGGGTGAATTTAGTGCTGGAGTGGACAGGGGTGTGGCCGGCAACTCGCTTTCTTTATCTCCTGTTCCCGTTCCCTTTCAATCACTGTGACAAAACACTCTGACCAAAACAAACGTGGAGAGGAAAGGGTTTATTTGGCTCACATCTCCCAGGTTCATCCCTGAGAGAGTACAAACTAAGAACTCAAGGCAGGAACCTGGAGGCAGGAGCTGAAGCACAGGCCATGGAGGAACACTGCTTACTGGCTTGCTCCCCTGGCCTATGCTCAGCCTGCTTTCTTATACAACACACAACAACCTACGTGGGGGTGACACCATGCACAGTGGGCTGGGCCTTCCCACATCACTCAGCAATCAAAAAATGCTCCACAGACATGGCTACAGGCCAGTCCAATGAAGGCAACTCCCCAATTGAGGCTCCCAGCTATATAAAGTTGACACTAACACTAATGGTATCCAGCACACCTCCAGAGAGAAAGAGGGTCACAGCTTAGAGCGTGCTTATCAGATAAGGGTTAACCAAAGAGGCAGCTCTTCAGCCAAAACAAATAACAAGAGATATTCTGGTGTTGATGGCGATTCCAGGCAGGGCATACTACCATGGAGGAGACTCTGGGTAGGCAGAGACACACTTGGGGAAGCTGAATATGTAAAAAGGCCATGGCAGAGTTATAGCCCAGTGGGCAGATAGACAACTGGCTGAAGAGGAAGGTGAATGGGACCGGAGGGACATAAAACAGTCAGGGAGGGAGGAGAGTGTGTACAGAGAGAGGATCAAATAAGGACACATCATTGGTCATTAACTAATATATATTATTATTGATTAATATATTAAATACCCGATAATATATAGCATATTATTATATCTTGATAATATTATATATTATTAATCATATTATATATTATAATGTTGGTTGCTATATATTGTATGCATTATAAATATAGATTTAATCATATAATTATTATGTGAAATATACATAATACATAATATACTATGAATTATTAATATAATGGTTAGTGGTCACTAACAAATATATTAGCATGTATAATCATTTATGAACATTCCTTCATTTCCATCTTCCTCAGAAGACAGCAATCTTCACGAAGGCAAGAAGGCTGATTTCCCTCCTTGAGGGCTGACCTCAAGAAATGCTTCCTGCATGTCGAAGGAGTAAAGTCACCTGGACTTTTCTCCATCTACTGAAGATGAGATCGCTCTGGCCAGCAAGTCAGTCACAAAGTGGAAGCACATGAACGGATTGATGGAGATGTCAGGGGTGGGAAATCACAGCAGGCTGCAACAACTCTCAGCTCTGCAGCTCTTCCCTCTCAGCTCCATCCCCTCCTTGATTAGCAGAACAGGAGAGGTTCATCTGTGAGGATGTTCTTCCCCTCCCTACTTCTGTGAGTATCGTCAATAATCAGGGCAATTTTCCTTCTGATTAGTGCAAGTTATTTATAACAAAGTCATTATCCTAACAATTCACTCCATTGGAGAGCCTAGCATGCACGGAATGCCTGATGGTCCCTCCATGGAGACAACCATGTGTACGTCATTACCAGGGCATGTAGTGCAGACCACACTTCTCTCTAGAACTCTTGGTGGTCATCTACTTAATTAACCATTGCCAGCTCAAAGGCATTGCTCTTCTGTATATGCGGGTGCATAAGGAGACACAGAACCTTGATCCACTGACCATGTGACCTGACCTAGCCAAGTGCCCAGAACACATGAGTGTTTGGCCATAATCTGGTAAATGAAAGAAAGACCCTTGCAGTCACATAATTTTTGCCAGGAGCCGCACTGGATATTGAGGGCTGGATGTGACCCACATGGGCCTCTGGACGTACACACACACACACACACACACACACACACACACACACACGTGCATGTGCATGCACCACACACACACACACACAATACCACACATACAAAGGGGAAAAGACAAACACCTTGAGTAATAAGACAAATTTCCTAAGAGACATGCAATTGGCCCTCCACATCTACAGGTTCTGTGTTCATGAATTTAATCAGTCATGGACCAAAGACAAATAGTGCAAGGGAGATGGCCTGGCTGGTGAAGCTCTGAGTTCATCCCCAGAACCCAAATATATATAAACCAGGCATGGCATAGCTGGGCACACTCATAATCCCAGCACTGGCCAGCAAATCCAGCTTAATCAATGAGCTCCAGGTTCACTGAGAGACCTTGATGTCAGAGAGCGAGGGAGATATTGATGTCAACCTCTGGCCTCCACATGCCAGCACACAATCACCACACACACACACACAAAATAATCTGTAAGTATACATGTGTAACTGACCATGTACCGATGTTATTCCTCGTGTCCTGCTTTGAGCAATACTTTTCACACAGTCTGCATCATGTTGGGATTGTGGTCATCCCCAGGTGATATAGGTAGAGTGCACAGGAGGATATGTGCAGGTTTTGTTAAGAACCTTCCAACCTGTTTTCCAAAATGGCTGCCTCATTCTGCGTCCCCAGAAACAATGGATGAGCATTCCTGTTGCTCCACACCCTGCACCACTTGATGATGTCTGTGTTCTGCACAGCCATTCTGGTGGGTGTGCAGTGGGTCCCATCCATGCAGTGGGTTCCATCCATGCAGTGGATCCCAGTCATGCCTCTTAATCTGGAGTGTCCATTACAGTTTTTCCATGAACATTCTAGCTGGTGCTGTTTTCCCAGTTTGGAGTCGACCGTCCTTTGTTTATGTCAGATGTGGAGAGCTGCCTTCTAATTATTTCTCTCTGTGATTGTGGGTTTTTTTTTTCTTTTCAAGACAGGGTCTCCCTCTAGCCCTAGCTTTCCTGGAACTCACTATGTAGACCAGGCTGGCCTTGAACTCACAGAGATCTGCCTGCCTCTGTCTCCTGAGTGCTGGGATTAAAAGTGTCTGCCACTATGCCCGGCATGTGATTGTGTTTTTATTGACTGAGCAGTGATATTTACAAAGCAGGACTTTCTTAATTTCAGAAAAGAATAATTTATCAATTTTTCATGAGTTAAATTTTTAATATTGTATCAAGAAGCCCATCCTGGATTTCATCTTATATCCTTCTACCTGTTTTGTGAAAAGTCTGTGTTTCTAGACCTATGACACATCTTACATTAACTTTCAGGAAAATAAGGTCTATGTTTGGACTCCCAGTTAGTTCAGCCCTGTATTAAGCAGGCTGTCCTTTGTCCATTAAATTGCTTTTTCTCCATTGTCAAAGATCACTTGCTACATTTGTGTGGCTCTCTGATCTATTGATTTATCAGTTCATCAATACTGCTCTGTCTTGATTATTGTGGCTTTGTTGTAAATCTTAAAGTTAGATATTGTCAGTCCTCTATGCTCTTTTTTACAGGGTTTCCCCGTAGCCTCAGCTGGCCTGGAACTCACTGTGTAGACCAGGCTGGCCTCAATCTCATGGAGATCTACCTGGCTCTGCCTCCTGACTGCTGGGATTAGAGTATGTACTGCCATGCCTGGTTTAAATTTGTTCTTCTTGACCACTGGTTATTTTGGGTTGTTTTTCAAGATATACATTTTTTAAATCAGTTTTTGGTTCCTACAAAATTAAGATGTGTAGGTCTTAATAACACAGGGAAGAGACAAATGGAGGCAGAACAAAACCAAATACCAGGACATCCAGCTATTTAGAAGGTGAAAGCAAGCTTTCAGGTCTGTGGGTGTATAGTCAGCACAAGCCATCTCCTTCCAAGGAGTAGAGGGAGTCAAAGGAAAAAGGAAAACAAGTGTCCAGAGGGAAAATCCAAGCACCAGATCAAAGGCTGTCAACATGCAGCTTTAAGCCAGGCTGACCATAAGCCTCCTGCAGGGACTGGATGAGCCTAGCCAGGCACCTCCGCCATCTTCCTTCCTCAGACAGAGAACACCAGCCTCAGGATCAGGAAACAGAAACACTACACAAACCGTGATTGAGGTGCAACCACAGCTGTCTGGTACTTCTGCACGTTGTCAAGTTCTTCTGAAACAGGGAATCTGAGAAAGGGCATCAGCCCAGAAGAGGCCGAGGAGAATAGACCAAATGCAAGTGTTCCCTCAGAGGGGGTCCTGAGACAGGTCGCCACGCTGGAAAGCAAGGGCATCTGAGTAATGCAGACTTCAGTTAGTGACATCACCTCAGGCCCAGCATGGCAGCATGTAATCCCAGCATTTGGGAGGCTGAGGCAGGAGGATTGCCAGGAGTTTGAGGTCAGCTGGAGCTACACAATGAGTTCAAAACAACCCTGCTTCATGGAGCAAGACTGTCTTGAAACACACAATAGGAAGAAGAAGAAGAAGAAGAAGAAGAAGAAGAAGAAGAAGAAGAAGAAGAAGAAGAAGAAGAAGAAGAGAAGAGGAGGAGGAGGAGGAGGAGGAGGAGGAGGAGGAGGAGGAGGAGGAAGAGGTCATCAATCTTGGTCTATCAGCTAGGACAAAATAGCCTGGGAGACTCAGGTATAGGCTAACAGGGGGTTGGGGGGTGGCAAGTTCCTCTCTTGGGGGTCCCAATTTTCTGTAAATCTTGAGTAAATTTATTTAGAAAACAAATGTGCCGGGCTTGGTGGTGCACACCTTTAATCCTAGCACTTGGGAGGCAGAGGCAGGCAGATCTCTATGAGTTCAAGTTCAGCCTGGTTTACAGAGTGAGTTCCAGGACAGCCAGAGCTACAGGGAGACCCTGTCTCAAGAAGACCAAAAATAAATAAATAAATAAATAAATAAATAAATAAATAAATAAAACAAATGTCTGGGAAGTTTCAGCTCAGTCCCACTGCAGAACCCAGGGGAGGGAGTTGAATACACCTGGGGCACTTTCACCAGAGGGGCTGGAGAGCTGGGGTGTCTCCCTTCCAGCTTATACCTGGGGACCATTCCAGGACCTTCGTGCTAGCGCCAACTGCCTGCCCCATGTGAACTGAGAGAAGCCAGGCAGCCAGGCTCTGGTGGTGGGCCACCCCAGCATCCCCGCTTGTGCTGGAGGGCGGAGAGGACCCTGCTTATATGGAGTTTCCTCCCCTTGCCGGGAGGGACAGCCCTGTTTTCTGAAATCTCTACAGGGAAGAGCTTTTGGAGGATAACCAGGCCAATCTTTTTTTTTTTCCTGTACTAGCATACCCGTTGAGAAAATGTGACCCAAATTACATCCTGTAGACAACATGCTGTCATGTTCATGTCAAGCCCACGCTGTTCAGCATTCTCCTAGGGCCCTGTTAGCAGACCGCCGGCCCTGGCCTCGGCCCCTCCAGCTCAGCCCTGGGGAAGGGAGAGCCCAGCCCAGCCTCACCTGCCCCAGAGCCACCTGGCCTATTTTACCTGCTGGAGCGAGAGAATGGCAAGGACTCCTGGCCTAACGACCACCACTTCCTCAGCAGGCACCTAAGACCTGAGTCACCTCCACTGTCTGTTTTCTTGGGTGGCAGAGCTCGGTTCCAGAACACATCCAAAGTAGAAGAGCAAGGCTCTCAGGGCACCTAGCTGTGGGAGGGAGAGTGGCCTCTTCCTGGCACAAGGCCAAGGAACTGTGGGAAAAAGAGCTTGAGCCAAATTTTAGTTCTCAGAAAAATTATATATTTGAGATAGAAAGGAAATGTCTTCCAGAACAGTCCTGTCTTCTTCTGAAGTTCTGCATTTGATCAACGTGTGTGGAAGCACATTGTATCCAAGCTGGGGTTGCAGCTGCCCAAAGCACCCCTCCAACGGTCTGTCCCCTCTGGGCTTCTTGTAAGTATTCCTATCTCTCTTTGCAAATGTGTTCACAAACCTGCTCAGGGATCCGCCGTTTGTCTTGAAGTTGCACTTTGTGGCTCACGTCACTCCCGAGTTGGCTATTTGGAGTAATTTCAGTTGGTGCCTGTGTCCTCTTCAGGTACACCCATCAGCGTGGGGCTTTTTGAAGTTTTATCTTGTGAGGGCTTCCTCACTCTTTGATACTCTCTGGCTCTGCAAGCCCATCTTACACACCCTGGCTCTCATCCTTGAGTCCTGCATTGCTCCTGAGGTGCCCTGCTTCTTTTTATTGGGGGAAGGGTATAGAAAACATCACCTGTTTGTCATGGGATGTCCTTGGCTCCAGACCCTCTCAGCTGACAGTGCAGATTCCCCGGGTGTGCACCAACCCACACCCAAGCACTGTTTATCAATGTTTCTGGATGTGAGCATTTGTGTCTCTTTATGTTCAGTTTGAGTTCATATTGATGTCTAAGTGTCCCACATCATCCTGTGATGGCTCTGGCCTCTTCCTCTGGCTGCTCTGTAAGGACCCACCCTTACAGAAGCTCCCAGCTCATCCTGCCCACCACGCTTTGACTGCTTGCTCAGTGCATGCATACATAGTGGGCTCAGGACAGCCAATCCTCCCAAGCCTGTCTCACTCCCTCTTTCCCTTGTTCACTGCATTCTGGTGCCTGTTGGCATCACTCTGTCCCCCCCAGCCCCAAACAACCAGCTTGTCGTAACAGAGTAAACCAGGGCATGACTTTGAGACAGCTAATTCTAGGGCTGGAGCACTGTCTAGGTCTCTAGGATCAGCTAAGGTTGTCTCCAGCCCACTCCTGACCATGCCACAGGCCTTCTGTGCCCCTGCTAGCTGGTTGGTTAGGCTGGGGAAGGGCTTCCAGGCTCTGTTGGTCGGTGGACAGCAGCCTCTGGGTATCCCAATGGTGGCCAGCAGCAGACTCCATGGACTTCTTTCTTCCTATGGACACATGCTCTCCTCCCCAAAACCTGGCTTGATACCAGCACCTTGGCCAATACGTTGAGAGGCCTCTTCTTGGTGTCCTGCTAAGCCCCACAGATTCTCCTTCCCCAGGCTAGATTCACAAGTATCTCAGCACCACAGGAAGATGGCAGCCCCAACCTCCTCTCCACCAGGTCCTCCTGGCCTTTGTCTGTTCTTCTCTGGGCAACTGGGCTGCTCACATACTTCCTTCCTGGCTGTGCTCTCCCTGTTATCCAAGCCTACCATTCCTCCCCCAGTCCATTCCTCCCCCAGTCCACCTCTGACCCCTGCCCACCGGTTTGCTCAACCTCTCCATGTTGCTGAGCTGACATGGCATCCAGACTCTTGTCACCCAGGAGTCCTTGAACTCTGAGAGCAGGTACCCACAAACTCCCTCCCTTGACCAAGTGGAACTGCCCATGTAGACTATAATCTCAAGACTGACTTTGCCTCCACCTACAGACACTGGTGTGACCTGGTGAGCAGTAGCTAAAATGGCCTGCATTTGGGGTCCTGACCAAATTGCTCCAGTGCTGTTTTATCCAGACTGTCTTGTTTTATTTTATTTTATTTTATTTTTTATTTTTATTTTTTGGTCTTTTCGAGACGGGGTCTCCCTGTAGCCCCAGCTGTCCTGGAACTCATTCTGTAGACCACGCTGGCCTTGAACTCACAAAGATCCTCCTGCCTCTGCCTCCCAAGTGCTAGGATTAAAGGTGTGCACCACCACGCCCCGCCAGACTGTCTTGTTTTAAACTATACGCTTATGCTGGCCATTGTCTAGTTCTATTTTCCTTTTCTTTGTGCCTGACTCATCTGCCCAGGCATGATCTACAACAGTTTTGAGTGAGCAATTTTATTAAGCAAGCCAAAGTAAAAGAACAAATCATGACTAGCAGTTAGAGAGAAGTAGCACATAACAAAACATCAAAGCAGGTGCTCCCAGCACTCAGCAGATGGCTGGGAAGTTCTGCTGACACACCCGCATAGGAGTTCTCCATTGAGAGATTTCTTTTTTTTTAATTTTTTTAATTTTTATTTATCTCTGTATGTGTATGAATGTACTGTCTGCATGCAAGTTTGTGCACCTGTGTCGTGCAATGCTGCGGAGGTCAGAAGAGGGTGTCGGATTCCCCTGGAACTGGAGTTCTCCTGGAATTGGAGTTTCAGACGGTTCTTGGACGCCATGTGGGTGCTGGGGATCGAACCCGGGTCCTCTGTAAGAGCAGTCAGCGCTCTTAACCGCTAGGCCATCTCTCCAGCCCCCATTGAGAGATTTCTAGACAGAGCAGAGCTTCCAGCTCTCTGTTCCCAAGACAAGAAGAGTCCCTTCGTTGTTAAGTTTCTGTTTCTCCATTATGTCTGGAGGCATTTGTATGCTGTTAGATAAACAACAGTAACATCTGTTATAAATGGCTTATAGTTGTTCTCAGGTGTGTGATGCTTTAAAAAACATTTTATTTATTATTTTTATTTTATGTGTATGAATTTATTGCCTGCATGTGTGTAAGTGCACCTGTGTCATGCAATGCCCTCAGAGGTCAGAAGAGGGGGCTGGATTGTCCTGAAACTGGAGTTATTCACTGTAGTTAGCCACCACAGGAGTGCCAGGAATCGAACCTGGGTCATCTGGAAGAGCAGCCAGTGCTCTCAACCTCTGATCTATCTCTCCATTTCTGGGTGTGATTCTTTCAATGCGTTTGGCTCTTCACTGTTTTTTCTCCCTGTTACAGAGCCAGGAGGCCATCCTGACCCAGGACAGGACATTTCAGAGATTCCTTGAAATAAAGTTGTTTGAGTCTGAGACAAGAAGGCCTTTCTTAACCTCAGAGTCAGCTCTCAACGAGTGCACACACTACAGGACAATTTACCAGTATAACTTGTGTTACAAAGACTTAGAATCATTACTGTGACCATAGATTGAGTGGCAAGGTTCTGATTAAGACAGATTCTTATGCGAGGAGGCACGGGAGCCACCAGAAGCAGCAGCAGGCCTCTTGAAGCCTGTACCTCTGCTGGCTGGAGTCTCGGGGCTGGGCAGCCACACGGATGGTCCGCTGCCATCCCCTGTTCTGCTCTCTGAGTTCCTGGCATGCATACCTTTCTCCTTTCCACACCACCACACACTGTAGAATCAGTCTTAGAGTCAACTTTCTTTAAAAATCACAAAGTAAATGAGCTGCAACCTGATTCTTATGAGATGTCCTCCCGCTGTCCTGGCAACATACAAATAGATGTTCTCAGTGCATGGAACAACCAAGGTCAGCGAAATGGAAAGGCTTTAGTGGAAGACAATAATAACAATAATTATTCTTATTATAATAATTATTATAATTATTATTATTATAACAATCTGACATATTCTAAAGCTTGTACTGAACTTGTAGTTTGCAAAATGTGATTCATGACAATATATTAAATATTAAACCAAGGTAGGAGTTAATCCAAATTTATAAGGCAGTTGCACTTAATTTACTCTCTATCACACAATTTCCTTTATAGATAACTTTCAGAGTGGTTCATAAATAATAAAACAGCCCCACATCTCTCCATCACTTTACCATAGCTCAATGTTAAAACTGGACTCGCTCACATTTAGCTTTCTCTGGACTTTGTATCCCTTTCTTCTCTCTTGTTCCTTTTTGGGACTTTATGATCCCTGGTGACATGGTGAAATCAATGTTTCAAAGCTGGGGCCATTTTCAGGGATGTTTGGCAGAACCTTGGGCCCCTTCCCCCTGGCCAAGTGTCAGAGTTAAGGAAAGTAGCATTCCTGAGAACACTCAAATTGAAGATGTCAGAAATGCCAGAATTTAGACTCTTCTCTGGGCTCTGTGAGAATCTTACTCCGCTAAAGAACAGAGAAGCTACTTCTTAGTTCTGTTTCAGGTTTTTCATGCTATGATCCATCCACCTTGTTTCCACATGACTGTGAGAGAAGGATGACCATACAGTAGAGGGTGTGTCCATCCAGAGCAGCAGACATCTGTGACATGGTGTTGTAGATGAGAAGACTGTGCATCGAGGGAATGGGGGTCCCCGTGGCTGAGACTCTAGCCAGCAGACATGTGCTTCTGGTGGCTCCTGCACCTCCTCACGTAAGAATCTGTCTTAATCAGAACCTTGCCACTCAGTCTACAGCCACAGTCTTTGTAACACAGTTATACTGGTGAACTGTCCTCTGCTGTGTGCACTCGTTGAGGTCCTCTCCTCTCAGCAGTCTGTAACTAGGACACTCCCATGTGGGTGAATGGCGTGTTCTCCACAGGCTCGCCTGCTGGAACACTCTGCCTCCAGATGGTGGTCCTACTTTGGAGAATCATGGAACCTCCGGGAGTGGAGCCGTGCTGGAAGAAGGGACTCACTCAGGACAGGCTTTGTAGCTAGTTCTTACTTCCTGTCTCTGTTCTGCTTCCCAGCTGGTGATTTGTGCAGTGTTCAGTGGTCTTTGTCCTGACCATCACAACCCCTGGGTAAACCACCTGTGAATATAGAAAGGTCACATGACAAAGTCCTGGCCTCCAGACTCCCAAACCACAGAGCTCTGCTCAGTCCCACTAGGGAGCCACATCCGGCCTTTTCCTCCCCATATTCTACTTCTGGCGGGACTGAGTGTCTCAGAGCCAAGTTAAATGTGGTGCGTACCAGGGATGCTGCAATTTGCGGGACATACAAAGAGAACATTCGGACACTGCTTCGAGACACCTTTGGACACAAAGGGAAAGGAGGCCAGGCTGTACTTTCTGTGTGTCCCTCTGCACCCTGCAATCTCCCCGCACACATTCTCATAGAACATTGCTGAAAACTGTACAATTGATTGGTTATGCATGACGGAAGTGTCTCTGGCACTTGCTCCCCCTCCTGAGCTCACTGGGAAAAATATCTTCAGCAAAGAGACCCAAATTTGGGTAATTATCTGAGGAGCCACAGGGGACCCTGGGGCACACCACCTCTGACTGTTCGAGGCCATGGGGACAATTGGGCTGCTCTGTCCCCTCCATGGCTCCTCTGCCAGCTCGACACTGTCCCTGTATTTCTGTGGCTTCTGTGGGGCCTGGTCCTGGCTCAGCTTCTTGAGAATATGCTATAACTATGTCAAAGACAGACACTACCTGTCTACTGCTTGGTGCCCAACCTCTCTCCCCTTTCCCTCCCCTTGTTCTGTCTTCTTCCCCTTCTCTCTCCCTCCTCCCCTTCCTCCCTGCTTCTCTCTCATTGCCTTGACTGAGTCACAGCAGGGGACAGAGCTCTAGGTTCGTAGCTGGGCCACAGTCACCCAGGAAGAGCTCCTGGGCTTTGTGCTACAGCCAGTCTGAGTCAAGCCCGGGTGCTGCCACCTGTGTTCCCATGAAAGCAGTCACTGTTCCCTACAAACTGCTGGACCCTTGTGTTCACGGACCCCGTTCCTCTTCTCCCCGTGCGGTCAGAGTGCACCTTCTCAGGAGCGTGGTCTGGTCTTAGGGGAGGCTGTGCTCAGATCAGAGGGGTTTTCCAAATGAGGTCTCACTATCTGGAGGGCTGCTTAAATACCTATATATCTAATTGCTTGTGCTTCATTAGTAGGATTGAAAGGTTATTCCTGGACAGACTGTCAGCCCATGAAAGGAAACAGCCAGAATTGACCAGAATCCAAAACAACAGCTCCAGAGAGAGTGGACGTTCTGCTTCTCATCCACTTGTGCCCCTTTTCTAAGCCCAGGGAATAATCTGCGGAAGAGGGGGCGTGGTAGAATGTAAGGGCTGCGATTGGGGTGAATGTATCTCGTCCCCCTTCTCTCTAGCAGGACAATTTGTTCCCGGGAGCGGAGAGCGCGCGCAGGGCGGGGAAAGCGCGCGTTGTGAACTAAGGCAGGAACGGCGCGGGAGGACGCCGGCTCGCCGACTTCATTGTCCGATCTCATCACCCCATCACGAGCGGAGGCGCCAGCCGGACCCGTCGCGCAGAGCTATCATCTCCCGGCTCGCCGCGGCGCCCCGCGCGGCGACGTCGCCGCCTCGCCAGGAGAAAGAGACTACCACAGCGGCCCAGGCCGGCCGAGACGCGCGTTAGCCGTATCGCCCCGACCCACAGTTCGCGAGGCCAGCAGCAAAGACCGGAAAGAGAAAAGGGGAGCGCAAGGACAAGGAAGCGAGCGAACAGCCGCGACGGCCGGAGAGCGCAGGACAGGCAGGCGCAAAAGCAAGAGGCCCCCGCCGCGGTATGCGACGCGGCGATAAAGCGCAAGACGGCACAGAGCCGAAAGGCAGGCCGGCTAGCGGGCAGACGCGCTGACCCCGCGGTGGGCGGGACGGGGGAAAGAGGGCCGGAGGGAAGAGAGACACACACGACGGCACGCGGGAGACGGCAGGACGCGCCGCGCGCAACCGGCGCCAACTCGAGGGGTGTGTGCGCCATGTGCGTGCGTGCGCCATGGCGCGCGCCAGCAACCGCCCCGCGGAACCCCGGGAAGCAGAGCGTCACAAGGAAGGCAAGGACCGACGGGGCAGGCCAGCGACAGCGAAGAGGAGGCGACCGAACGGCGCCGGCGAGAGGGAAAAAGACCGGAGGCGCGCCAGCCCGCCACGCGCCGAGCCAACCCCCCGCTGGAAAGGATGGGGCCTTCGTGTTGCAAACGGCAAAAAGACGAGATCAACGTCATATACGTCTGGGCGTCAACATAGTACAAAGTGAAAAAGCTCGTAAGTAAGGCACAAGTGCAGGCCCCCCTGGGTATACCTAAGACGAATGACCAGCGCATGTATGGCCACTCCCACAATTCAGTCTCTCGGGTCCTGGCACAGCGGATAGCAGGCGGAAAACCCTGGGCCTGTCTGCACGTACTGCCCCACCGCCGGCACTGCGGCCAGCCACGTTTCGATGGTTTCTTGTCCACCCATACCCGATCATTGAATGTTTTCTGCAGGTCTTTAACCAGAGAGGGCCTGTATCCGGTGATTGAATGCTCTCTACGATGGATGCTTGTACCCAAGGATTATCACTTATAGCTAAAAATGGAAAAAAAAACTGAGAGGATATCAGGACAGCATGGGCAGAATTCATGATCTCAGTTTGGGGTGGGTGAGTGGATGAGGGAAGGGGAGATATGCATGAACCGGAATTGGAAAATATGTATGAAATGGACAAAGACAAATCAATAAAAAGAAAATTGTAGAAAAATAAATAAGATAAAAAAAATAAAAGAAAATAAAAAAATAAAAAAATAAAAAGAAAAGAAAGGAAGGTGTCAGGAGGGCTCAGCTAACGCTCACAGCAGGAGGAAGGGAGGAGCTGGAATATGCAGTTTGATCCCAAAGTGTGCATCGGACACTTAAAAAGCAAAGTGAGTCTTAGCCAACATGGGTCACCAGGAAAGAGCGATGGGATTGGAGCAGTGCACCCTGCAAATGGTGACCACAGTGTCTACGATGTCACCCTGAGAGACACCGTCCACTGGGAAGTCAGGACAGAGGAGCATGCCCTCCAGCCTCTCCTCCCTGGACTCAGTCCCTTGATGTTCCAAAGCAGAGCCCCCGGACACTGCTGGGCAGAAATAGGGGACAAATGTCCCAAGTCCATCGCCCCTTAATGACACACTCAATGGTGTTCAGTATCCAGTGCTCCCCAGTGAGGCCACACATCATCTTGCCGTCTAGTTCACCCACACCAAACTCTGGACCCTCCTTACCTCACCCACCACTGTCTGCTGTCCGTGGGAACACACACACACACACACACACACACACACACACCCACACACACACCTCCCAAGTTTACGGATTATAGATCTTTGCCTCAGAGGCTACTGTTTGAGAACAACTTGCCCCCCCCCCCCAACTGCTCCCTGAGAGTTCCAGTGAGTCTCTGCTGCTGTGCCCACAGCCTGGGCCTTATCTCCTGGCCAGCTGTGTCAGGCAGCAGGTATCACAAGGCAGCTGGGAGGGGACCTGTGGGGAATGAGCTGCTGCCCCGGGGACTCCCATTTCTACTATCTGAGTCCATCATGTCTGCCCAGGTGGGAAACAGGAGGACCCACCATTTGGTGTGAAATACTATTAACCAGCCTCCTGGAAGCAATTGAGTTGGTTGGCTGAGTTCCCTGGACCCTTCAGGCCTTCCAAGCCTGATTCTAAACTGCAGCCCATGTGGAGACAGGAGGGGCAGTTGCCTGGCCTGGAAGTTACTGCACCTGCTCTGGGACACTTTGGAAGCCAGTCTGCAAAGGGCTCAGCTTTGAAGACAAGGAAGGCTTCTCATATTTCTCCAGAAGTTTGCTTTCAAGGCATTTTCACATTCAGCTTGATCAAGAAAATAATTTCTCAGACAATTCCCACGCTGAGTGCAGAGTGGAACCCTGGGAAGCAGGAACGAGGCAAGGTGATTCTTAGGGAGAGGGGAGCCGGGAAAAAGACGCAAGTCTCATGGGTTCCGGGGAAGACAGCGACTTACTCCCCTGGCTC
Organism: Rhizomys pruinosus; assembly: GCA_009823505.1. Taxonomy (NCBI): domain Eukaryota; kingdom Metazoa; phylum Chordata; class Mammalia; order Rodentia; family Spalacidae; genus Rhizomys; species Rhizomys pruinosus. The sequence continues at coordinate 219,855 of VZQC01001747.1, read as the reverse complement.
GGGTTCACATTGCCCCTTCCCAGGGGCCCTTCTGCAAGCGGCTCCTCCAACACTTCTGGAGGTAGCCCGCAGTGCAAGCCCTTGAGTGGCTAGCACTGCGGCTCTGGGTATGTGTCATCACAAGGGCTTCTTAGCATTTAGTTTAGAGAGTAAAGCAAGGCCCTTAAATTAAATATGTCTTGCAGGCTGGAGATGTTAATTAAGAGACTTTTCATAGTTGGGAATCAACTGAAGAACCTGATTCTGAGCCCGGCTCCCTCCCGTAACTGAAGGACTGATGCTGAGCCCGGTTCCCCCCATAACTGAAGGACCGAGGTTGAGCCCGGTTCCCTCCTGTAGGCAGAAGAATGGCCTTCTTTCTGCTCTGACCCCACTCTGAAGAGAGTGGCTTTCCTGGAACAAATATCACGCTTCCATGAACACCTGCTTTCCACACTCTGAAAGGTGGGCTCTGAGGAGATGAGGGGTTCTGGATTTAAATCCACAAATACCCAGGCAGGGAGGGATCGGGCTGGAGGCAGACTCTGCAGACTTGAGAATTTTGGGTCTTTGGAAAACGTCACCTTATGAGGTCTGAACTCTGAGACAACAAAGGCAGAGTCAGCCATGGCTCGATCTCAACACAGACAGGCTGCAGGTGAAGGACAAACAAGCACACTGTGTGCAGATGCCACGTGGCCACATGTGGACACCCTCAGATGCTGGTGACTTTCAGACAGAGGGTGATGAGGAGTGAATTCTCCAGTCCTGTCCTTCCTCCCAGGCCTTCCCCACACGGGTACCTGGTACACATGAGCTTCTTTCTCCTCTCTGAAGTAAAAGTGATGCTGTGTACTCAGAGAGTGGAAGTGCAGAGGCTGAGCCAAGCATTGGCTGAAATCGATATTCACTCACAAAAAAATCAGAGTTCCCCAAACCTGCCTGAGACCCCCCACCAGAAACACACAGCAAATGCAGGCTTTCTCCTAGACCCTACCCCACAAAGTGCACTCCAGGACTTGTTCTTCTGACTGACTGACTGACTGACTGACTGACATCTTCAAGAGTGACAATGCCACCATGAGGCTCACTGGCCTGACTCCTCTCCTCGTAGCTCAAAAAGCACTTGGGTGTTGGGGTCTGGACTGAAGAATGCCCAGGGTTGAGGGCAGGGTCTCTTGTCTTCCCTGTGTATATGAGCTTCTGTCTTCTGTGAGTAGAGGAAAAGAAAGAGCTAGAATGAATACAAAGGACATGACTTTGGAACTTGTTATTCCAAAATTTCTTCTTTCTTTCCCAATTAAGCCTTGGACACTTGGAGACTACTTGCCCTCACTAGGATGAGAAGGAGCACCCACTGACAGCCGAAATGGGACCTGGGCTCTGTGACTGTGCAGCTCAGTGACTACGTTTCTCTGGCATCAGCTGGCAGTCACGATCACCCTTCCCTACATGCAGTACCCATCCATAGCCACAGGCAGTGACAATCAAACACTGCACAGTTCACACAATTTCACATGATTAGGAATCTCACAAGATGCAAATGAACAGTCAAGAGCAAAAGGGGCTGAGTCACAGGGGCAGACTTGAATTCAAAGCATTCAGAGATCCCTGGTTCTTTCTGAGCTCCCAGGGGGACCTGACACCAGCACTCAGTCTTTATCTCTACCAAGTTCATGTTTGTACCTAGGAGAGGAATGCAGAGCCGCCAGGATCTAGGTTGGACAGGTGTCTGGAAGAAGAGATGGAGAGGCACTCCACCAGAATCTCAGAGGGATGAAGCTGCCCACTGGTCCCCCTCTTCCTGAAGCATGGGGCCACTGAGGGTGGAGCAGTTTGCATTTCTTCTTGGGAGGTGTCTCCTTGCCATCTCAGCCAGGGACAGCACGTTTGTCAGGCTTGCTGACTAGATATTTCTGCCACAGCTGCTCACCTCTACCAGTGCAGACACAGACCCAAACCAGATATTCCCATCTCCCAGTAAAACTATTTATAAAATGAAGCCCAGTGTCTGTGCTCAGAGGACTGTTGAGGGCCAACCCCAGAAAGAGTGTTCGAGAAACAGATTACACGTGAACTAGGGAGGTACAGGGATGAAGCAAGTGAGCACGGTCTCCCAACGTTGACCTCAGTGGAGCAACAGGCAGGGCACAGTCACTCGTCAGATCCATAACTGAGTGTGTTAAGTCAGCACTCTCTGAAGGAAGAAAATCAATAGAGTTACATGTATTACCAAGGAAAGTTACTAGATTGGTTCACATGATACAGGCTGAGTTTTCACAGAGGCTGGGACTCCCCCGCGGAGGCTCAGTCCACAGGATGCATGCCTCAGTAGTCCCGGTCTGGTACTGAAGGCTGAAGGATTCCTGCGGAACCACTGGTTTTCAATCCACATAGAAGGGCAAAGAAGCTGGGCTCTGACATCATCACAGGATGGTGATGGAGGCAGCAGCAAAGCAACAGCAAAGCAGGTGCCCTCGCCAGCAAGGGGCAAAGCTGACAGGCAAAAGCGCAGCCTTTCCCTCAGATGTCCTAGGATCTGGGCCGCTGCTAGATGTACCACCGACTCTGGGGATGGTCCCCTCCTCTCAGTCAATCCTTCCTGGAATACCCTCACAGAGGCACTTGGAGGTGTATCTTTTAGCTGATTCCAGATCCAGTGAGGTTGACAACCGAGACTAACCATTCACACCAAGCTGATGGCCGCCCTGTAGGGCTGGACGTGATGAGCAATCAGTTCTGAAGTGTCATCTGCACCAGATGCTGACTGATTGACCAATGTGCCCTCCCTCTGAAATGTCACAGTCAGGTCTTTGCAAAGAAAGGAAAGCCCAGAGGTCCCAGACACACCTGGCACCTGCAGTGCTGATCTGCTTTACAGTGGGCTTGCCACAGACCACAGCTTTTGGATTTCTGGAACACAGATCAGTTATTCAACCCCAGGATTGGTCCCAGCAAACCAGCATCACTGATTCCATCTGGCAGGTCTGCAGACCCCGCTGAGCACAACCTCCCCAGGAACATCAGAGTGGCAGCCAGCTGTGTGCAGAGGGAGCAAGCCACTCATATAGAGGACCTGCTGAGGCAGAAGGAAAATTGGACTCCTATAAGCCTGCACACAACCCCAACACTCCAGAGACAGCGTGACCTGTGGAAGGACGAGCTTCAGTAGTGAGGCTTAGAGCCAGAGGCCACGGTTTCCAGTCCCCATTTTTCCATATTTCCCAACAATCAAGCTTAGGAGACCAGAGGTGATACTGCGTTGGTTGTAAAGGGCTACAAACTCAGCACTGGGCTTAACCATGCACCAGCCCATTCCAGGGAAACTCCCTGGGGACTGGGTCGTCAGACAGACCGTGGATTTAGTCCTAGAAAATAGATTCCTTTTCCATATTGATGAGAAAGCAGCTCTGTTTGTGTTGCAATCGGATCAATGTGCAAATGGATTTCTTGGTCAATAAAGGAAGCTAAGCAGGAGATGTTTAAGGAACTTGAGAAGCAGCCACAACCTCAAGCAGTGATCTACTTGCAGGCGCGAGGGCTGGCAGCGACTCTTTGCTTATTTTTATGGTTGCCTTTTGTCTTTGAGGCAGGACATTGCTTTGTAGCCCAAGCTGACCTGGGACTCGCAGGCCTCAAGCTCCTAATGCTCCTGCCTCCCCTTCCCAGAGGCTGGGATTTTAAGCATGGCCCACCACGCTTGGCTCCTGAGGCGTGCTACTAAGATGTTCCACCAAAAACTGGGCATGTGGCACATGTGTTTCATCCCAGAACCTGATGTCAGAGGCAGGCAGGTCTCTGTGAGATCAAGTCCAGGCTGATCTACATAGTGAATTGTAGGCCAGCTGGGGCTGTACAGAGACGCTATCTCAAAACAAACAAAATAACCCCACAAAATGTTCCACTGGGAGCTGGAGATGCAGCCCAGCTGTTAGAGCATCTGCTCTGTAGAGGACCCAAGTTCCTTTCCAGAACCCACATTAGGCAGCTCAAAATTGCCTGCACCTTCAGCTCCAGGGGCATCTGAAGTGTCTGGCCTTTGAGGGTTCCTGCAGCCATGTGCACCTCAGTGACTGCAGCCATGCTGATGTAAAAGCTGGGACGGGGCTTCAGAACGGCAAACAGCCCCTGGACACACCAAAGACAGCCTCTGCTTCATGAGACAGGAATGCTGTCATCTGTGCCTCCCCTCTGTTATCTTGGTTGGTCAGTCGGTCACCTGGCTGCTTCAGCCCTACACCCGCATCCACTGCCTGACTTGTGATGTCAGCCTTCAGGCTGCAAGCCTGCCCTCCCCACACTTGCTCACATCTTTTCATAGCCTGGCCCTCACTGGCCATCTCTGTGCATGCAACTCTAGTTGCCTTTCTTGTGTGTGTGTGGGGGGGGAGCATGGTCATGTGTGTGCAGATGCACATGTATGTGAGGGTGTGTGTGTGTGTCGTCTACCCCAATGAGCAACCTCAGCTATTCTTCATCAGGAGCTATGTATCTTGTTTTTTGAGACAAGATCCCTCATTGGACTGGAGCTCACTAAGGGGACTAGGCTAGAGGCCAGTGAGTCCCAGAAACCCACCCATCTCTGCCCTTAGAGCGCTGGGACCATAAGCTATTGCCCCCATGCCAGGCTGTATTCACATGGGATCTAAGGACTGAACTCAGGTCCTCATGCTTACGACACCATACATTACGGACTGAACTAGCACCCCAGCCCCCAGTCAGCTTTTCTACCCAGCTCCATCTGGCCTCTCCAAGCAACCCTGCCCAGCCTCTGCAATGCTACCTTGTGCAGACCTTCTTCTAGGGCCTATGTTTAGTACTAGGTATTAAGAGTTTAGTTTTCATTTTCTCTCTTAATACAGAGATCTTGGCTTCCTGGGCTAAATGGAGACCAGTGGGTAGGGGGAGCATTTAAATCTGCTCCACACAGGTCTATTACATGGCTAACAGCAGCTGGTAACCATTTGTAATGTCAGTACTACCAGATCCTCCTGTGAGTAAAACTGATGGTCTTCACACAAATGTCAGTGGTCCCACGCTGACTTCTTTCTTCAAATGGGGGTGAAGTTGAAAGCAGCCGCTGTCAGTATCTTGGGTGGCAACCGCCTCCCAGTGCTGGTTCCCATCTCCTCCTGTGTCCTTCAAGATACATCAAGCTGGGCCATTTTCCCGTACCTCCCCCTCCTCTCTCCTCTCTCTTTCCTCTTAGTAGAAACTTAGGAGGTTCTTCAATACCTAAAAGCAAGGAAAATGAAAATTTGAATGTACACTTCACCTAAGAATGTCTTTCTATGAAAAATAAGCCTACAAAAGCAAAGTCAACGTCAACGTCAATGTCAACGTCAACGTCAACATCAACATCAACATCAATGGCCACTCTGGGCGTGTAAATGCAATCACATTGCTCGGCCTTCTGCCATGCTGAACTTCAAAACAGAGACAAGACAGGCAACCCTGGCATGTAGGAAGGATGGGAAGCCACCAGCCCTCAGCCCAGGGGTGGGAACGGCGACAGCTGGGGAACAGCTGTACTGGAGAATAGTTAACACTTTCCTACAAAATCAAACCTGCCCTTCAACCAGAAATCCAACCCCCAGGGTAAAATGAAGCACTGCATGTGCTGTCCACGTATGTCCGTGTGTGGCATCCTTATTCAAAGTCACCCCAAAGGGCAGGGAGTATTACCAGTATCCCGTCACTGTGGCATGGGCAGGCAAACAGGGGTGCACACTCCAAGTCTACAGTAAAGGAGAGAATGGCAGTTCTGGATGGTGAGTCTCAGACGGGCAGTAAGACTTGAAGAAGCTACTGACGTGACATTCTAGAACAACCCAGAGATAAAGGGCAGGAGGAAGTGCGGAGTCACCAGGGGCTCAGGTGTGAAGATCCTCTAGGTCTTGATAGTGATGGTTACATGACAGAACACATTTGTCAAAGCCCACAGAACTGCATACTAACAAGGCCAAATTCACCTAATTGAAATTATACCTGAAGAAAAAAAATATGATTTCTAAGCCAGCAGGCCTGACTTCAGGGGACACCTGAAACCTCTCCGGCCCAGACTTCTCAGACACAAAGGATCTGAGCCTTTTCCCTTCCTTTGGGAGACAATTTGGAGACTGCAAGGCTAACTCTGTCTAGATCAGTCCTCTGTCAGGTCACCCGGGACTCTTGCAGCTTGTGGGTTCAGTGATTCTCTGAAATCTTTTCTATATGCATGTGTATGTACATGTGCCTGTGTTTTTGTGTTGATGTGTTTTTGTGTACCAGTGAAGTGCCTGTGTACATGTGTGCATGTGTACAAGTGTTTGTACAAGTGTGCATGTGTACATGTGTGCATGTGGAAGCTGGAGGACAGCCTTGAGTGTTGTCCTTAGGAACACTGTCCAACTCCTTTAAGACAGGGTCTCCCATTAGCCCAGAGTTCACCAATCAGGCCAGGTTGGCTGGCCACAGAGCCCCAGGGATCCTCTTATTTAGGCCTCCAGAGTGCTGGGATTCTAAGGGTGACCACCAAGCCCAGCATTTTGACATGGGTGCTGACAGGAACTCAGAAAGAGAGCTCTTGCCGATGGAGCCATCACAGCCTGGCCTCTTGAACACTCTCCTGTACACTGTTGTTTCAATCAGCAAATCCATGTTCCAAGTGCCTGTGTCCAACAGTTGAACTGTCGAATGGGGACTGGGTGTCCCCAGGATGAGGAAAAGGCTCTGCTGGGCTTGTTCCCCTGCCCCAGTCCATAGCGGGGTGCATTTCCCAACATTGTCCATTTCATGTCCCTGGAAATCTGCGCTCAGGATTTTCCCTGCAGGGCAGAGCTGCCTTAAGATTAAATACCTAAACACAAAACAAAATAAGCACTATGTTTCAGAACTTGTTGGTTTGGGGTTTGGATTTTCTTTAAGACTTTCTCTTCTCCCCAATAAAGGAAAGCTTTGTCTTTAAAGTAATTGGCTGGTATAACTGAGTTATTCTTTCCAGGCAGCACACAGAAAATATTCATACCTGAGGAGGGGGAAGTGGTATCCATGGCAACAAGTTACAAAGGTCTTCAGCGACTACTCCACTGCAGGGCAGGACGAGGAGCATCTCTGTGGCTTGTTCCTATGAGTTGTTTAATAAGTGCTCGTCACAGACTCCCGAGGTCCTGGAACACCTTGAGCTGGGACCTCACTTGTGCTTGGGGAGGATATGGTAGAATAGTTATGATTGCGGTCTCAGAGCAGGACTGCCTGAACTTGACCCTTGACTCATCTGCTGTGTGGGATGCTGGGCAAGGTCTTCCCTCTACCGAGTTCCTCTCTGTAAATTGTGAATTTTCACTCCTATCTCTTCGAAGTGTGGACATGAGTCCACTGATGTGAGTGTACCTCTCGGAGCTCTGCAGGCCTATAGTGAGAAACAGGCTTGTGGCAGCTGATTAATTTCATACCAATGTGCACTGACTCATGTCCACCACTGACCCCCACACTTGAACTGGCCGCCACCACCCCTGCCTCTACCAGCACACAGGGCCCTCCCTTCTTCCTGGTAGATGGCCCCTTGAGATGGTTCCTTAAACATGCAGAGTGACCCTGCTGGCTATCCTTCCCTTTGAGGGTGTCCGCAGCCTAAATCCTCCATCTGCTGACACATACCATAATAGTTCGTGGGGCTTCCTCATCACTAGGAAATGGCAGATGGAATGTCTCATGGTAGGCACCTCCCAAAGAACAGCTGAATCTGGACAGTGGCCTGAGAGCAGTGGGAAGGGTTGTTAGCCTCAACCCTGGGAATCACCCAGTACCCATTTCTTGAACTGACAGATGGATAGAGGCATGAATGAATGAGTGGATAGCTTTGGGGGTGTTCTTGGTTCTTTTACTTATCTGGACAGTTCATCTTCACAGTCCAAAGATACAGGATCTACTTAGATGGATGAATGCAGGAAGAACCCAGTACAGTGCTGTGCAGATGCTACGCCCAGGATACCAGGGAAGCCACTCCTATAGTAACTGCTCTATGCGTCCACTTCCCCTCCACAGAGACCTCCCACCTAGTCTGTGCAGTCTTCCTGGCTCACTGGCATCCCCAACTGAGCCTCTCACCCATGTTTCACCTGAGAAGCTCACAATCCTTGATCAGGACTCCAATCTTGGTGATCATGGCTCCTGAGCAGCAATGCCCCCCCCCACCCCAGTACTGCTTCCTGGCACTTACCCAACCATTTTCTGAAATCCCCTTGTCAATGGCTTGCTTGTACATTGTCCTTCTTCTCCACCTAGAGTGAAAGTCAATGAACATGGGATTTTAACAGTTGAGTTCCTCCCCAGGTTCCAGAATGCACCTTAGATTTGGTAAGAATATGTGCTAATCTAGACATGGGGGTTCATGCCTGTAATTCTTGCACTTGTGTCTGAGGTAGGAGGACTATCATGGGTTTGAGACTAGCCTGAGCTACATAGTGAGACTCAGGAAAGCCTGAACTACAGAGTATGAGCATGTCTCAAAAAAAAGTCAAACAAAAGAATGGATATGTTGGATGGAAGAGAATAAAGGAAGTGAGGGAGGAGGAAGGAAAGAACCCGAAGGAAAGACGAGTGAATATTCAGATGGATAGATGGTCAGATAGTTGATGGATGCATGGATGGATGGATGGATGGATGGATGATCAACATGTGGCTGGGTGGCTGGATGGAGGGATAGATGAATGGGTGATGGGAAGATGCAGTTATGTTTTCATGGATGCATCTGGTGGTTACACGTGTGGGTAGGTGGATGGATGGATGGATGGATGGATGGATGGATGGATGGATGGATGGATAGGTGGATGGGCAGGTGGATAGGTAGATAGATGGGTTAATAGGTGAGTGGGTAGATGGCTAGGTTAATAGGAAGACTAGTGATGGATGATGCCTTTGCAGCCAGTAGGAGGCAGATGCTATTGACTCAGAATTTCCATCTCCCAGGTAACATGCCTCTTGCTGCTACGCTCATGACAGTCACATAGAGTCCAAACTTATTTTCCACCATGCAAAGGCCTCTGTGAAAGAAGAGGCCATACTTTGCTTCACCAGGAGACTCTTCCTGACAGGATACATGGCCACTTCCTGCCTCCAATCAGGTACCAGGAACCGAGCAGACAGAGAACTGCTGTGGGCACCATGGATGTCTCTAGTGTCTGCTGTCACTGCCGGTGCTCACAGAACTGCATGTCTGCAATCATGGGGGACGTGTTTCTCATTAGACACAGGCAGGAGCCATGACAGGAAGGGATAGAGCAAGGATCAACCAAGTTTGAGACAATGGGATCCACCTGCATCGTTTCAGGTAGGAAACTCTCAACCAGCTTTAAGTGGCTTTACCACAGTGAGTACTGTGAGCTGTGTTCTGTTTACATTGAATAGGATGGCAAAGGGTGAAAGCAGCCCGTGTAATCTAGGGTTCTGGCATTCTATCTTCTCTGGACTTCCACCCTCAGATTAAATGAGCCGGATGCTTGACAGAGCTGAGGATTCAGAGGTGACAGAGAAGGAAGGGCCAGCTCAAGCCACTTGACTCAGGGAACTAAGGCCATAGTCTTAGTTACTACATCAGGGTCCACAGTGACTTGGGGGCTGAGGAACTCAAACTGCTTTCAAGAAATATCAGGGTGATATTTGGGAAGAATGAGCCCAGGGACAGACACCTTGGTGGTAGAGACGGGGACCCGTCCTAACCACACTGAAGAGGTGAAGTGTGGAAGAGATGCTGTGATCTCAGCAGGTAAAACTTAGATTAATCAATAAGACTTTCAGAGGAACAGTGAATAAATTAAAAATGGACCCGAGGGGCTGGTGAGATGGCCCAGGGGTTAAGAGCAATGGCTGCCTTTGCAGAGGACCCAGGGTCAGATCCCAGCACCTACATGGTGGCTCACAACAATCTGTAACTTCAGTTCCAGGGGAGCCAATGTCCTATTCTGGCCTCTCTGAAAAAAAATTATATATATATATATATATATATATATATATATGCAAGTAAAACATTTATTTATAAAATAAATAAATCTAAAAGAAAATTTTAGGGTCCAGTTTATTGAGCCAAATTGAACAGCTTGGCCCACCTGGCCCTGGGGATGCGACATCTGCTGTTTCCCCTGACATCTACCTGTTCACTGTCTGGTCACACGTGCAGAACTTCCTCCAGCCTGTCACACTCCTCAGCACTGGGCTGTTTTCACTGTCCGTCGTCTCCTTCTGCTATATAAAATGCCTTTGCTCCTGCAGGATCCTGTCTGAACGTTGCTCATACAGAGGGTTCCCCGACCACACAGTCGGGGAACCCTCTGGGCTCATTTCATTCTTGACACCCCACTGTCTGAAGTCAAGCGGTATGTCTGTCCATCTGTTTGGGTCGGATGCATGAACTCCTGGGGCTCACTTCCCCTAGGTGCGTGCCTCCCCTGTAGTAAGGGCTTAGCATCACAGAATCAGGAAGAGGGGATCATGGGAGGGGACCAGGGATCCGGCTGGGTTCAGCAATTTCAGAAGTGAAAGAGCCCCTGGTGCTGCTTTACACAGACAGTGAGTCTCACAGAGCCTCTCCGCTTCAGACCCAGCCAGTGTTGGAGAGACTCTGCAGTCCAAAGTTCGTCCCTAAGGTTTTAGTTTTGAAAAGCCCGGGAATCCTAGCCACTTTGTTAGTCTGTGTATCAAACAATAATCGATAGTCTCTGTAGGGCAGCTTCAACTGTGACTATTTTACAACAATTTTCTCTCATTTGCTATGAACTGAAAATCCACGGTGCCTCCAAATTCAGATCCCCAGCTTCTGGGTCTCAGGTCGATGACATCTGGTTAAGAACGGATGAGTAAAATGATGGGTCTCTCACAGCTTGGCCAGGACCTGGGGAGACCCCTCCCAGAAGGTTTAGCTTGGACTAGGTGAAACTTGAGCTGATCAAGGCCAGCTCTCATCCAGTGCCCTCGTGGGGTGGAAGGTACACTTGCTTTATTGATGAGAACTTGAAATATCATTTTTGTATATAGACAAAAAGAGACATTTAGAATAAATTCACAAGGATTTTAAAGAGAAGCTTTTGATGTTCCTGGGGGTTCACCTTGACACAGCCCATTTCTGTGCTGTTCTTGGCTTCCAGAACCCTGCACAGTACAAGTGACTGTGTGGCTTAATTCTCAGCGTTGCATTTTTCCAGAAGTCCTTAGGAAGGAGCTTCTTCTCTACTCAAAGGGCAAAGCCCATCCTTGCCCAGACTGAAAACTCTGCCCGTGGGTCGGCAGCTTCTTCCCCTCCATCCCACCAGGAAGGGAAGGTTTCAGGCAGAGCTGGTGCTCGCATCCAATGGGATGTGTTTGACCCGCACTGGTGAACCAAGTTCATCCAATTTCACACTGACCCGAGAGCAGAAAGTGCGCCACCTGTTAGCATGTGTGGTGGAACCTCCCCGCTTTGACATAGGACCTCCTTGCCAAGCCACTCACAGAACGTGAGATGATGAAGTGATAACTCTGTCCCATTTATCAGCCCTGGCATCTGATTCTTAGGGAATATTTACTGCTAGGATGGCCACCTCTCCACACACACCTACAGGACAGTGCTAAGAAAGAGTTTTGGCTTTGTGGCTGTGGCACTGGGCTTTATCAGACCCTGACCTCCCCAGAGCCACCACAACACAGAAGACTCCCTCCCCATGCTGAGGACATGGCTTGCTGAGGGATGCTGACGGAACATTTCTGGATCATCTCCTCACAGGCTGTGGCCAGGTCAGACTCAGACCCTCAAACTTGCATTGTTAACAAAAGCAAACAAATCACTCTCTACCTGGATCCTCCCACTGCCCACAGCATCCAGGGTGAGCTCACTGACCTGTCCACCCACAGATGAGCATCTGACCTCCCACCAGGGACCCTAGACTCTGCCCTCCCTTCCAGAAGAGCCAAAGCCCAGAAGGGCTCCTTGAACCTTGTTTCTTCTCCTGACCAGACAAACATTTTCCACAGGCCTGAGAGGCTGAGGCCACAGGTATAGGTCTCCTCACCTCCACTTCTTCCCATAGCAAGAGTCTTCACTAAACATCTCTCCTATCTTATGTCCAGACTTATTTTTAGTTTGATGGCAGGAAAAGACACACCGGGAGAAGGCACAGAAGATTCACAGCTCTGAACCGCGCGTGGGCTCAGCAGGTTCTGGGTCTAGTCTCTTGGCTTGGCTGTAAGCAAATCCAGCCCAGGAGAGGAGAGTTGATCTCGAGTTGGATCTGATCTTGCTCTGGTCTTCTTTGAGGAGCATCTCACCTCAAAGGATGCTCACAGGTGGAGAGCTATGTCACATCCCCAGAGGTGTGCATACGTGCGTCTGCAGCTCTGGTCAGCTTGAGTTGCTGTGAGCTCTGTCTTGTTCACACCGTCCTATAGTTAAACTGACAGCCAAAGTGAAAGTCTGTCAATAGTGGTGTACCCAGCCACTGACAGCATCTCCAGTCCTGCAGAGTCACTGTGCCTGCTTCCTCTGCACCGCCCCCCCCACCTGACACACACACCTGTGCTTACTCCCAGGGGCATCTGGTTACTTCCACTGGTGGGTCATTCTTCTGCAGAGCACAGTGACCCCAGAAGGTTCACGCTGACTCAATTATGTTCTCAGCTTGTGTGAGTTGGACCAGTGTTGTTGCCTATGAGGTATTTGTCTTGCACCTGGCCTGTTTCACTCAGCATAAAGTCCTGCATGTCAGCAGTCAGCCTGGCTGCCAGGGTGGAGTCAAGGTAATGAGGAGCAGGCTCCATGGTTCAGAGTTTCAGGCAGGCAAGAACAGGTGAATTCCAGAGATGGGGCGGTAACACAGCCCTGCAGTTCACATGGGAGTGTGTGAACTAGGTGTTCTTCCTACAAAGAAATCAAGTCCCGCAGGAGCAGGGGATCTGGAGGTGGTTGGTGGGTAATACTTCAGCTGTGTAAAGGGGCTCCCAGGTGTGCACATCTGTCTAAAACCCTCCAAACGTGGACATTAAACAGGAGTTCATTCCATACATTTATTCTACCTCAGTGAAGCATTAAAAAATGCAGGTGAAACATGGATATTTTGTATGTAGTTTATATCTTTACATGTTTATTCATGTAATATTTGCATGTGCTTGCATGTTTATTCATGTAATATTTGCATACACTTCTTACATGTTTGCTAATGTTTATTTGTATGCTATTTGTATGTGCTTATTTGGTGATTATTCATGTGCCATTTGCACATGCTTGTTACATGTTAATTCATGCTTGTACAGCAAGCACTTTGAATATGCTCACTAATGTTTATTCATGTGCTACTTGCATATTCTTGGTACACGTTTGCTAATGTTTGTTTATTCCTATGCTATTTGCATGTGCTTTTGCATGTTTATTCATGTGCTCTTTACATATGCTTGCTACATGCTTATTCATGCTTGCAAAGCAAGCACTTTACCCACAGAGACATGTCCCTGGCCCCCGCTGTGATTTACTTCCTTATGGGAAGCGATTCGAGCAGTCTGGCCACCATCATACCTCCTACACCCTGCACCAGCACCCAGCCTTCCCAGGCAAAGAGAATTTAACCCTTCCCCTGAGCCTCAAAATTTTATAGCAAGCCAGAGCTTAAGGATTAGCAGTTGTAGGCATCATTATTAATTACATTATTTCTAATTAAGGAAGTTTCTAGGGTCAGGCTTCCAATTGAAGTTTCTAGGCAGTTTGCCCAAGTGAAGACTTCATTAAGAGACAAGGCAAACACGAAAACTGCGCAGAGAGCTCAAGGGGCAGCAGGGATTGCCTGGGGAGCCCGGGAGCTGTGATTGTTTAATTTTCTCTCTCAGCCTGACTCCCTTCAGCTGCCCTGTGTCCTGCTTGTTGCAGATGGAAAGAGGGCAGCACTGGGGACTGGATCACAGAAGGGGTGTGTCTAGAGGTCGAGGGGAGATTCCCCCAGAGAAAGACCCTCCAGGTGAGAGAACGGAGGTTTGTCTGGGTGATTTTTTCCAACATATTCGCTGCAAGAAACAGAAAAATGGAAACCTCCATGGAGAGTATGACCAAGAAAAACAGTGCGTCCAAAAGCCCTGCAGTGAGGAGTCTGTATGGACGGAGTCCTGGGGGGCCGTTCCGCAGGGGCCCAGCAAGGACCCTGCTGCCTTCTTCTGTGTGTTGGAGGTCAGCCCCTCCACTGCCGCATCTCCCCAGTGTCCAGCATCCCCACTGCCCTCTTTGAAAACAGAAGGCAGGAATCATGGCTCCCTAGTCCCTCCTAGTGAGGATGCAGAAGGTAGGAACTGCACCTCCCGAGTCCCTCCTGGTGAGGATGCAGAGTTCCTTTCAGCCTTCCATCAGCCTCCACCTTGTGCAGCACTGGCCACAATGGCCGGCCGCACACTCACCACAGAGCAACTGGTGGCTAGAGGTATGAGAGGTGCCAGGATGGATGAGCCTGGCAAGCAAGGGCCACCTTCCCTGGAGTGGAGCCCAGAGCAGGGCAGCGTTTTCTGAAGGGAGGAGGAACAGGCTAAGGCCACTGGAGGGCAGCCCAGGGCCTCATTTCTCAGAGGGGGTGTGAGGTCCACAAGCTTGTAGCCCACCTCAGGGTCTCTGCCTGAGGCTGATAGTCAGGTCTCCTGGAGTAAGCATCTATTTGAACCCCAGCCAATAGGCAAAGACATCCTAGAGAGACAGTGGCCTCCGCCTCACCCCACACACTCCCGAGCCCAGTGTCTCTGCTCCCAGCCCTCCAGCTCCCCGAGTATCACAAAATCTAGGGAAAATAACAGTCTGCTCCAGGCACACAGGGCTAGAGGGCCCTCACAGGGGTGAACCTGTCACCTTGCTCCTCAGTGGAATGCATGTAGACTCTCCTCAGGGCCACACAGCAAGCAACTGAGAAATGGAGATAAATATAACACAGCGAAGCAGCCAGGATGCTGGACTCAAGGTGAAGCCCCTGAAGCTTGGATTTGAACTTGGACAGGGCAAGGCTCTTTGTCTGGAAGTCAAGGGATAAAATTCTCCCCACAAAGGAGAAAAGTTTTCTCCGAGATCTTTACGTAGTAAAGAAGAGTGGTCTGTGATGAGAAGCCAGGTAACTGGTTATGGCAGGGGAGAGGGGTAAATGGTAGCCATGGAGACACAGCCTCAGTGACAGTGGGATGTTCGCCACCCTCCAAACCGGGTGAGATCGGCATCTGCTTAGAGCCCAGATGCCTCTAAATTCACCTTCTCAAATCTCTGGGAAGATCCCGAAAGTTGGCCCAGGAGGATTGTGCTCAGGGAAGCGGGTTAGCGAGAGTCACACTCGCTTCAGCGTCTCTGACTATTGGATACTGAGAAGCAGGGTTAGCGGGAGCCACAGTTGCTTCAGCGTCTCTGACTATTGGATACTGAGAAGCACAGGAACACTGGGAGTGAGCACTGTGACCTCCGTGTGTGTCACTGTCCCAACCTGTACGTGTGATGTCATGGTATCACTCCCCCCCCACATGACATCAATGCTGCCCCAATCTGCACGCAGGACTGTTCCTGCCCCAGTGTGCATATATGGACACGGCTACCCAAGCTGCACATGTGGATGTCAATGCCCAAATCTACACATGAAAGCATTGCTACCCCAGCTTTACCAAGAAACCGCAGCCTCCTGAGGGACTCTTTGTCAGAGTGTGGGGTCTGACAAACCCAGCCTGGCATTCATCTGAAAATCAAGCACAGCCAGAGAGCAGGCTGCACAGGAGTGCTTGCTTTCATTCACCAGCTCCTCTGGGAAGAGGGATCTGTTGCAATCACACATGGGAAAGTGGAGAGAACTCGGCAGAGTCTCTTCTTTTGTTGCTTAAACTTTCTGGATCTCAGGAGACTCCGGGCTCCTGGCTGGATGTAGCACCAGTTTCTGGTCTCACTGGGGCAGAAGCAGGAGAGCAGGAAAGGATGCTTCGTGTTTAACTTTTCATCCTGTTGAGCATTTCTCTTACCAAGCCTCCAAGCTATTCCTCAAGGAAAGAATAGCCTGGAAATGTCACGGTGTGCTTCCCCTTCCCTGCAACACTGACCTGGAAATGTCACGGTGTGCCTCGCCTTCCCTGCAACACTGACCTGACCCCCAGTGGTGCTTGGCAGCCCATGGCAGCCCTGGCTCCCTGCCCAGGGCTTTCTCTCATGCTGCTCTGGTGAACTCTGGCACTGGTCTCACGTCAGCTCTTCCACAGTGGCACCCAATGCCTGCCCTGGCAACATTCAGGGATTGCGTGAGTGGGTGCCGGCCATCTGCTCCCAAGAACTTAGGTGGCCTCCTATCTGAACACCCCTTCCTATATGCCAAACCTTCAAACAACTTCAACACTATTCAAAAATGTGGTTGACAGAACCTGCTTTGGACCAGGGATATCACGTATGGGCCAGTGATGTCACATGTGCACCCATGAAGCAAGCCTATCCCTACCTGGATAACCCTGGGCCTAATCACTGGAGATGGGGCAGTCACCTGAACAGCAGACTTGATGTCCCGGTGGCCAGGGTCATTGCACCAGCTAGGTCCCAGCAGTCTGCCTGCAGAGAGGTCTCAGCTGGCCTTAAGAAAGCCATTATACACAAAAGGGTCAATGGAAGATTGGCACCTATGGATTCCTATAGGAAACCCAGGTCTGCTTCCTCTGGCTATAATGAAGTGAATTCCACCAACAGTCATGTGAACCAGGATGGGGCTTGAGCCCCATGAAGGAACCCCCAGAACCTCATCTACAACCTGGTCAAGCACTAAGCAGGCGATCTGGCTGGGCTATGAGGAAAAGCTCTATGAAATAATAAACAGATGGTGTCTTAAGATGCTGTTTGCAGTAACACGATAGCCCAGCGTGCAGACTGAATGCGTAATCTCTGTAGGTGCAGTCCTCCGACCAGCACTTCAGCCTCACTCAGAGGCGCAGCTGGACCCCAGCTGCCTGTTTTAAGGCAAGCCCTCTGGGGGAACTGGGGCAAGGCCAAGAGCCATGGGTGGGCCAACCCTGTCAAGATGCAGGGGTTTAAGGGATGCAAAAAACTCCACCAGAAAACTCCTAGAAACGATTAACAGCTTCAGCAAAGTGGCAGGATACAAAATTAACCTTAGAAAATCAATGGCCTTTCTTTACACCAACAACAAGCAACTGGAGAAAGAATTCAAAGAGACCTTCCCACTCACAATAGCCTCAAAAACAATAAGATACCTAGGAACAAACCTAACCAAAGATACCAAAGACCTCTACAACAAAAATTTTAAACCCTTAAAGAAAGAAATTGAAGAAGACCTCAGAAGATGGAAAAACCTCCCATGCTCATGGATTGGGAAAATTAACATTGTAAAAATGTCCATTTTACCAAAACTCTTGTATAGATTTAATGCAATCCCAATCAAAATCCCCAAGAGTTTCTTCACAGGCTTGGAAACAAAAGTTCTTAAATTCATTTGGAAAAACAAAAGACCCCGAATAGCTAAATCAATCCTGAGTGAAAAGATCTACACAGGAGGGATCTCTATACCAGATTTTAAACTATACTACAGGGCTATAGTCATAAAAACAGCCTGGTACTGGCACAAAAACAGACCTGTTGACCAATGGAACAAAACCGAAGATCCAAATCTGAGCAGATACAATTTCAGCCATCTCATATTTGACAAGGGGGCCAAGAAACCACAATGGAGAAAAGACAGCATCTTCAGCAAGTGGTGTTGGCAAAACTGGATCACCACTTGTAGAAGAATGAAATTAAACCCCTACCTCTCACCCTGTACAAAAGTCAACTCCAGATGGATTAAAGACCTCAACGTGAAACCCCAAACTCTGAAGGTGATAGAAGAAAAAGTTGGCAGCAGACTACAAGACATAGGCGTAGGAAAAGACTTCCTAAATCAGACAGCAGCTGCACAAGAATTAAGGTCGACAATTGACAAATGGGACCTCATCAAACTCAAAAGCTTCTGTACATCAAAAGAAACAATCAAGGAAGCGAAGAGAAATCCCACAGAATGGGAGGAAACCTTCACTGCAGATACATCTGACAAAGCATTGATTTCCAGAATATATAAACTACTCAAAAAACAAAGAAAAAAGAAAACAAACGACCCGCTCAATAGATGGAGCAAAGAACTAAACAGAGACTTCACAAGCGAGGAATTAGAGATGTCTGAGAAACACCTCAAGAACTGCTCAACATCACTAATCATTAAGGAAATGCAAATGAAAACCACTTTAAGATATCATCTTACTCCAATAAGACTGGCTAGGATCAAGAAAACAAATGATACCAAGTGCTGGAGAGGTTGTGGGGAAAGGGGAACACTCATCCACTGCTGGTGGGAATGTAAACTCGTACAGCCACTATGGAAAGCAGTGTGGAGAACCCTTGGAAGACTTGGAATGAACTTGCCACCCAACCCAGCCATACCACTCCTGGGCATGTACCCTCAAGACTTACGCCACCACAGAGATACATGCACGGCCATGTTTATCGCAGCTCTCTTCACAATAGCAAGGAGCTGGAACCAACCTAAATGCCCCTCAACTGACGAGTGGATAGAGAAAATGTGGTACATCTACACAATGGAATTCTATGCAGCAGTAAAGAAAGACGACATCACGAGCTTTGCAGGAAAATGGCTGGAGCTAGAGGAAATCATGCTGAGTGAAGTAACACAGTCCCAGAAAAACAAACGATGCATGGTATCACTCATCTGTGGATGCTAGTGCCAATTACCCAGTTGTAAGTATTTCTTGTGTAGGGCCCCCTGAGCTTTTGTACAAAGCAGTTGGGCATAATGCATTTTGGAAACAACAACAACAACAGAAAATACTGCATCAAAGAACTGACTGAAACAGTGAACTTCTGCTCAAAACAGTCAACTTCCCCATGGAAAATATTGAGAAAGACTAAGAGATGGAAAGCATGTTTGGCAGAATGCACGAGCTCTGGTGGGGTGGGGGAATGAGCGGGAACATGGGTCTAGATTTGTTAAAAATAAATAAATAAATTTATGTGAAAAAAAAAAAGATGCAGGGGTGAGGTACACACTCCTATCCCGCAGAACGCAGAGCCAGGAGTTTATGGGCTGGCCAAGAGAAAACTGGGGCTGGTTTCAGGTACAGCTGGACTCTGGTACTTGGTGGCATTGAGTCGCTAACTGGCCAGAACTTGGTTAAGTGCTCACTGAGACCCCAAGACTCAAATGCACAAGAGTCTCACACACCTGGAGACAAGGAAGACCCAGAGGATGAGTGCTAACCAGAAACAGGCAGACACTCCCTAGCCACCTCTCAGATGAATGAACTGAGGGTGTCTGGCAGTGGGTCCCCAGAGCTGTGCCCTAAATGACAGGGTCTGTACCAGGGACAGCTCGGAGGACCCACTTCCAGCTCCGGTCACACAGGCAGACTATATTTCGCACTGGGTGGACTCTGTGTAACTAACTCCCGGCCTCTGTGGGCATGTTTCCAGGGTTATCAGCCCAAATCTTTCCAAGTTGCCCTGTTCCTCAGAGACCTGACAGACTAATTCATCTGGGACATTCAGCACATGGCCTACGATGACCACACAAGTGTGGCAGCCACTGCAGATCTTTGCAGTGCCTTCGACCTGATCTGAAGATACACTCTTCTCCCTGCAGCATGCTGCATGCCACATGCCGCATGCCACATGCCGCATGCCCCTCCTTCCTGCCTGCTCCCTAGAGATCACCTGGGGACCCATGAGGAAGGCAGAGATTTTCTTAAAGAGGAGGCATTGGGGCAGACAGAGATAAAGGGGGACTTTCCCAGGGAAAGGGGCCAGGTGGAACTGCAGGAGAGAAGCTGCAGTCTCAGACTAGCTTCCAACCCAAGGACAGCTACCAATTAGCACCAGAGCTGCTCAGGGGCCAAGGCGGGCCCCATGCTGATATGCAACCTGAAAGGACCTCATTTGAAGCTACAGAAAACTGTCCTCCCCTGGTCTCCCATTCTCCATTGATGCAGTTCTTTTCAGAAGCTACTAACAAGATTTTCTGCAGTTCTTCTGACCAAGAAATCACTCAGTGACTCCCAAAAAAAAAAAAAAAAAAAAAACTACATTTAAAGTACAATAAGGAACTTAAAATATTTTAGATCGCATACAACACTGGAGAGCTGGTGTGTAGAAAAGGCTCAACGGTCAGCCGGGCCAGCAGCATAGGAAAAGAACATGCAGCAGTTATCCACCAAGAATGCACCAAAATATCAGCAGCTGTGTGGAACTGGACAGAGCAGCCAGAGGCTTCTCCCAATGCCATCCTCACCCTGCGGCAAGTGACCTCTGGCTGGCCTGTCTACGCATGCCAATTTCCAGAAGACCCAGAACTGGTTTCATCCCTTAAGGTTTTGTTTTCTCTCTCTCTCTCTCTCTCTCTCTCTCTCTCTCTCTCTCTCTCTCTCACCAAATTAGTAGAGAACATGAAGAATGCATGAGTGATTCTACTACCATGCTTGTATTAGGGTCCTGGGGAAGGGGGAAGAAGAAAGAGAGAGAGACAGAGAGAGACAGAGAGAGAGAGAGAGATTCCCTTTAATGAAAATCTTTGCTGAGAAGACATTTATTGCAGAATTAAAAGATCTCGATGGTGTGTTCGTAGTGAAGGAATATATACAAAATCCAAAATACTTACTTTGAGGAAAGTGTGAGGAGGGCTCCAGACCTGTTCTGGCCTGCCCTGTGTGCTGAGGGGTTTTCAATGCTGGGGAGTCACTCGAAGAAAACAGCTCTTCACCACTTTCAAATCACACATTCCATGTGAAGCGGGATGTCATTCTTTCACAATTCTGGTTGGCAGGAACATCCCCAAGTTCTAATGTCCCCTGAGAACTTTCAAACACTGACTCCTGTCTGAAAGTATCATTCACAAAATATTCACTCAGCTCCACCTGCTCGGCCACTGCTAATCATCAGCAAGGAGACCTGCGCAAAATCCTCGGGACCCGTTCTGGGCTCTCAGGACGAGAAGCCTCAGCACGGGCTCTCACGCCTTCTTACGGCTGCTTGGCATGACCTCTCATCACTATGTTTGCCGAACAAACATTGTGGTCCAGGGTGGAGTCAGTGGGGCCTCTGCACACCTATCTTTCTCTGCGGTTAAACTTATGATGTAGAATTTCTCTAAAGATGAATTTGCTTTCACCAACACAGAAATACAGTTGAGGTTTGGGGATTTGGATCAAGCTTTAGAGAAACAATATGTGCAAACAGAGGACACCCGTCCCGGGCAGCCCGCCTCCTCACTGCTTCTCCTTCCATCACTGTCGTATCCAATACACAGTAGCTGTCTGCCTGGCCCAGAGCCCAGAGTGTGGGGTTGTCCTAACCGGTGCCATGGTGTTAGGAACAGGAGCGGCGAGAAGCACAGGTGGGAAAGGGAAGAAGCCGACCTCCGTAATCCAGATTGACCTTTCCTTCGTCAATGAGAGTGGAAGCTGACCAGCGGGAATCAGTGCAGCAGCCACACTGACTCAAGTGGCAGGAGGGTGTGAGTATTCCAGGCTGACACATGCAGGTTGGTGCTTGTAAAGCACCTGAGGCCTGATAGGGGCAAAAGGCCTTGTTTTCAGAGCAGGAATCACAGCCATAGTTTTGAAACATGAAATGACAATGTTCTGATAAGGTCCATCAGCAGAACTGGTGGCTTACGGTTGGTCAGGTTTCCCTTTAGGCTGTGGGGTGAAAGCAGGCTTTTGTTTTGTCCTATTTCTTGCATTAAAACATTAATACCACTGTGGGGAGGGACTGCAGCAAAGTACAGGATCTTGAATAGAAGGGTGATTTGTCTAACTTCAGAAATTTTGATTGATCCTGGTTGTGTGATCTCTTTAATTTTATATGCACTTGTGTGCAGGTAAGTACATTCAGAGGCCTGAGGTGGAAGATTCCCTGGAGGTGGAGTGACTGTGAATGGGTGGGTTAGGTGCTAGGAACTGATCTCTTGTCCTCTGCAAGAGCAGTACAGGCTCTTAACTGCTGAGCCAACAAGGTCTGTGATCTCTTGATAGATCTGTTAAATGTGGGCAAAATTACAGATGAAGAATAATTGATACTTGGACTGAAAATACACCCCACAGAAGGCAGGAACACAAGTCACAGCCAGCCCCTGGGCTCTGTTCAGTCTGGCCAGATGGCTGTATATGAGATGGGTTTGAGGCGTCTTGAAGCCCCAGACCTAAACACTATGATCTTCAATTTGTGGATCAGAGTTTGTTTAACAAGAGCTGGTTAACTGCTATGACTGTCGTGACAGGAGCTGAACTCACACCAGCTCAGACACAAGGGGAACCTCAGCTTCAGGGTGCAGCCACTTCCGGTAGCACAGGATCCAGGGGCTGCAGTGACAGCCAGCTGTCCTCTCTCATCTCTTTCCTCCCCAGGTGGCACCATGTGTGCCAGTTCCTGGAGGCAAGCCACCCGTGGTAAAAGTGAGGAGCGCTGGAAGGGGTGGGCCGGACCTCCTCATCAGCAAGCAAGAAGCAGTTGATGGAGGCTCTCCGCCTAAGAGAAAAGGCCAGCTTAGGGCTGTCCAAGCAGCACCCATGTCTCTTGGAGAATTTTGTGCCAGTACATTGGAAGATGCTGCTGACATTGGTTAGGGAGAAGGGGGTGGAGGTGTCAGGGCCTGGGACCACTCCACCCAGCTGAGGCCCTGCTCCCACCTCTACCACTCTAGCTGCACCCTGAAGAGGAGAGGCTCATGGCTCAGCCCTAGAAGCTCTGCTCCACCCTCTGCACAGGGCCTTGCTGGGTACAGTGAATTAGGCAGGAGCATTCCTCTTTGTGACTCTATGGAGGGGTTTGGGGAGCTTCTCAGGAGCTGAGCCCATGTCTGAAGAGCCATCTCTGGTGGGAGCTGCCTCCGCAGTCACCCAGCAGAGGAACCAGCTAAGTATTCCTCCAGTCTGTGGCAGGCCTTCCTGAGCCTTCGAATTCTGAAATACATATTTTATTTTAAATTGCTTTCCCTTCAAGTGACCTTTATATTACAGTTAGGGCGTGAAATTGATTTCTGATTAAATTATGTGTGTGCTAGGTTACGTTATTTCATTTCGGGATAACACTCGGATCCTTGATAGATCAGTGTGCTAGGAGGCACTTGGGACACGTGGGGTGGGATGGAGAGACACCAGACACCACAGAGAGGACTTGGCTGACAGAGAGAATAAGACACCACACCCACTCCATGTGGTCACAGAAACAGATGGTGCATGCGTTTATGTGTGTGTGTGTGTGTACATGTGTGTGTATGTGTGTGTGTGTGTATGTGTGTGTGTGTGTGTGTGTGTGTGTGCAGTTGTCCTCAAAGAGTGTCAGTAAAGGAAGTAAGTCTAAGAACCTAGGTAAGTCCTGCAACATAAAGTTGTCCAGGAGAGTAGCGTGTGAGCTCTCATCTGTCCATTCAAGACCAACAGGAGCCAGGGTTCTGGTCTGAGTCCAAAGCCCACAACAGATGGATGTTTTGTCTCAGGCCCTCAGCAGTCCTTACCCAAGAGAAGGTGGAGTTTGGGTTCTAGTCAGGCCTTCACTGATGAGGAGAGAGAGGTCTGCCATGTTGTGGAAGACTGTCCTCTCTATCTTGTCCCCTCACCTAAAAACCCCTCACAGACACATTCAGAGTAAAAATTGACAGATGTCACGTACCTCATGACCCTGTCAATCAACACCTGAAACTAACCATGTAAACATATTAAATTGAGGTCAGATATGTCCAGACAGGAGACTCGGGTTATGAAACCCTGTCCCCTCACACCTGCCAGGACCGTGGCTCTCAATTAGGCTTTGCTTGAAATTGGCCTGGGTTTCTTGTTGAAGGCATCATTTTCTTACTGAAGTGGTTCCAGGTCCTACCTGTGGCTGTCAGGAAAGCCGTCCCCTGGCTCCGCCTGGCTCTGCTGCGAGGATGGTGCCATCCTGAATCAAGCTTGTTCACCTCTGCACTGCCAAGATTCTGCATCAGTTCTTCTGTCAGGGACCTTCCTTTCCTCTGTGAGTGTGCTGGAGACATCCCCAGCCTGACCAGATTGTCCCCTCACACTGCCACATG
The DNA here is from genome assembly GCA_009823505.1 of Rhizomys pruinosus. Taxonomy (NCBI): domain Eukaryota; kingdom Metazoa; phylum Chordata; class Mammalia; order Rodentia; family Spalacidae; genus Rhizomys; species Rhizomys pruinosus. The sequence goes on along the minus strand of VZQC01001747.1, from coordinate 195,826 downwards.
TCCCCTAGGGAGCAAACTGGCCCCCTGCACTTGATGGAAAGACCGCAGGAAGCACTGTCCAGAGCTGCCTCTGATCTTCCTTCTTTTGTTTATGCTGAGGGAGTGGTGCTTTCAGAACAAGAACCAATGCCCAAGGCTCCTCAGAACGAGCACTGATCCCTGCAGCTCCTCAGAACAAGCACCGATGCCCACGGCTCCTCAGAACAAGCACCGATGCCCGAGGCTCCTCAGAACGAGCACCGACCCCCACGGCTCCTCTGCTGGACACTTTCCCGGCCCCATGGCCACTGGCTTGCAAGCGTCTTTGTGCAGAGGGCAAGGCTAAAATCTCCACTCTGCTCTTCCTCATGAGAAACTCAGAAGGCTGCCAGCTTTCCTCCTCTGGAGGCCAGCGCTAGGCAGGCGAGGAGGAGGAGGAGGAGGAGGAGGAGGAGGCCACTCTACAGTGCACCAGCTTGGCACCATGTCTCAGAGGGGGGGCACGTCACAGAGGACTCCAGCTTTGCAGAGCAGGAAGTGGTTCACCTTTTCCAGCTCACCTAAGGGTGTTTAATAGAGCTACGCATTCACCTCGAGGGATTTAAGAGTCTTGGTGGGATCAGATCATATTAAAAGATTAATGTGAAATTAGATTCAAAAATAGCTTGAAAGGCCTTTTCCATTTGAAGGAGTTGAGCAGAGATTTCAAAGCAGAATTTGTTCCAGAGAGCAAGGAGAGTTTTCTTTTGTTTCTTCTTAAGCATAAGATTCGGCCAAAGAAAGAAGCCTTCCTCAGGGCACACCAGAGCATGCAGAGAAAATCCCAGGACAAATTAGACAAACGTTGGTGAGACAGGCTTTCATGCAAGGTGCACTCTTGCCCCGCCCAGGCCACAGAGGCAGCAGGGTCCGATCTGGCTGTTCCCTGGTTTCTCTTCCATGGAACAAAAATCAGTCCCTTGTGTGTGTTCTGTGTGTGAGAGCTTCAGGTAGGCAAGCATGGGGGAAAGCTTAGCAACCCAGGACTCTGCTTGGCTTGAGCTGCACACAGATACAGCCACACAAACACGCACACACACACACACACACACACACACACACACACTACATACACCTCCTAATTCTCATACATCAAGCTGCTTACATACCCATTCTAAATGTTGGAATGTCCCTCCTCCCAACCAGTCCTTCATTTAAACATGTTCCAGAACACGCCTCATTCTCCCCTCCACATTCTCATTTAAACACGTTCCAGCACACATCTGGAAACTAGAGGCAGGGGGCCAGCCCAGCCTGAACTGACGGTGTGTGTATTTACAATAAAGCAAACTGTGTCCTCTGGGTGAACGTTAAGGGAAAAATGACCCTTTTTTACTGTATCATGTATATGTGTGCTAAAGCATGCCTATTATTAAAGTCAGGTGCATGATGGGAGAGGACATACAACAAGCATAAGTCTTACATAACCAAATCTTGTCAGTCAAAACAGAAAGCCATCCACGCTGTAGCCCCAGCATCCAGCGTCTTCTCCTGGACCCACAAATGGAGCCCTGGACAATAATGGAGTCCTGGACAATAGCGAAGCCCTGGACAATAACGGAGCCCTGGACAATAACGGAGTCCTGGACAATAGCGAAGCCCTGGACAATAACGGAGCCCTGGACAATAATGGAGCCCGGAGCACTCTAGCTCAGGCCACCCACGCCTCCTAGGCCGCCCATGGCTCCCTGCAGCATCTCTGGTCTGTACTTTGTTTTGCTCTTGGTGTATATTTCCACAATTCTTTGAACAAGATGCCAAGAATCTGGAGACACCAGTCTGGACAGAGAACTCCAGTGATAATACTGGCTGTACTTGGTGGACCAGATACTTGGTTCATCACTTTAGCTAGAGAACTTTCTAAGTCTCAGACCAAGCCAGAAGGAACAAGGGCACCCACAGCTCTTCCTAGGAGACGTGGTTAGAATGACAGTGGAAGTTCCTGATGCGGCCAAGCTCAGCCCACCGTGGTCTCCACCTCCTTCCTAACCCACCTCGCTCCTTTCATGGAAGATTCCCCCAAACACAGGAAACTCTAAAGGTTGCTGTCCATAGCCCAATTCTCAAATCTTACATGGAAAAGCTGTATCCTCCCTGCAGATCCAACCTTGACTCTGAACCCCACCCCATTCCGTATCTCTGTCTTGTGTGATATGAATCACAGGGCCCCAGGATTGCTTGGCATCAACAGGAGCTGGAAGCAAAATGTCAGCTTGTTGTGAGATGCCTGGTCCTGACATCTACCTTGGAAAGCTAGGAAAAGAGTAAATTAAACCCTAAGTAATTAGGACAAAGGGAAAACTCTAAAGGAAAGAGTTGAAATCAGTGGACAACAAAGTAGACAATAAAGAAAATTAAAAAGGCAAACAGTGCTTCATAAGCCTACACGAAATTAAACTCCTAGCTAGGCAGATGAAGAAAAAGAGATATTAAAAATGCCCACATCAAACAAAGGGGGGGGCTGAGCTGAAACAGTGCAGTTATAATGTGATAAGGGAGAGAACTGTGAAAGAATTAACGCCAATCAGTTTTAAATAAAGATGGAACCAAAAGTCTTTAAACAACTTATCAAAACTTCCACAAGGAGCAACATAAACAGGAATTTACAGAGAGCCACGCAATCCCCTTGTCCTGTCCCCTTTATGGATATTAAATGTTATCAAGTTTCCCACGAAGAAAACTCAAGGCTGGCATGCTCCCTTCCCGAGGTGTCTCCCACTACTGGAGAGAAATGTCAGCAGTTCCTGTTCCTGCCAATCAGGTCTAGGCTAGTTACCCTTGGGACTGAAATGTCTGACAGGGAAAATTAAACGGAGGAAGATTCCGCCGGGTGTGGTGGCGCATGCCTTTAATCCTAGCACTTGGGAGGCAGAGGCAGGTGGATCTTTGTGAGTTCAAGGCCAGCCTGGTCTACAGAGAGAGTTCCAGGACAGCTGGGGCTACAGGGAGACCCTGTCTCAAAAAGACCAAAAAAAAAAAAAAGGAGGAAGATTTCTTTTGCCCACCATTTCAGAAGGATCTGCCCGGGGCTCTCTTAGCCCCATGCACCAGTCACCATGGTGGAGGCACGATGTGCAGGAGGTGAAGTTAAGGAGGCCATCCTTCAGTCCTTCAGTCCCTCAGTCCTTCAATCCTTCAGTCCTTCAGTCCTTCAGTCCTTCAGTCCCTCAGTCCTTCAATCCTTCAGTCCTTCAGTCCTTCAGTCCTTCAGTCCCTCAGTCCTTCAATCCTTCAATCCTTCAGTCCTTCAGTCCTTCAGTCCCTCAGTCCTTCAATCCTTCAGTCCTTCAGTCCTTCAGTCCTTCAGTCCCTCAGTCCTTCAATCCTTCAGTCCTTCAGTCCTTCAGTCCTTCAGTCCCTCAGTCCTTCAATCCTTCAATCCTTCAGTCCTTCAGTCCTTCAGTCCCTCAGTCCTTCAATCCGTCAATCCTTCAATCCTTCAGTCCTTCAGTCCCTCAGTCCTTCAATCCTTCAATCCTTCAGTCCTTCAGTCCTTCAATCCTTCAGTCCTTCAGTCCTTCAGTCCCTCAGTCCTTCAATCCTTCAATCCTTCAGTCCTTCAGTCCCTCAGTCCTTCAATCCTTCAATCCTTCAGTCCTTCAGTCCTTCAATCCTTCAGTCCTTCAGTCCTTCAGTCCCTCAGTCCTTCAATCCTTCAATCCTTCAGTCCTTCAGTCCCTCAGTCCTTCAATCCTTCAATCCTTCAGTCCTTCAGTCCTTCAATCCTTCAGTCCTTCAGTCCTTCAGTCCCTCAGTCCTTCAATCCTTCAATCCTTCAGTCCTTCAGTCCCTCAGTCCTTCAATCCTTCAATCCTTCAGTCCTTCAGTCCTTCAGTCCTTCAGTCCTTCACCTCTCTGCAGACAGGAAGCAGGGAGAGCAGGAGGCGGGGGACCGCTGTAAATGACACTCAAAAGCACACCCTACTGACCTCTGCCCCTCTGCTGGGCCCCACCTCCCAAAGTTCCACACCCTCTCAAAATAGCACCCTCCATCTGGGGCCCAGGAGTCAGAGTTTGAGTGACCGGGGGGTGGGGGGGGGCGTTTCATGCTGGAACCATAGGAAGGCTTGGCCAACGCTCAGCCCTGGCCAGACTGGCAGTGGCTAGGCTTCGAGACCCACCTTGTTGTCTTGGGATCAGCTTTGGTATCAAATGCTTCAATGTGTTTCTCTAGATCAGAAGATGTTCTGGAATGTTCTTTAGGACTTGACATGGGTGGGAGCAAGGAAGAGCAGAGGAAAGGGAGTGTGGGTGCTCAGCTGGCTTTATCCTTTTTCCACAGTCTGGTGTGATGGGATTATAGCACTGCACTTGGGGTGGGCCTTCCCACCTCGGTGAACTCGATCTAGACCACCCCTCCCAAGCACGCCCAGCAGCTAGTCTCCTGGGAAATTCTAGACCCCCGTCAAGTTGGCAGTATAAAACTTCACACTGGGCTTTGGCCTTGTGCTGGCAAACCATTGGCTGGCTAGAAATGCTGCTTGCCTGTCACCTCATCCCCTTCTATCAAGTGGAGTGCAGACTGGATTAGAGCCACCCCCCCACACTCACAACCCTCTGTGGACCACTTCCACCTTCTCCACATCTGTCTTCCCTTTCTGACACGGATCTTATTACTTGCTTAATAATTTCCTTTAAATCAGCTTGCTTTGTTAAAACCTATAGACTCACCCTAAGCTAGGATATCAACAAAATCAATACTTGGATTTGCTGATTAAATATAGTTTTTCAACAGATTCTTACAGAGTTGTTTGATTAGAAAAAGGGCTAATTACTCATCTATGAGCTCTCCAGCCTTGTGGGCAGCTGCTAGGTCTGGCATTTTGAAGGATGGGGAGAAGTGAGCAAGCTCTTGCCTGGCTGCAGGATAGACCCAGGAGCTCCAGCTGGGAGCAAAGAAAACAACTGAAGAAGCCTGGGAACCCGCCTTGCCCACAGGCGCTCACGGGCAGTGCTGATGGAGACAGAGCCCACCTGGAGATGGTCACAGACACAAAGGGGACGTAAGACCCCAGCAGAACGTCCGCTCAGGGCCAGGCTGTCTTCTCCATCATCTCCAGTGACACACCGCTCACTTGACTGCCACAAAAAGCTGCTGGAATCTCAAAAGGCCCTGCACTCCGTGTGCTGACAATAGTCACAATGCACAGCCACACGGCAAGCTAGAAGAGCCAAGATGTGAAGAGCAGGCACCAGAAGTTACCCCAGAGCTACCTCGGGGTCCTCAGTAGTCGGGCATGATCCTCATACCACAAGCAGGAGCCACCATGTGGGCCAGGACACACAGGCGTTCCTCCCAGGTTTGACTTCCCAGGTGGATGCTCACTACATGTACAGTAGGACATGATATTTTGTGCACAGTAGGACAGGGTGCTCTTTGTGTGCATAGTAGGACACAGTGCTCATCCTGGGCACCGTAGGGCAGGGTGCTCACAGTAGGACAGGGTGCTCACAGTAGGACAGAGTGTTCATCACATGCACAGTCAGACAGGGTGCTCACAGTAGGACAGGGTGCTTACCGTAGGACAGAGTGCTCACAGTAGGACAGGATGTTCACAGTAGGACAGGATGCTCACAGTAGGACAGGGTGCTCACAGGAGGACAGGGTGTTCATCACGTGCACAGTTGGACAGGGTGTTCACAGTAGGACAGGGTGCTCACAGTAGGACAGGGTGCTCACAGTAGGACAGGATGCTCACAGTATGACAGGGTGCTCACAGGAAGACAGGGTGTTCATCACGTGCACAGTTGGATGGGGTGTCCACAGTAGGACAGGGTGCTCACAGGAGGACAAGGTCCTTCCTAGGGCATCCAGCAAGTGTTTCTGTGAAGAGTCAGCAGATGAAGCCAGGCATGGCGGCCAGGCTGGAATCAAGGTGCTTGGAGGCAGAGGCAGAGGCAGAGGCAGAGGCAGGAAGAGGTTGATGTCCAGCCTTGGCTGCATAGAGGTGGAGGCCAGCTTGGGCTCCATGAGACTCTGCCTCAGAACATCAAAAATAAACAAAATGGGACAGAGAGAACCAAGAGCTGAACATCTGAGGTTCTACAGACGACATGGTCTGTGTCACAGCCTCTGTGCCACGTCCTGGCCTCACTGACAGGAACCTGTGAGCATGGATATAAGCCAGGCTGCAGGAAGAGCATCTTCTTCCTGGTTGGAGGAGACCATGTTGAATCCGAGCCGCTATGATGCCCTCAGAGACCATCAGGAGTCTGGACTGTCGACCATCCCCGTGGAGATGGTGTGGGCTCTCAGTGCTCACTGTCAACCTGCCCTGTGGAGGTGGAGTCAGCTCTCAGTCCTTACCATCAACCTTCCCTGTGGAGGTGGAGTCAGCTCTCAGTCCTCACCATCAACCTTCCCTGTGGAGGTGGGGTCAGCTCACAGTGCTCACCATCAACCTTCCCTGGGGAGGTGGGGTCAGCTCTCAGTCCTCAACATCAACCTTCCCTGTGGAGGTGGGGTCAGCTCTCAGTCCTCACCATCAACCTTCCCTGTGGAGGTGGGGTCAGCTCTCAGTCCTCACCATCAACCTTCCCTGTGGAGGTGGGGTGGGCTCGCAGTCCTCACCGTAAACCTTCCCTGTGGAGGTGGGGTCAGCTCTCAGTGCTCACTATCAATCTTCCCTGTGGAGGTGGGGTCAGCTCTCAGTGCTCACTGTCAACCTTCCCTGTGGAGGTTGGGTCAGCTCTCAGTGCTCACCATCAACCTTCCCTGTGGAGGTGGGGTCAGCTCTCAGTGCTCACCATCAAGCTTCCCTGTGGAGGTGGGGTCAGCTCTCAGTGCTCACCATCAACCTTCCCTGTGGATGTTGGGGTCAGCTCTCAGTGCTCACCGTCAACCTTCCCTGTGGATGTTGGGGTCAGCTCTCAGTGCTCACCGTCAACCTTCCCTGTGGAGGTGGGGTCAGCTCGCAGTCCTCACCGTCAACCTTCCCTGTGGAGGTGGGGTCAGCTCTCAGTGCTCGCTATTAACCAGCCCCATGGAGGGTAAGCTTGCAGTGCTCACTGTTAATTTGCCCTGTGTAGGTCGGGGTCAGCTTGCAGGATTTGCTGTTAACTTTCCCCATAGAGGTGGGATGGGCCCTCAGCGCTTGCTCACAGGACTCTCAAGACCCTCTCATAATTCTATGATGCTCAGGATGCCTCTCCTCTCCCTAAGGCTCTTTGGGAGTTAAGCAATTGACTGGGGCTGGGACCCTTAAGCAGAGCAGCTTTTTATTATTTTACTTTATATCTATGAGCGTATTATCTGCCTGTGTGCAATGGCGTGGTCAGAATATGGTGTTAGATCCCCTGGAACTGGAGTTATGGATGGTTGTTAGCTGCCATGTGGGTGCTGGGAATCAAACCCCGGTCCTCTGCAAGAGCAGCCAGTGCCCTTAACCATGGAGCCCCCTTTCCAGGCCCATTGTGGAGTGGCTTTTTGTGAATTGTCCCTGCTAGGGTTGAGCACCCCAGGGTGCCATGGCCTGTGAGCCTCCGTGTTCCCAGAAGTAACCCCGTCAATGTGGTTCATGAAGATTAACATGGATGCTACGTTTTTTAGCCTGCCAATGCCATCTCTGATTGGGATGAACAAAGATTTCTCTACACCTTCCCAGAAAGTCACATGACCCCTAAGGTGCCTTCTAGCAGGGCCTATGACTGTTCACTGGAGGCTTGGAGATGCCAGTGCTCCCTGTGGCAGCCTAGCAGTCTGTGATCCAGGATAGAAGCTTCTGTGGAGAGACTGGGCAAGTAAGCCACACCTACAGCCACACCTACAGCCACACCTACAGCCACACCTACAGCCACACCTATAGCCACACCTACAGCCACACCTACAGCCACACCTACAGCCACACCTACAGCCACATCTACAGCCACACCTACAGCCACACCTACAGCCACACCTACAGCCACACCTATAGCCACATCTACAGCCACACCTACAACCACACCTACAGCCACACCTACAGCCACACCTACAGCCACACCTACAGCCCTTGGCTTCTGTGGCAGGGCTTGCCCTGGGCCAGGACACCTGCTCTCCAGCTGCTGCAGTGCTGCTGAGACCTGGGCCCTGTGGTCTCCTTTACTGTGGTATCTTTGTAGTCTGAGGCATAGTAAAATTTTATTAGCTCTTGATGACATATGACATCATTCTCAATCCTGCAGGCAAGGAGTCCAGTTCATTTCTTTCTCCCTTTCATTGTATAAACAGCTTTATTGAGATATAATTCACATACACAGGCTGACTTCCCAAGTGTGCAGCAGGGGCATCTAGAGTGGTTAAGCCTTGGTGTTCACAGATTTCCCACTTGCAAACCTGCCTGCTGTAAGTTCGCTCTAGCCCCTCTACTCTTTCTCAGCCAGATATAAAGCTGGCCTCAGCTCTGTGACCACTGTCAGATGGGTATGGCAGGGACACTTTGCAGAGGGATGTGTCCCACAATGTGTCCCAGGCAGGGTTGTCACTGGTTAAGAATGTGCTGGACCTCAAATCTGCTTAGTACAACTGCCCCTGCCAACACATGGATGGAGCAGGTCACTAGTGATTTCTAAGACCCAGCTGGCCTAGGACTGCGATGCCTGTGAGACAGATGTGACCTGGTACAGTTGGAGGCTGGGCAGGTCCACTGCAGCTGGCCAGCCACTCTGGGAAGGCCACACTTACCCCCTCGCTCTTCACATCATGGTGCCTGGTCCCAGACCCAGTGGCTGGACTGCAGTCCTTTGGCTCAGATACGGCTTCTTGGGACTTCCCGGAAGTAAATCACATAAAAAGATGAATGGTTTTTCTGAGCTGTCTAATGTTCCAGGTTAAGCCAGACAGCTGATTGGGGGGTATCTCTGTTACCCCAGAAGAAGGTTAGCCTGTGCTCAAGCCAACCAAGAGGGCAGAGCTAAGAGGTGGGCACCTCGAAATGTCAGACGCAGTGCCGAGGGAACAGTTCAGTGTGGACTTTTCTGTGGTGAGTGCCCACAATTCTCCCCTCTCTGCTGGTCACCCCTGTCACTAGCAGCCGCAGAGCCTGTCTGGTTCAATCACCAACAACACTGACTTCTCCTGCTTGCTGTCCCCAGGTTTGTGTTAAATGGTGTCAACATACTGACCTGCCAGCTCTCTGTCTGGGACAGATGAGACGTGAATACCAGTGGTTAAGGCACTTCCTAATGGGGAACAGCATCACCCTGACAGAAGGGCAGCCCTTGAGGACAGAATCAGACCTGGGGAAACAGGCAAGCTATACTGTCATTCCTGGCTCACAGGGACACACTCTAGTGCCTGGCAGGAGGCTGGCTGCAGCCATGGGGAGGGAACAACGGCTGCACCTCCCCCGGCCAAATGAGGCTTGACCACTCACTTATTTTGGATGAGATCTGGGAAGCAGCGACAAAACACGGTTTAGCCACATCCTGCCAGAAATTAAGCGCCTTGATCCTTTTATAGACAGTCGAAGGCTAAACCAGCAAACCCCACACGCAGACAGCGCACAGCCTGCAGGGCTGACACCTAGGAAGCTCATCTTGACAGGCAACCCAGAAGGGAGCATCCTCACTCCCTCCCATCTGTAGCCACTCTGTCGTCGTCATCGTGGTTCCCCCCTACCCCGCCCCCCACACATACACTGCAAGATGTCTTGTCGCTGGGTCTTTCCGGCACTCTGCTTCCTGGGAAGTGTCACTGAGACTCCGTACGGAAGGAACACTAGGCTTTATTCATTTCTGGCAATACTGACTGACTCGCTAGTGAACAGCCAATGCCCCCTTGCCTGGGTTTTAATGAGAGGAGAGACTCTCCCTGCAGCACAAAACAGGGTCACTGAGGTTTCTTTAAGCAATGTATATATTTTGTGCTTTGGAACACCTGCCCAGTGCTGGTTAGATTTTCGTCAACTCAACACAAATGAGAGTCACCTGGGAAAGAAGGAACCTGGACTAAGAAATTTCTTCCACCAGATCCGCCTGTGCAACGTCTGTGATGCATTTTCTTGACTGCTAATTGGTGTAGGAGGGCTCAGCCCACTGTGGGCGGTGCCATCCCCAGGCGGGTGGGGCTGCGCTGTGTGAGAAAGGTAGCGGAGCCAGTCAAGGAGAGAAAGCCGGTAAGCGCCATGGGCACTTCTCTGCCAGTCTCTGCTTTGGTTGTCTCAAGGTTCCTGCCTTCAGTTCCCACCTTGGCTTCCCTGTGGATGATGGACTATCAAGCATAAGATTAAATAAATCGTTTCCTCCCTAAGTTTGCTTTGGGCCCTGGAGTTTATCATGGTGACAGATGATGAAAACCTCTAGAGAAGACTGGTGGTACCAAGGCTCTTCCTCGAGGGCCACAGGAGATCTCCAGCTATGTTCTGAATCATCAAGGCTTCTATGGCTTGCTCATGCTGACATTTGGAGATGGT